>OX375878.1:117957766-118540020 GCA_947359465.1 Metellina segmentata | reverse complement strand
GGTGGAAGTTTACGGAAAAGACTGTATTGACCGTACCATTGTGGGAAGATGGTGTAAAATGTTTCAAGATGGGCGAACGAGTTTGGTCGTTGAAGTCCGATCTGGGGAGGCCAGTGTCTTCTTCAACCTGTTCAATTGTTAATGAAATCAACAACGTCATACGAGATAACCGTCGAACCGACGTTGAATGAAATAAAAGAACGTTGCAATATTTCTTATGGATGTGTCTGGAACATTGTTCATGAGAAGCTAGTGTACAGGAAAGTTTGTTCTCGCTGGGTACCAAAACAACTGTCGTAACAGCACACTGGATTGCAGAATTGGCTTGCTGTCTGACACATTTGCAGCGGTACCACAAGGAAGGTTAAGAGTTTTGGGCGAGTATTGTCAGGGGAATTAAACATGGACCTTACACATGACACCGGAGTCAAGATCTGCGAGCATGATGTGGAAACATCCAGCAGGATATGGTTGGGGAAGTTTTGGATCACCCTCCAGAAGTTCGTTGGTGGTAAGAAGTTTGATTCTGACTACTCACTCAAACAGGGCCGTGCGAAGGTGGCTCTTCCTGTAGTCGACGGAGTTCTATGAGACCGGGATTTTCAAACTGATCCATCGTTGGGACAAATAGCTTCAACATACACGGAGATTGTGTGGAAGGTTATAAATGGACAATGATTTCATTTCTGTTTCATATTGTCATTAATTTTTTTATTATTATTTCTTTTTACGTTATGTGTGGTACTTATTGGCACTCTCTCGTATATTGATTCAACTCTTTCACGGAAGTAAAAATCCAAGAGTCCGTCCTCCTTTAAAGGGATATTAGTAGTAACTCTTGGGTATTTCTTCGCCCCTTTATTTACTATTTTAATCTTCTTTGGGCCAGATCTTAAAATAGTCATCATAAATTCGGAGGTAATTAGTAACAAGATACAGCATAATTACAAAATTGACAAGATTTTGATTTACGAGAAACCTAGTAGAAATGGGAAGGATCAGAGTGTTTAGATTAAACATGGGTTTAGACCTCTGTATTAAAACGCATTCAATCCAATTTGGATTGCGTACTTTGCACACATTTGGTATGCATGTAATATGAAGGTGGGAATAATTAAACATGTGCTTAGAGGTGAGTTCAGAAAGAAATATTGAACAAAATTTACACAGTTAAAATTTAGTATGCATGTTTTCGTAACCTAGGAATTATCAACTTTAAAAAATCACTTACAATTAGAAATACACACTACATCATAGAGGAAATATAAAAGTTAGAGTGAGCAATCGTAACATGTTCCCAGAATCATGTGACCTGAATCAGTAGTAAAGTAATTCTTAAACTTCTTTTTCGTTTGCCAGCGAAAACAAATATTCATCATCTGATTAGTCTACTGAACAGGCGTCCATCCATTGATTGATCATCTGACTGGTTCGCCGGCATATTAGTAGACTTCTCCGATTCCGCCACTTTTGTCGCCACTCTATAAAAATGCATATTCACA
Organism: Metellina segmentata; assembly: GCA_947359465.1. Classification (NCBI taxonomy): domain Eukaryota; kingdom Metazoa; phylum Arthropoda; class Arachnida; order Araneae; family Tetragnathidae; genus Metellina; species Metellina segmentata. Next base: position 118,538,518 of record OX375878.1, on the reverse strand, counting down.
CATCTACTCTGGCATACGATGTAATAACGCCAAACAAGAATAAAAGATGCCAAATCTCCCAACAAAATTTTTTTCACATTGCAGTCACGTGACTACTAGTCGACATATTGGCCACACAATTTGAAGCTCTTCTAATTATCAGTGCTCATTCTACTTATGTTTAATGTCTATGAGCTACATAAATTTTAAAGCCTTCATGTACGGATACAGTTGTCAGTAGCATTCTAACAACGTGAATTAGAGGTTAAATCTTAGTATAATGTACGACCCCTAAAGTTCTCCAAGTTGACGACATATAATGGCCAATTTCGATTGATCCTTTCTCTAGTTGATTTATTGCCACTTGTGGTAAGCCATGACAGCTGTATTAATATCACGTGTGCATTTCCGAATAGGTTGTCATGAAATGAAGGATTGCCCCCGTTGACTGTCCTGTATTCCCTGAGGGCCGAGTCACGCCTAAACATAACCAACTAATAAAGTAGTTTACATTATATTAATGCTCTTACACTACGTTTTTTTAAATGTGCTCCTAAAATATAACCTGTGCACCTAATTTTAAAACTTAGGTGCACAAGGTGCACCTGTATTAAAAAATATATTTCGAGGCCTGATGTAGTACATCGATTATTATTAAGGGAATTGTGAGAGATGGAGCAGGCCACAGTGATAGAATAAAGTACGAGTAGGCTTGCTGTCATTGGTCAGAGAATTGGGCATATATCCTGCTTTTATTGAGGGTGGAGTAACCGAAAGGTAGAAATTTGAAAATCTCTGGAAGAAGCACCAAAGATCTGTAAAATGCTAAGAGTAAATGACAGGGAAAAGTACGTATTACTTAAAAAAACCGAAGTGAAACCTTAAAAGGTGATTCCTGTCCCCGTGGCATCGTCCTCATCTAAGCGTTCCCTGCATCAGAGACATCCCAGTACCCAATGACGAGTGCCTGCATGTCCACTCATCCAATATCCCGTCAGTGGGTCTTCTTGACCCCTCTCAATTCACAATGCTGTAAATCGGTCCATTTCGTTTATTGTAGTTAAACGTGTCGCAATATGGTAACAAATTCACTCTGATCTACGTCAGTCAATTTCTACTAGATTCCGACCGACCTATTGTCCGTAAAGCGGCTCTTGGACAGGTGAGTAAATGAAGATCTTGTGATAAATTCCGACAAAACAGATCGCATTCAAATTAGTTATAAATTAAAGTCAAAAAAATTATAAATTAAAGTCGCATATAAATTATTCAGGGACCCCGAAGACTGCTCTTACCGGAATATAATGATTCTGCAATCGTTTTGACTGTCTTGTTCTTCATTGGTATAGTTGCAGTTCACGTATCTACCACTGCGTGGTTAAAATATATCTGTAATATATAAAAGGTAGTTAAGAGTCCAACCCGGTGGTTAATATGGATGAGGGAAAATCTGAAATCATGAAAGGGAAAAATCTGAAATCATGAAAGGGAAAGATCCTAAATGTGGCGTAAAGTGTGTAGGTGTATCTTTGAATTTTGACAGCGTATTCGCATCTTAAATGTTAAGTAACAATTATTTTACATCAAAAGCAGTGTTAGTTTTATTTCTGTGGCCACTTTTTAAATTTTAAAATCACTAGTCGCTCAGTAATTAAAATTTCTTAAGGGATACAGTTTGTACATAACGTTAGTTTTTATCAATTTTCTATTTCAGTTCATTTTTGGTGTATTGCGTTTGTATTTTTATTTCGTCTACAGTGTAGACGGTTTTTGTAGTTATGATTGGTCTTGGGATCATATTTTTTATAACTTGTATTTGTTCTGTATGAATCAATTGTACTTCGATTGTCAAGTTAGGATAAGAGGTATGTGGATCTTATGGGTACCTGACAAAGGTCTGCCTCTCGTGTAACATTCCATCCTTTGGGCAGGTTGAGAGGTCAGGGTTTTTAAGATAGGAAGAGTTTGGAACTAAGTCTCTTGTTATTTTAACCAATGGATGAGACAATTTATGAAATGTGTCAAATACTAGAGTGAGAGAGAGAGAGAGAGAGAGAGTAAGGGATTAGGGTGAAAAAAAGAATGAGAATGTAGGAAGTGTAGGACTGGAACATCAAAAAGTATTTTGATGTTCCAGAGCGACGTTAATTGAAATACCTACATAACATCAGAAAGTAAAAGAAGTTTGAATGAGAGACATATCAGTGGTCTTTAATTCTAGTGTTGGAAGCTAGTGTTTATTCTAGTGTAACTTTATATTCTAGTGTTTGAAGCTAGTGTTTATTCTAGTGTAACTTTATATTCTAGTGTTGGAAGCTAGTGTTTATTCTAGTGTTGGAAGCTAGTGTTTATTCTAGTGTTGGAAGCTAGTGTTTATTCTAGTGTTGGAAGCTAGTGTTTATTCTAGTGTAGCCTTAATTCTAAAGTTGGATTGATTCAAAGAGGGCTCTGATCATATTCACATCAATCACTCACCAATTGTTTTAAAATAGCAGTGCAACTTTAAGCAAAATAAAAAATATTAGGTGGTTTAGATTCATTGTGAATTGATACATAATATACTATGTTGTAGTTAATTATTGTAAGATTGAACTCTCTTTTCATATATGAATGGAATGCTAACTATATTTTTTGTTCAAGAACAAAAGTGTTTTTCAATACTTCATATATAATTAGATTTCATGTCAGGAATGCTTTATTTAAAAGGAACTTTTGAGATATTTTGGAAACAAATGCATCTTGTCAAAACTGTTATACGAAAGATTTCCATAGAAGATAAAATTTTAGTAATGTAGATGCATTTGCATCCAAGACATATTATTTATATCCTAGACTTATATTATAGTTGAAAAATATTCCAAAATATTTTCAATTCGATTATAAATACTTAATGGAAAATAAATTAGTTTACATTACTTTATCTAGGGAATGATAAAAAATTATTAAAACCTTTTTTAAAAAAGAATTGCGTTTTCTTCACACAACTTCAAAATATAATAATTGAATTTTGTAAAATTTCAGCTTAGGAATTCATCCACATATTCATTTGTATATTTCAATACTCTACTGCATTGTGAAAATTTGTAATTCCACACATGACATGTTAAATATTCGTATCATCATTTAAAGAACAAATGATAATGATGTACATTAATTATGTCATGGCCTCAAATGTCCTCGCGTTGGCGAGGCTTGGAAGTTTGGAAAGCGGGGTGTCAGCTCAAGTGTGACCTCGTCATCTGACAATGGTTACAAATTACTTGTCCTTGTCCTCGATCTCACCCTTCGGGTGTGATCCTGTATTGTTGCGTTGTTCCAGTGCGACGTTAATTAAAATAACTACTCACCTGGATATAGAAGTATTAAATTTTTGTTTTCACTCTGAAATTGTAACACAGCAACTATGCAAAAAATACACTTGATTCTTGACTTTTATTCTTTTACTGTAAAAGTGAGCTTAAATTACCTCAAAAGTTTAGAGAAAAAATTATATTTTCGTTCTTGTTAAAAATAGAAACTTTCAATGATTATCAAGAAACATTTTTTTGTGGGATACGCTTCATATACCTAGTCAAAATAAGTCAGGCATTTCAAAGGAAATGTTTTTAAGTGTACGTATACACTTGACACTTTTTTAATTTGACTTTTAAAATTTACTTTCTTCACAAAATGTGTATAATCTATGTTTAAAATAATTTCACTTAAAAAAAATTTGTTTTCGCTTGTGATTAATTAGTTAATTAGGGTCTAATGAGCTAATTGCCATAATCTTTGAACAGTGATAAATCAAATTCTAATTATCACAAAGAGATAATATATACTGAAAATTAATCCTTAAACTGTTCTTCACGTTTTGACGTTTCAGTTTAGATTGTAGACCAAATAGTTTTTTATTTAGAAATTGTTTTACCCATAAAGCATGAAAAATCAATATTTTTTCTATAATTTTGACTTTTAAAAATAAACTATAAAACACATTACTAAATCAATAACTAAAATGGCACACCACAACGTCCGCTGAACTATATAATTTACACTGGTACAAAAATAATTATAAAAGAACAATTCATTGTTGAGTTATCACCATTTGAAAAAAACATAATATGGGAAAAACGCAGTTCTTCAGAAATTGAGTTTAAAGTTTTGTTATCGTGTTTTCATAATGAAAATGTTGTAAATAATGATAAATATGTATTTTATTCTTACCTAAAACTCTCCTGGGGCTCTGATGCTCTCGGAAATTCTTAAGCTGTTCCTCTCTTCAAAACTTCTGAGCATTAATTGGACAGGACTGATGCGCTTACGTCTCATAACCTCTAACTCAAGCTTAAAACCACAATTAAAATGCATAACAGCATCATACACCGACAGTTTTACACTCGACACTCCAGAAAAATTGGTTTTGGATGAACGCTTCCATTTTAGGGAGTGGACGCATTCATTATTGTTTTGTGTTTTGGCATGCAAACACTTTTCGAGCAATTCTGGAGGTGTGAGTCTGCTGTAAATCGCTTGATATGTTTAAGCAACTCAAGCGATAGGCTTGCTTTGTGCTTGAATGTTGCTTCTTTACCCCGTGCAGCAGCACACTGATGCGAGCCCCAGCTCTCACTACCTTTTGGGCATTTGGTGTGACGTGGATGACTGTCTTTTGTACTTAGGTGGTAGAATGTGCTCCAAATGGCATTGGATATTTGTTCAACTGACGCAGTGTTATTTCAAAGGGCCATGCCAAAATAGTTCCGGATTTTATTAATACGTGAATCAGTAAAGCTAACCTTTCCTACTTAGACCTCTTACTGTCTTTTTAAGTTTCCGCAAGGCAGTTCCCAGTCTCTTGTGTGTGTGTGTGTGTGTGTGTGTGGTAGTGTCCAATATATTCTCTTTTTTTTATTTATTTTCCGGGGTAAGGATTCAATTCACACACAGCAGAGTGACTCTTGCAGTCGCCATCTGCATAGAAATCGTAGTATTTGAGGCTTCGCTTTCCAACGGATCGCTGGAACATTCTTCCTGCACCAACTGGCTCCATGTTGGTAGACGAGCCTTTGAAATTAATAGAACATTTATGTTTTGTTCTCCGTGACTTGAAATTTATCGAAGACTTGTCTTTTTTTTTGCCATCTACGGCAACCAAAACAGTCCTTCAACAATACTTCAATGTCAAGCACTTCACCAGTATCGATGGAGATAGCTGAAACTAATCCATTCAGCGAAGAATAGCCTCGTCTGTGACATGTTCCATCTACTGGCACTCCACATTTTGTGCTTCCATTTAGTACGTTCACACGATGAGATGCCATTCTCATTGTTTCTTTTACAAGAGGTTGCACGACTTTCAACGAAGCTTTGGTAAGGCTGTTCTAGGTAACTGAGCTAGTTGTATGAGGCATGTTCATAACAGTCATGAAATGGCTGGCTTGTCCACAACCCATTTGTTTCATTGCATAAACAAGTCGCCTGTTAACTTCAAGAAACTGACCCTGTCTATTAGAACTGAAACACGAGTCACTAACAAAGTCACAGAAGTTGCAAGCGATGTTCAGTTCTACACAACATCCCATCTTTTTAGATGTGTTGATTTTAACATGTTTAGAGTTTTCACCACAATCTGGACATTTTAGTAGGCTGAATAAATCATTTAAACAATCCAAATCTATAAAAAAGCACGCCGAACCTAAATCGCTACTCGATGCTTTATAGGTAACGTTTGAAATCTTAATCTTGGATGCTGACGATTCATCCAAAAAAATTTCAGAACTCTGCACCGATTTATCTTTCGAAACTCAAAGAGCAGCACCTTTTCTCTTCTTTGAACGCTTGCTTCGAGATTTTGAACCCATTTTTCACAAGAATAAACACCAGAAAAATAACATGGAAATCTCAAGTATATCGTAGAAAACACGTTTTACAAACAAACAAAACACGTTTAAAACATACAGTTACAGTCAAATATCGTTGCCAAAGCTGAAAAATAAAATAATAATTAATTAATCTATATATATATTTCTCTTACGTGGCACGCAAAAAAGACGTTATTTGTTACCGCGTTTTGGCAACATTGTGCGATTGTTTGTTTACTAGGAGCCTCGCGAGTCATTTGAATCTATAGCGTTATCGGATGAAATTTTATTGGAAAAAAAAATGAATTTTAGACGAGCTGTTGCGGTTCGTAATAGAAATCTAAGAAAGCGGAGGATCTTTTCAGGGCTATTTAAAAAACGGTCCTTTTCAAGGCTAACAATTATAGTACAACAAGACGCGTGCACTACAATTTTCGACAACAAACTCAGTCAAAAAGTGTATGGGTGGCTCGAGTACTGGGGAAATGTACTCACAAACAACATGCTGGGTATTCAATTTCCAAAGCAGCGCTCACATTGCGAGTAAAAATTTGCTCAAAGTTTTCATCTAAATTCTGATTCCAGAGGTACTGTATATATCTTTTATGTAATACAACAAATTTAGATTTGAAAAATATTTTTTTGGAATATATTTTGTAATCAATCCCTTCTGCTAGGACACGTGTCTTCATTGATGCGAGCGAAGCGAGCATAGGTTCGCGCAGCGAACCAATGAGAATTGCGAAGCAATCCTCCGGGGGTTGGCGAGCGTTAGCGAGCAGGGGGCGGGCCCCCTAGTATGAAATAATTTTTAAAGGAAACCTAAAATTTCAAATGAATTACTTAGAACTTTCATTGTTAAATTTGATTTCAAAAACGAAACTTTTTTTTTTGGTGAGTGTACCTGATGAAAACCTTCATAAATCGAAACATATTGCGAATATTTACAAGATATTGGTATCATTTTAGTGCTTAAGAATTGAAGAATATTTTTCTGCAATAAAAAATTATGATTTGATGGATTTTTGCGATTTAAGTGTATACATACACCTTGTGAAATTACAACAAAACATTTCTGTGATACATTCAATAGTGGTTAAGGTGTTAGCCTCTAGATCGGAAGGTTCCTGGTTCGAATCCAGGTCCGTTAGTGGATATTTGTAAGCGTATGGTGTAGAGGCGGCTGGTACACCTTAAATCTGTCGTTGTCAAAAGTCCTCACGTTGGTTTGGTGTGGAAGTTTGGAGAGTGGGGTGCCAGCTCAGGTGTTGCTTCGTCATCTGACCGTGGTTCAAAATTACGAGGTGTTGCCCTCGGATCTATCTCTTAACAGTCTGATCCCGGACCGTCGTCAATAGCCCGTTGTGCAGCTCTAGTACGACGGTAACTAAAATAACCATTACCTGTGATATATTCAAGAAATTTGAAAAGTAATTAATAAGTAAAATAATCTTCTCATATTAAAAGTCAAGAATGGGCTGACCTTTGTGCTTATATCGCTCCCATACGATTATGAGTGAGATTTTAACTATGGCACCAAGTGAATCGAAAAAGAAGACTATGCCGAGAAATGACAAACTTGTTCGACTCTACATTTATGTAAATAGATTGAAAAATAAAGTGCGGATAGTTTTTAACTTTCCCTCGTACATGCAAGTAACAAATTAATGTCGCACACGAGAAACAAAACTGGCTATTGGCGACTTTCCGGGATCAATCCCAAAGGGAAATATCTGAGAGGAAGTAGTTGAACTAGTGTCGTACTGAAACAAGACGGTCTATTTGCTACGGTCGGAGATCAACATTGAAGAGTATGTTCAGAGGAAGCATAGTTATATTCATATCGCACTTGAACAACACAACAGACTATTGACAACTTCCGGGACCAATTCTGAAAAGAAAGATCAAAGGGAGAGTGTAGATGAACTAACATCGCACTGGAACAACACAATGGGATATTGTTGACATTCAAGCTTCCATCTCCAAGAGAACTATCTACCGCTTTGTAACCAAATGATATATTTATATACATTTGGAGTCTTGAATTTCCGCGCTTTGACTAAACTTACCATAGTAAAATTGTATAAATCTTAAGTATATTGAACAGGCACTGCCTTGAATAACACGCAATGTATAATCCGCATTTTTCAGAAGTTTAATCATATAATAGACCCTTTCAGACAGATAGTTTAACTATATATTCTTGGCTTGAATACACATTCAATTCACATAAACCATGTCTTCAGCTATGTTTTCATGTTCCTCTTGTATTGTAAGTTGTTAGATTTAATCTTTAGAACCCAAGATTGAATTTAAATTGTATATATAACAAAATGTATCAAGGAAAAATGAGCAAAAACCATATTATTTTCAGAAACAGAGATAAAATAAATCTTGAAAAGTTTCCATACGTTAGATACAAATCGAAATTCACAGTACATTGTCCATGTGGATTTGCTAGAGGATGCTGTTTGGCACAACGGCAGTTGGCCAGTTGGGGAAGGTAGTTAGTTAATTAACGTCAAACTACAGAAACTCAACGGGCAATTGGCAACGGTGTAGAAGGGAAAGATTCATGGCGAGTTTGAGTCATAATCATTCAAGAACCTGACTTTATATCATTTCTAGAAGGCAGTGTGACATACACCTACTCTACTATTATATGAGGCAGCTAAGGAGTGAGTATAAGCTATCGTGAGACTGTTTCGTAAGCGTCCCAACAGACATGCCCAACAGACATGTGACAAATTTCGAAGAGTTTGTCCTTTCCCACCAGATATCCTGCTAAACGTTAGTATTCTCCAGAAACCAGCACTATACAGGTAGATGAAGATCAAATTGTTCTTCTGGTTTAATATCCCCTTACAAACTCAAGGTAGGTAGTTGAATTAACGTTGCACTGCGCAAAACAAGGGACTATCGATGATGCTTCGGGATCAATCCTGAAGGGATAAATCCGATGACAGCACCTTGGAATTTTGAACTATGGTCAGGTAACGACTTATAAATTTAAAATTAATCTTTAGACTACGGCCAGTACAGCCAGCTGTATTATGATCGCGCCAAGAAAGAATTTAAAGTACGTTCGTTACAGTAGTTATACCTTGAAAGTTAAAAGAATCGCGTTTGTTATATATACAGGGTGGTCCCGAATTCATGGTACAAACTTTAATGGTAGGTACAGGACATTGTAACAATGATTTATTGTATAGGAATGTATAGTCGCAAGTGACGCGGTGAGGCGAAAACAGGGGAAATAACGGCCGAAAGGAAAAACAAAGATTTTATTGAAAGCGTTGTTGACAAGTGTCATGTTTACAGTAATTGTTCAAAATTGCGTCCACCAGTATCGATACATGCTTGACAGCGTCGGTGGAGCGATTGGCGTACACGTTCAAAGATGCCTGGTATTTCACGCACACCTGCAGCAGCTACAGATAAGCGAGCGACGAGATCCTCATCTGAGTCAACTGGAGTCTCATAAACAAGATGCTTTAGATGTCCCCATAAAAAGTAATCGAGGCTCGATAAATCGGGAGATCGGGGTGGCCAAGGGACTGGTCCACCACGCCCAATCCATCGAGTACCAAACGTGGCATTCAGGTAATTCCGTACATCAATGCTGAAGTGTGCTGGCGCCCCATCGTGCTGAAACCACATGCGGTTACGAATGGCGATCGGAACATCATGCAGCAGTTGTGGTAACACTTCTTTCAGAAAAATAAGATAGCTTCCGCCAGTGAGCCGCGTGGGTAGTAAGTATGGGCCAATCAAAAAGTCGTTCACAATACCAGCCCACACATTAATACTGAAACGTTGTTGAAACGCATGTCGACGCGTTGCATGTGGATTATCGGTTGCCCACACATGGGAATTGTGCGCATTAAAGACACCCTCGCGTGAAAATGTCGCTTCATCTGTAAATAGCACATAATCTACGAAATCCGGCTGCAACGCACATTGCTGCATCACCCACAGGCAGAAGTTCACGCGGCGAGGATAATCTGCCGGATTCAATGCTTGTACTTTCTGAAAATGGAAGGGGTGTAAGCGATTTTCGTTTAACACTCTGCATACAGTCTGATGACTCACACCTACGTCACGCGCAACAGTTCTTGTGCTTGACTCGGGTCTATCAGCCACAATGTTCAAGATGCTTTCTTCCAGCCTTGGAGTGCGTACAGCTCTTACTCGACCAGCGCCATGTCTCTTGACGTCGAACGCACCTGTTTCACAAAGTTAACGATGTAACCGTTGAAAAATTCTATGATCCGGCATTCGTCGATCAGGATACTCCGCGCGATACATTCGTAACGCAGCTCTGCCGTTACCATTTGCACGGCCGTACATGTAATGCATGTCTGCTTTTTCTGCATACGTAAAGTCACCCATCGTCTACGGCAGCACAATTGTGAATGGCGCTTTTCCCTACTGCGATGCATCATGTTCAACAGCGGCTAGACATCTACTGCCCTCTACCGGCAATGATACCAACCGATCACTCCATTTCTCTTTCCTTTTATTTCCCCTGTTTACGCCTCACCGCGTCACTTGCGACTATACATTCCTATACAATAAATCATTGTTACAATGTCCTGTACCTACCATTAAAGTTTGTACCATGAATTCGGGACCACCCTGTATAGTCGCAGTCAAAAGGTTAAACTATAATTGAAAATATAGGAAACGTAGTAAAAGTAGCAAGCAGAAAATATGTTATATTATAAACACAAATAAAACAAATCTTAAATAAATAAATGATGTTAGAAGCTACTTATAAAAATATTTTCCAATAACTGTGCAGAATTATTAGTTTTAAATGTCCACAAACCTGAAATAACATCCTATTTTAAAGGTAAGCCTTATTCCATTTATTTCATGTAGCCTTTCATCCACCCAAGGCTTGTATCTTCTTCATTTACTTGGAATGCGTATCTGGTTTTAATAGTTAAGCCGTAACGAAAGAATTATTCTCAATATAAAACTTCCCCATTTACGTCACTCATATCTCTTAGGTGTTTCTTTGTCTTTATTTTCACTAAGCTTTCGACGGGAAAAAGTAGTTAAGCGATTGCGCGATAAAAAGTGAGTGAGCCGAATATTTTTCTTGTGCTTTCGTCTTTATACATCTTCTCTTCTACATCCTGTCTCTTTTAGTGCTAATGGGGATCGAAGAGCCTTGGATAGCAAAAATGTGTTTGGCTTAGAGTAAATCTTTCTGCATAGTACTTTTGTTGTGCAATTTTGATGTAGAAATAAATAAGCGGTAAATAGTATGAGATAGTCCAGCCGTAATAATTGCCGGCAAATCTCGAGATATAGCTGCTTTATGGTGAGATAAATCAAAGTGACTTAAATATAAAGAAAATTTGAATTAGTTAGTGTTATTTTGAAGCTTTTCTTTTAATATCTTTCTAATGTAATTTTAGATGAGAAAATAACTATAAGCGTTATTAGATCTTCGGATTACAGCATAAATTCTTAAACTGACATTTATTTGACACACTAAGTCCTTATTGTACTTAAAAGATATACAGCACTGTAAAATGTTCATAATTTTTATTTATACTAGCCGGGCTGCTCCGGCTAGCGCTCGGTGGTGTGTAATAGTACTTTTTTTTTTAAACTTTTTTACACACCATAAATTAAACATGTTTTGATTTGTATATTTTTCTTATTTTTATGAAACAATTCTTTAAATCATTGCGTATTCAATCAAATATTTAAGGAAAGTTGGTCGAAATATACATATACCGCTACAAAATTATCCATGTCTAGTGATATTTTGCAGGACATGGACATATCATTAAAATCTAACTCTTAAATAATATTTCTACAATAGGTAATATACCGGAACACGTAATGCAAACAAAAATAAAATTCCAATCCTTGAAAAAATGCAAAATTCTGATAAAAAAAAAACACATACGTATCTATTCAAACGTGTTGAATTTCAACTTCCTGAATATATTGTAAAATAGAATAATGCGACAAAAGACTTTTCAACGATATTGACAAAGACAATAATGATTTATTAACAAAAAGAACACGTATTTAAATTATTTGGAATTCTTAAATATGTTCGCAACATCTCGCAGTCAACTCAAATACACAAACACGGAATTCTAAATCAAATTAAAAAAGTAAACATTAATTTTGACGTGGCCAAAAACCGGGAAGCAAAATTACGTTTAAATTACTTTTACATCAAAGGAAGAAATAAAGAGTCAGTTCAAACATAAATATTACAATGTAATTCCTTATTTTGCAGAGAAATTGACCTCGGCTATTTGAAAACAGCAAGAATTCAAAATATATGGGTTATTTTATTTACGTTGATCGTTGCCATTCGAAGATACACAAATAACGTCGATTTCGGGTCCACGTACGTTTGTGTTTTATATATATATATATATATATATATATATATATATATATATATTTAAAATTAAATAGTTTTTAAATCGCAGTAATATATTAAACACTTTCTTGAGTTAATGAGTGTCTGCTGAAAGACGCTAATATATGACAGTTGAATCATAATTATTTGAGTCAAACAATGAGCTATAGCTACTTAAACTAAAGAAAAAATCAAAGTTAGTGATAATCGAAGAAAATAAATTTGAATTTGTTTTAGTAAAGTGAAGATTTAATCTTTTTTATTTCTTTCTGGTGCAATTTTAGAAAGAATACACGGGAATTTTAATAAATTTTTAATGTGGGAATAGTCAACGATTAATTTACTGTTTGAACAATAAAAAAGTGCAGTTTGATATTAATATCGAAGAATAATTTGATAGATTAGGGCATTGTTTACATTAGGCGTTTTCCAAGGTCAGCTTTTTTATGCATTAAACCATGTTTTTTATTCCCGCAATTCAGATTTCTAACTTTACGATCGTTGAAGATAAAGTGAAAATTTCTACGGATTTCAAATCAGCGTAAAATTCTACACCATATCGATACCAAAACATATTTATTATTTACCATTTGATTATTTAATTATTTTTATTAAATAATTATTTATTTATTTAAATACTATCACTTTTAAACTATCGGTGTCAGTTTCCGCAGATTTCAAATCCGTTGAAATTTTCATTGTATGTTCAACCATCGAAAAGATAGAAACTTGAATTTAAAGAATAGAAAACATAATTTATAGCATAAAAAAAGCTGACCTTGGAAAACGTGCGTTAGAAAACGTCTCATGTGAACAGGGCCTAAGGGCATGTGATTGTAGCGTAGTTATGACCTTTCGAATGACACCATTAACGCAGCCTAAATTAAATACAAAATAAACATTTTAATTTTCATCAGATTTGAATATTTCCAATAAATAAAGTTAATAATTTGCACCACCTCTGAGATTTTGTTTCTTTTTCGTGATTTTACAGCAGATTCACCAGCTCTGTATGTATTTGTGGTTAAGAAATGGAATTGATTACCACACACATTATTAATTTCTAGATGAAATTTTATTTATTTGTTAGTCGTTGAAATGCTGGTAAGAGAGAAATTTTCAGCGTTAGCAAATTAAACACAGGATTGCTAAGATTTTACTTCCGATTACTCAATGGGGAAGGCATTTCTAGAAAGCTAATTGCGGATGCAGCTCTTATAATTTTTAAGAGAATGCTTCCAGTACGTGTTCTGTATGGTATAAAAAAAGTAATAACTTTATCTTCTCAAGGGTATTTTTTCTCTGAAAATTAATCTCATACGAAATTGGTACCTGAAGAAAGTTCTCAACAAAACCACTAGCGCCATCTACATGTAGCCCTTACATGAAAAGTCTTTTGAGGTGTATGCATACATTAGAAATTACGAAAATCGACCAGAATGTCAATATATATATTTTTTAATATTTTAAAATATTTTCTAATTTTTTAGAGGCGTTTCAATAGTGAGGCTAGCAAGGTCCCGCCATTAAATTATGTTGATTTATTCCTCCAATTCAAGTACCTATATTTGCGAACTTGAAGATCGGGACCCTTGTAGCCTCGCCAACGCGCCGTTTTACGCGCCTCATGTGAACGGGGCCTTAGCTTTCAAACGATACCAAGATCTTGCATGTATTTGAAATAGTTTTCAAGTTATAAGCGTTTTTGTTAGGTACTCATGGTGATGAGTGGACGTTAACAAATTTTTAAACTCGATTTCTGAAAAACTACATATTTGCAATTGGATGTTTTTTTTTTTTTTTCAAAACGTGATAACTCCTTAATGAAGTCACATATTATAATTATTTTTGCATCATTATAAATAATATAATATAGTGGATATTTTGAACTTCAATCAGAGAATTTAGCTTAAAAATAGATTTTTAATTGGTTTTTAAAATTTGAAATTATTGAAAAAAGGTTGATTTTTTGACGCTTCCTTGTTTAAAAAAATTTTAAAAAATAAATATCTTCTAGAAACTTGATGGAGGTTCAAAACATGAAGATTAATATTAGAAATAAATCCAACAGGAATCGTCTTTCTGAATAAATTAAAATTTGCGGTATCATGTTTCAAAAAACATACTAATTAGCTAATTATATCTTAATTAGAAAATTAATTATTTGCGCATTTTCATTTTTGCTTCAGGTAATTATTTTAGGATTACACCAAATACCTTTGGTAAAAAAATTGCATGTTTAAAATCAAAATTAAGAAAGCAACTTCTAGGGTAGTATACGTACACCTTAAATGCTTTATTTTTGCAGCATTTCTCAGTAGACGCTTTTGTTCTATGAGACCTATAGGAAAAGTTGGTTCGCCCCCCAAAGAAGCTTTTGTTTTCCACAGTGATTTCGGTCACTACCATCCAAATAACATCTATTCTATTCACAATTTTTCAGATGGCTGTCATTCTGTAACCGTAGACTTCAGTTCATGGAGACTTTTTCTTTTGGGTAGTTTTATGCTACAACGAATGAAAGGGATACCTTTTTCTTATAAATGTTTGTGTTCATAGCATTCAAATCAAGAATACTGATGTATTTTACTCTTTATTATAACCGTAAACTAAATATTAAAATATCGTTTGCTTGCATAAAAATTTATAACTTATAATTGATTAAATACACCTCGCAACAGATGACATTTTAAGAATATTTAAGTTCGTAATTTTAGTTAAGAAGTATTCTGAATGTGGGTTAAAAATATGTTTACAATTCTTGCACGTGAATCCTATAAAATCTTTTTACTAAGATTATATATCATTTCCGTCTTAAAACAAGATGTACAGGCGTTGGACAAAAATGTGGAAACACCTCGTGAAATGCAGGCTTGAAAAGAAATGCTTCTTCTAGTGAAAATATGTATGCGATGTCAACTATACAACGTCGCAAAAACGATGCGCTGTTCAGTCGTTGTCGGGGCACTGTTCTCTGTAGTTGTAATTGCATTATGTCAGAGCTAACAGACTTCAAACGTGGGCAAATTGTCGCAGCTCGTCTGGTGGGTGCTTCCGTAAGCAAAGTAGCCGAAGTATTTAGTGTTTCAAGAGGTAATGTATATAATATTTATTCCGCATATTTGAAAAGCGGAGAAACACCATCCGCTAAATCACAGCGCAGACGAAAGTGTGTGTTAAGTGATCGTGACAGACGTTCATTAAAGATTGTGACTAAAAATAAAAAGATCACAGCTGCAAAAGTTACTGCTGAAATGAATGTCGAGCTCACAAACAAAGTGAGTAGCAAAAGTATAAGAAGGGATTAATGTTTGGGATGACATTCCCCCAAGACCAGCTGGATAATATGGTGCTCAGCAGGCCCAGACGTTCTACTGACTGTATTGCAGCATATGGCATACATATAGTCTACTAATCTTCATATAAACCGTATACAGTTACTTCTTTTGCACGAAAGATGTATTTTCCAATTGCTCCAGGGAACATGTCTTTTATTTTTATTTACTTTGGTCCATGTGCCCTATTTTTTGGTCTGTACCTTTTGCTTGTTATACACCTTAATGTTTACATCACTTTTGTTGTGCTTTTGTAGCTTTATTTATAGAAACTGCCACTATCCTTAATAAGCATGAGTGTACAGAGGCTGTTCACACATTTCTTAGACAATGTATATTCTAGTCACAAAAATAAATTACATAAAATTCTTGTGTTTTAAATGTTCTATTTGATAGCCATTATTCTGAACTATCTATCGAATCCGTAAATTCCAGGATAATAATGCCTTTTGAAGTGTCAGAAGAGGTATTCTATCCGATTCCTCCTGAACAGCTTTCCAGAGTCCTGTAAGGGTTGTGGGACGACGTTTGGATAATGCAGAGTTTAAAAGTCCGAAAGCACAAAAATCCATAGGTGATACATCGGGAGATTTGGTTGGGATATCAGTGAAATTACAGTGGATTTTGATGTGACTGCTAGCTTTGTCATGATGGATTTCCACAGATTGATGGCACTGTGGGTAAAGCGATGGTATTCCATTCAGATTTAAATGAACGTTTATCATTTTGTTTACAGTGGACACCGAGCATTTTAATGATTTTGCAACTGTCCTTTGACTAGGGGAATTTTCTTTTAACATTAAACAATGTACCTTTGCAATAGTAGAAGATGTCCATTTCTTCCTTGGATACTTGTTTGGAATTTTTGTCCCACTTGAGGCTCCAATTTGACGTTTTTTTCCTTTCTTGTTGACGATATAACCTATCGACGTTTTAGATATCACAAAACCATGACTCGCACATCGTTTTGGGGTAACGGAATATGAATATGAATATTTCTCTTCGGAAAGAGCATAAATATAGCCTTCGAACCACTGCTTCGTTAAAAACGGCATTTCGAATAAAAACAAACTTCTCAAGCAGCAGACGACAATTTTGACTTTTAAAAACATGATACAACTGCAATTATTTCTTTTGCAGCAAACGATTTTTTATTACCGCTAACCAAAATCGTCTAAAAAATGTGCGAACAGCCTCTGTATATTTTATTGTTATAATTTTTTTTTAATGGAAGTATTTCAAAATCACACTTATATGTTTTCAAAACTGTTGAATAATATTACTAAAATTTTCTGCCGAATGTCGGAAAATAAATAGGAAATAAAATATTATTGACAAATAATGGGTGTCAGGAATAAGACTTTGGAAAGTAGAAATTTCTAAACAATATAAACACAATACTTTGTTTCAAAACCCGAGCAGTTTATTTACAGATGTCGTTTCGCCGTCTTAACTCAAAAAAAAGCAAACATGGCAAAACTCTAGTTGACGGTACGACTTTGTATAATTGTTTATTGTCATAGTAAAAATAAACGGTTGCCAAATTCTCAAGTTGACTATGCGGACTACAACAGTGTAGATTGTATCATCCAAACAAACACTAAATTTAATCCCATACCAGAATTAAGAATGAAATAAGAGATTAATAAAAAACAGGTCAGAAATTAAGGTAAAAATTATTCGAATTTAAACTTAAAAATTGAACATTGATTGATTTTCAGGGTACCAGATATAGTGTAGCAAAATTACATTTGTACCAGTGCGCTTTTCACCAGAGCTCTTCAGCTTACCAAATGAAGACTTGTTTCCTTGCAATAACAATTCGCAGTTTTAATACATTTATTAAATTCTCAAATGGCAACATTTTGAGAATCGATTTTGACCGTTTATTTAACGCGTAATGTTATAAAAGATGTACAAAGCTGTGACTAATTTCTGGGCTGAAATTACTAAACCTTGTCGAATGGTTCAAACCTTTATAGGCGTGGAAGGAATTTTTACCGAAGAGGAGCTGAAAGATTTAGAGAGGCTAACTTACCTTTCGAAAAGCGAAATAAGGAAATTATATGAAGAGTTCTGCTGCTATAGTCCTGACTTACGGGATCCAAAGAATCCGATTATGCCCAAGAGAGCGTTTCTCCTTCTTCCCGAGATATTTGTAAATCCCTTCAAGGAGAGGATCGTTAAGGTGTTTGCATCGCAAGAGGACTATGTCTCATTCGAAGACTACATCGATATAATGTCTGTATTCAGCGAAAAGGCGCCTATCAATGTTAAGGCGTCTTATGCATTCCGCATTTACGACTTCGACGAGGACGATATGCTGTCCAAAGAAGACATCAGAGATCTTCTATATCTATTGATAGATAATAACTCCTTTGAAGATGACGAGTTTGATGAAGTGATAGAGCTCATATTTTCTGAAGCCGATTTGGATGGAGACGGATACATTAGTTATCCAGAGTTCGAACATATGCTTGCCAAGTCCCCGGATTTTCAACATTCGTTTCGCATTCGAGTCTAAACGAAACATGTAGTGATATATTTCACCCTAAAATCATCAAAGAAGCTCAGACGCTTATGTAAGATGGAAGAGTACTTTTAACAGTTAATAATAGCCATACCAATAAATTTCGGTTCCAATTAGGCGAATATTTGCTTATTTATTGGTGTTATTTGTTTCCATACCAGCTTTTTTTTGGCACCATTTTAGCTTTTTCCTTTGTTAGTGCGATTGGCACATACTTCGGTACAGCTACACTCTACGTTTATGAGCAGTGGCAACGGCCTGGGCGATTTGTTTGGCGCACTTCTAGTAGCGACTTACGGTAGGTTAATGCAACTCATCTATCTTTACGGTTATGGTGGTTTGCTTGGCAACCTCGGCAAACGGTAACTTTTAATTTTCATTTTTAATATTCCAGAAAGTTCTTCCAAAATCCGTTACAGTCGTGTGATTTCATTAGTTCGTTTGAAATTTTGGAGCAGCTACACTCTACGTTTATGAGCGATGGCAACGGCCTTGGCGATTTCTTTTGGCGCACTTCTAAAGTCTCCAAGGAAATAATTATTTCCCAACTCTTTTTCTGCCACAATTTTTTTTCTTTTGACAACACACTTTTTAAGCACATTTTAGAACGTTGTAAAAAGTATATTTTTTTAAAAATTTTCACAAAAAGTAGTAAGCTTAAGCACATATCAAAACATATTTGTGAACCAGCAGAGAAACTAAGCTACGAATGTTGGGTAAGAATACCCTGAAACTCATCAATTACACTAAATAGAGTAGGCATGTTGAAAAATAAAAAGATTTACAAAAGAAAAAAAAGAAAATAATAATACATCCTGATAACGTCAAATTCTTTCGAAAAAAAATAATGAAAACGAAAATGGTCGAAAAAAAAAACTCTTAATTCTGTTGTGAAAACTATTATAGTAAAATAAAAATTCCACAACTGTTAAAATACAAATAAATGGACCAATGGTATCACAGAAACGATTTAAAATGATCAATGCAATCAAAGGATATTTCAAAAACAAAACAACCGATGGGAGGAAAGAAAAAATTTCAAACTATACTCTGTTTCACCTTAACTTGTCAGTAGAGTAAAGGCTACGTTGACCGCATCACAGCCGTTGTCGTAGAAACTAGGGTTACAATGTCAGAAGAAGTCAGCTATAAGCGAGGAAATTCGCCCTTTTTGGCAAGGAGAGATAAAATGCACGTGGAAATTCTATACGTTTCACAGATCTTTAATTTCTAATGGCTCTTGCATTACATTTGTTAATTAAACAAAAAGCTACTCTATGTTAATATAAATGCGTTTTGATTTTTCTAAATGAGTATTATTTTTAGTTATTTAAAAATATATATATTTAAAATTTTTTTACAATAAATGTTGTTTAAAAAAACAGTCTATTTAAAGATGTGATGAACCATAAAATTCATTTTTTGAATTTACTTACCTGAAAGCTAAACACCTTGATTAATACTTCTTTTTTCAATTTTAATAATTTTATTAAAGGAAATTAATCCAATTTAATTACTCCTTTGGTCTTACATTTGGTTGGACAAGGTAGGGGAGAGTGCGTCGTCTGCTAAAATATGTGTTTTTCTTAACAGCAAAATATAGTCTCCAAATTAAATCAAATTTATTCTGATATTAAAGAAAGTAAATAACAAATAAAAATACATATAACATAGAGGATATAAAATACATTCACAATAAATAAATAGAATATAAAAAATACAAATATAGTGAATACACATACAATAATAAAAAAAATGAAACCATTTTAAAAATTAGAGTTAAAAAAAATAAACCTTATATGTGTGAAACATATTCTGAAACTCGCGGAACGGTGTCGGGTTGATTAGTAGTAAATTATTAATTTTATGAATAATTTAAAATAGTTTACAAGAAAGTGTACAGAAGAAACCAATCTCTTTCATGAATAGTAGTTACAATGAGAAAACTATATTTACGTTTTACTTATTCATCACATGCATTTATACATCATCAATATATGTAAAACATAGCAAACATCATAACAAATCTATTTACATTATAATATACTTATTCATCACATGAATTTACACATCATCATCACTTAACATTTCCGAATCGCTATCAGACTCACTATTAAAAGAAATTACCAAGTTCTTACTTTCCCAAATATCATCCACAAGTCCATCTACTTCCCACATGTATTTCTCTTTTTCAGTAACATGGTTTATGCAGTTTTTCCAATTTTGTACAGAGACCTTTTCAATCCCTTGGATGACTAAATCCTTCACATCGTTCAGTTTAAAAGTCTTGTTTTCCCTGGCAACGTGTCCTTTTACTTGACTCCATATCATTTCAATGGGATTAAGCTCACAGTGATACGGGGGAAGTCTCAAAACCTTATGTCCAAATTTTTCGGCAATTTCTTCAACTCTGTATTTATCAAACATATGTTTGATTTCGCTAACTTTTTTCAACAGTTCAATCTTGATCATGTCCTGGTTCCACGTAATGTTTTTCAACGATAGCCATTCTTGAATTGCACTTTTTTTCCAAGATGTCGTCGGAATTTTTTCTTTCTTCACCGAGTGATAGGGGGCATTGTCCATCACTACAAAGCTGTTTCGTTTCAATTTAGGCATGATATCTTCAAACCACTTCTCAAAATGGTTACCATCCATTTCTTCGTGGTAGTCACCGGATTTTTTTCCTACAAAAATTTCAGCCGCATCAGGTACAAATCCTTCATCACTTCCGATATGGGTAATGATGAGTCTTCTTCCTTTTCCTTTTGGTGCAGCCAAGCCTGTTGTCAAACTTGAAGAGGAAGCTTCATTGGTGCTTTTGATGTTTTTGTCTTGCCATACTCGACTTTGTGAGTGTCCTTCATTCACCCATGTTTCATCTAAATAATAGATTGAAGCATTTTCATTCTTCAGTTCTCTAATTTTTCGTAAATAATTTCTTCGCCATAAAATTATGTCGTGTCTTTCTAAAAGCATAGCCTGCCTTTTTCGCTTTTCAAAGGAAAATCCCAAATCTTTCAGTATCCTGTACAGTGTACTTCGGCTAATGTTTGTCGAAAAAATATCCTTATCATTGTTAATTTCATTTAGAACTTTGTCCAATGTAGGAATTTCATTTCGACGAAAACAATCATGAATTTTTCGTCGGATGCACGATAAAGTAAAGTTGTCATATTTCATCATTCTTGTTCTTTTTCCAACGGCATAAGGTCGTTTTTTTCCTGGAGTACTCAAAGGACTTGTCGTCTTCTTTTCTTTTTTCAAACGAAAAACAGTTCTTTTGGAAACACCAGTTAGTTGAGACACCTTTCCGACGATTTGGTTAATGGAATCACTATGGTTTTCTTCTCGAAGTCTAGAATAAACATTCAATATGTTCCTGCGAGCTCCACTACCAATTGATTTTCCTTGCTTTGATGGCGTATACAGCTTGGATGGTGACGTTCCTTTTTCAGCCATGTTCAGAGTATCAAACACACTCCAATAAAATAGCACAAGAGAGATATGAACGTAAATACACACGCTAGCAAAGACGCAGAGCGAAATGGCGCAGACTTGGCCGGAAAGCGTATTTAGCTCGCCAGAAATGTTACCATGGAAACCGGTTTAGAATTCCGTTTCGGATATATTCATTCGCTTCGGTCAAAAAAAAATGCTTTTTACAAATAAATAACCGATTATAAAGGTTCAAAAATCACTCCTTCATTGTAGGACAATTTTTACACGTTTATATGCATTTTCTTTATTTTAAATTCCAAATCAAGTTGGAATTATTTTTCATGCGGATGAACATCATTTCTGCCTTTCCCAATACTGACAAGTTAAGGTGAAACAGAGTATAATCAATGAAATCAAACGACTTTAACGGATTTTGGAAGAACTTTCTAGAATATTCAAAATAAAAAGTAAAAGTTTCCATTTGCCGAGGTTGCTATGAAAACCACAACAACCGTAGCGAAAGATGGGTTGCCTTAATATTTCGTAACTCGCTACTAGTAGTGCGCCAAAAAAATCGCCAAACAATGGTCATCCCTCATAAACGTAGAGTGTAGCTGTACCGAAATTTTTTTTTTTTTGCTTTCATTGGTTATTTTGATTTTAAAATATCCTTTGATTGCATTGGTCCCTTTTAAATTTTTTTCTGTAATACTATTGGTTCATCTATTTTTTTTTTTTTTTTTGCAGTTGTGGAATTTTTGGTTTTATTATTTTTTCTCGGAACAGAGAGAGTTTTGAGGTATCAGGTTTTATTAGTTCTTGCTCTTTTTCTTACTAAAATCTTTTTCTTTTCAAACAGCCTACTGTATTTAGTGTAATTGATAAGTCTCAGGGTATTCTTACCCAACATTCGCAGCTTAGTTTCTCTGCTGGTTCACCAATGTGTTAAATCTTACTACTTTTTGAGTAAGTTTTTTAAAAATATACTTTTCAAAAAGTTCTCAAATGTGTTTTCAAACATTGATTTACCGTTGTAAAAAGAAAAATATTTTTGACAGAAAAAGAGTTTTAAAATAAGTATTTCCTTGGTGACCTTAGAATTTCGCCAAAAAATCGCCAAGGCCGTTGCTACCGCTCATAAACGTAGGGTGTAGCTGTCACAGTAAATGAATGTTACGGCAATAATGAAATGAATGAGTGATCAAGTAAACCACGTTTTTTTCCCCGATATAAACGAAGACTACATAATCATTTCAGCTTCCAATGATATTTTAATTTCATTAGTTGGTTATTCAAATTCAATCTTTTATGTGAAGTATATTTCGGTAAATATGTGTCGTATGCAAGGCATGTTTTGTCACCAAGTAATTTTTATCATCAAATAAGTATGGTGGCCATGTTGGCGATTCGATTTATTACATATTTAGTGGGTTTAGTAAGACCACATCTAGAATATGCTGTACAATTCTGGGCTCCATATATGAGAAAGGACATAGAACCAATTGAAAGGGTTCAGCACAGAGCTACAAAAATAATAAAGGGGCTAGCAAATTTCGACTATAATGAACGTTTAAGTAAGCTAAACATGTATACACTGGAAAGAAGAAGAAGGAGGGGGGATTTGATTCAGCTTTTCAAGTTTGTAAAACAAGGGGACACAGAGGGCTTAAATTTCAATAGGGACAACAGAACAAG
Organism: Metellina segmentata; assembly: GCA_947359465.1. Classification (NCBI taxonomy): domain Eukaryota; kingdom Metazoa; phylum Arthropoda; class Arachnida; order Araneae; family Tetragnathidae; genus Metellina; species Metellina segmentata. The sequence goes on along the minus strand of OX375878.1, from coordinate 118,515,295 downwards.
GGGTCATGGGTATAAATTGAATAAGACACATTTTAATCGGGATTTAAGGAAAAACTACTACTTTAATAGGGTAATAGACAGTTGGAACGCGTTGCCAGAAAATATAGTTAATTCAAAGGAAGTGTACGAATTTAAGACACAATTGGATAGTCAGTGGGAATTGGGGAATTCATAAACAAAGGACCAGCCTTGTTGGGCTTGAGCCTGTAGCTGGTCGTCAATATTTGTATTTGTATTATTTGTATTTGTATATGGAAGCGAAAATGAGAAATTCACAAATAAATAAATAAAAGTAAAGAATAAATTACCTAACCATCTAATAATCAATCATAGAACTCGATGGATCCAAATTTCATTGCCATGGTATGAATCTAAATGAACTTTCCCGGCATAGGGTTGGATGCTTTAAAGCTGGATCAAAACATCAATGCTACCTTGATTGCGATGAATCACCCCGTTGCATCAGATACATCTCCACCAATATTTCTTTCTTGAAGAAATAGTATTGCTGCTTATTTATCTCTTGGCAAATCCCAAATCATGATCAGATGTGTTCCTTGCGCCATAAAACCCTAAAGCCAAGCCAAATTATTATATCCATTTCATTAGGTAAGAAAGGAATAAGCTATTTTAAAATAGCACCAAAAAATAAAAAGCAGGCATAAAAACAAATAGTTTCTAGAAAAAAGCAAAAAAAAAAAAAAAAAGCCAAATCAGCGGCGAAGTTTATTTGTATGGCTATAGGAAAACAGGTATAACGATAGATGTACATTCACCGCTTGGAATATTGTGCGTTGTTTTGTTGAATGTAAACCTCTAGTTTCCGTTTTGAAGATGACTTTTTTATGACCGTCTTAAAGTTCCGAGCAACTAAATGTACTACGTGAACTAAATATATCAAACGTAATGCAACTTCATTTAGCCGTTTCAAAAATACTTGTATGAACTCAGCAAGACGAAATTTCTGTTATTGTTTGCCATCAATGACCAAACTACATATTTCAAAACAAATAAAATTCATATTTCATGTTGATAGTTTCCATGTTACTCATATCATACTGTTACTCATATGATGTGTTCATACTGATGTCATTTATAACTAACTGCGAAAAGATTAGCACAGACTCAACAAGAGACTATTATACAAGTGCTGTAACACTTCAATTAAAGGAAAGATTAATTTTGCTTCAGTAGGGAAATAATAGAAGATTTATTAAGCTAATAAATGTTTAATTTAAAGCAAATAATTATCTTCGTTGATCGTTTATAAAGAATAATTGACCTATCGAAACTCGAGTTTTTCGATAATATACTTGTAATTTATACACTATTATTTCTATATTTTTATACACTATTATTGATTTTCAAAACTTCTGTTAGAGTAATAACTCACACACATGTGCGTCATATATTCCAAATTGAAAACATTCTTAGAATGTTTAGCAAATGTATGACGGTATTTAAAGTTATCTGCAAAACAGAATTATTAAGTTTTGGAAGGATTTGAGGATAAAAAATCAAAAAGTGGAAAAAAATTGCAAATGAGATAAAATTATTGTATTTATTTTATAAAAAACTATTCATTTTGACTATTCTGATATAAAAAAATTTTGTCTATGAAGTAATGAAAAATTGACTGCAAATTTACAAGACTTACAGTACATGTTAAAAGACTAGTATTATTTTTTGAGTGAAATTAATATTTATTACCAAAATAATCATACAAAATACAGTATTCAGTTTAAAAAATGATACATATGTTTATTCTTAATTTCTGAAAACTTTTCAGAGACCAGAATATCAGAAAGTGATGTGAGACAGGATTCATATTTTCATATACATTATTGGGGGTATTGGTAGGTTGTGTTGTCTTAAATCGTAGTTTTGAAATGATAGTAATGGTAATGTTTAGTTAACGTCGTACTAGAGCAACACAGCGGGCTATTGACGACGGTCCGGGATCAGTCCCTTAAGGGAAAGATCCGAGGACAACACCTCGTAATTTTGAACCACGGTCAGATGACGAAGCAACACCTGAGCTGGCACCCCACTCTCCAAACTTCCACGCCAACCCAACGTGAGGACTTTCGGCCACGACAGATTTAAGGTGCACCAGCCGCCTCTACACCATACGTTTACAAACATCCATGCCCGGACCCGGATTCGAACCAGGAACCTTCCAATCTAGAGGCTAACACCTTAACCACTATACCGGTTGGTCGGCTAGTTTTGAAATGAATACTTGGACCTGATGTTGCATTGTGGAATGCACAAACTAGAAATTCGACTACTTAATTACTAGTCATTCGACGTACTTTAGATTTTTATAGAACTCGTGTTGGAGCAAAAGTTATACTTATTTTAGCTTCTAAAAGCTTTACTTTTAAAAGCTGAACAGAAAACGTTTAAAAAAAAAATATTTCGGAACATAAAGAAACAATAAAACTTAATAATTTAGTAGTAACAATTATGCGTATTTATTGTTGCTAAATATGCATCTGAATAGCCGACTAATTGACAAAATAATAATATTTTTGAACTGATTTAGGCATATTCAAACACAAAATTAAACAATAATTTATCACACACATGAATACTCAGGCAGCTAGTTGAATTAACGTCATACTGGAACAGCACATAATGTACTATTCGAAAACGTGAATAATAAAGACTTCAAAATCTATAATAAATAGTGAAACCCATAAAAACACAAAGCCATAGATGGCCCATAAGCGTGAAACATTTAAATGAAAATGAAAGATGGCTTCCGAAATAATCATCGAAGTATGTCCTCGGCCACCTTACCACTTTTATCTAGAAGCCACCGAACAATGTACTTGTCCATCCAGATCGAGTTCAGATGACAAATGACCAAGTACAGATTGTTGGCATTCGTGGCGGCACTATGATGACATGTATACTATGAAACTTAATATGTCAGGTGGTATAATGGATCTCGTGACAAGAAAGTTATATCCCTTCTAGCCCCAAAAAGTCTCCCCAGTGTTGAGACTGTCAGCTTCCGTGAATAATGATTCATTTCTATAAAATTTAAAAAGAATTGACCTACTTGTAGCTCCTACCAGGGTCTACTACCCTCCTTGCACCCTATAAAACACTGGAGTTAGTATTGATTTTAAAGCCTGTGATATTACTTTTGTTATACTGATTTTACACCACGTAATTTAAAGTTATGTACTATACATATATTAATTAGCAAAATTCGTCATATCTTAATGGATGCTATATCTCGTCATTAGCAAAACTAGTCAGATCTTAATGCATTTATATCTCGTCATGAGCAAAAGTAATCAGATCTTAATGTATGCGATATATTGTTATTAGCTAAATTATTTAGATCTTAATGGATGCAATATCTCGTCAATAGCAAAATTATACAGATCTTAGTGGATGGGGTATCTCTTTATTGGAAAATTTAGTCAGATCTTAATACATGCGATATAATGTCACTAGCAAAAGTAGTCAAATCTTAATCGATTCTTAATGATCTCGCAACTAAGCAAAATTAGCCGGATCTAAATAAATGCTATACCTTGCACTTAGCAAAACTAGTCAGATCTTAGTGGATGGGGTATCTCGTAATTAGAAAAGTTAGTCACATAGTAATGGATGCGTTACCTCGTCTTTAGCAAGATTAGTCAGATCTTCATGGTTGCGATACCTCGTCATAAGCAAAATTATTCATATTTTGCTGGATGGGTACCTTCTTATTAAAAAAAATAGTCATCGATGCGATATCTCATCATTAGCAAAATTAGTCAGATCTTAATGGATAATATAACTCGTCATTAGCAAAATTACTCAGGTCTTAGTGGATGGGGTATCTTGTCATTAGCAAAGTTAGTCATATTGCAATGGATGCGATATATCATCATTAAAAAATTAGACATATCTTAATAGATACGATATATCTCTCGTCATTAGCAAAACTAATCAGATCTTAATGTATTTATATCTCGTCATTAGCAAAATACGTCAGAACTTAGTGGATGGGGTACCATCTGATAAGAAATATTAGTCAGTTCTTAATAGATGCGATATCTCGCAATTAGCAAAATTTGACAGATCCTAATGTATGCGATATCGTGTAATTAGCGATATTAGATCTTAGTGGATGCGATATCTCGCTAATAGCAAACGCATTCAGATATTAGGGGATACCTTCTTATTTGAGATATTAGACAAATCTTGATAGATTGATATCCCGTCATAGCAAAATTAGTCAGATCTTGATAAATGCGATATCTCACCATTAGCAAACGTATTCAGATCTTAGTAGATGGGGTACTTCGTCGTTAGCAAAATTATTCAGATTTGGATGGATGTGACATCTTGACGTATAACAAAAATTAGTCGGATCTTAATGGATCCGATATCTCGTTCTTAGGAAAATTATTCATATCCTAATGGATGCGATATCTCGTCATTAGCAAAATTTTTCAGATTTCTCGTCATCCACTCAGATCTGACTAATTTTGCTAATGGCGATACCTCGCTATTAGCAAAATTAGTCAGATCTTAGTGGATGAGGTATCTCGTGATTAGAAAAGTTAGTCGGATCTTAATGGATACGATATCTCGTCATCAGTAAAATTAGTGATATCTTAATAGATGCAATATCTCGTCATTAGCAAAATTGGTCACATATTAATGGATGCGATATCACAAACGTCTAAGGTAACTCGTCATTAGCGAAATATGCTAGATTTTGACAGACGAGATGTCTTAATAAATTGGAGGGTTAGTATTTCGCAAACAAATTAAAGATTTGATATTTCTAACCGAAGAGAGACTGTACATTAGGGTGGAGCGAAAAACACGAATTTCGGAAATTGAAAACGACAATGGGGACTACGCGATGCTTATTAATAGTACAAAATATGAGCTGAATCAATTAATATCTTCAGGTGCCAAAATCACTTTGAAATTTCGAAATTTTGCCAATTTTTTCACAAAAATAATAATAACGCATTTAAAAAATGTAATATATCTTATTTAAAGCCATGGGTGGGTGCAATGAACTTCCCTGCTCGTAAAAAAAGTTTTACATCTAACATTATCACGGAAATTTAAAAAAATCCCTTTTTTTTGAGCGGCATCACACGCGTCTCAACTCCTCTCAATAAACTCATCATTGCGACCACGCGTTTACACAGGCGCTACCCCTTGCAGCTCTTCGCTGTTTTCATAATGAAAACAACCCAGAACTCACACGAGGAGGTGGCTGCATATCGAGTTTCACCCCCACCCCTTAAAAATTTCAATTTAAGTTACTTCCTTACCTTAAAAAATGTAATTGAAGTTACAGGCATAGAAGTGGATTAGCTTAAAAGTGGTGTTATCGGCTTTTGGTTTAAAATCTGGGTAAAGCAAGTCTAGAAGCATTTTTTAACCGAATAAATCCATCTCGTACCTTTGTACCACATACTCACTTGATGCTTCAGTTACTAATTTAACATAATGTTATTCTGCTTGTGAATGGCATGGAAAGTTAAACATGTTACTATTGATTGTAACGATTAAAATCATAGACTTGAGTTGATTATCAGAGATACCTTAAGTGGTGGATCTGTAATAGAATCTGATTGCCATTCAATCAGATTTATGTAATCGTCTGTTTCGAATTTAACTTGGGAATTTTAAACTCTCGAATATTCTCTCTCTCTCTCTCTTTTCAACTTTATTATTTTTTTTAATTGTAAAATTCTTCTACGCCTCAATTTTCTGACGTGTTTTCGATCATCAGCTAACATTGCCAAAATAATATTTTCTGGATGGGCATAGTAAGCATTTCTTTGCAAAGTTAGATCTATTACAATTTTTAAATCCTCAGGCAAAAAAAATCGATTTATTTATAATATTGTGAAAATAAAGACTACCGTACCGACATGATAACTGACTTTTAATTTTAAACCACACATATGAGTATACCTTCACAACATACAATGTTAATATTTTCAAGTTATATGTTGGATCTTCTGTTGAAACATATAACCTTAAAATTCTATTTGGCGTCTTCAACCATCTAGTATGATTTAATTTTCCTAGATCTTTTTGTGACAAGCTTAATAGAATACATTTATTTTTATACCCCTATGCACATTTCTTAAAGGTATCGTTGATCAGTGCTAAGATCCTCTAGGACAATATCTGGTAAAGCTACTTCTATCTTTTCAAAGTTTGTTAAAGGCAATTTTTCACAAGATTCTAACATTTTTCCAATTTTTTTCGCTGTATTCTTTTGGTCTAGTGGTTTTCCCGTCTAAATGTTACAACAAATGACGTAAAGGTAGCTCATTTGTATGTAATAAACAAATGCACAGGACGTCTTAAATAGAGCTCGATTTGTCGACTGACTCCATTTTTCAAACCTGTATAAACCACTGTACCATCACAACCAACCACTTGTTTCTTAGAAAGATCGATATTTTTCTCCAAAAAAAGTTTAAATACTTGTTTTGATATTTTGAGAAAAGCCAGTTGTAGGAGTGACATGTCCCATATATTTTGATCCTGGTTCTAGTATTATAACGATATATTCTTCTGTTTGGTCATTCTAGCACACACAATCTTTTTTCTCTTTCTTTAATCATTACTAAGGATTAATCCTTTCACCCATCAAAGTATATTCAATGTTCTGATAAAGAGGTTGTTTCCTCATTTTTTCTTTTCAGGTAACTGCGGGTCTTTGTCCTTTCTCTTCTAATTTTACTACGATAAAGTATATTTGAAGAATCATCAGTTGACATTTTCCCCATCTTCTTCAAAGCAGCATTTATTATATTTGCTGCTGATTTATCGGAAACACCAGTTCTGTCACAAGCCTGAGCTACATTTAGAAGTTTAGTTCTCGTTTGTGAAGTTGAAGGAGAATTATTATCAATGATTGTGTTTATCGTGTCATTAGAATTCTTAATCAAATTAGAACTCAAAGTAGCCACAGTAATAGAAGGCGAGAGTATTTTGGATTGTTTTGCTTTACAATCTTTGAGCTGAACGTTTTGGCTTTCTGCTTCTCTTTCTTTGCGCTGCAATCTTTTTTCAAGCATTCTGCTGGTTTTAATGTCAACATTTCCAATAACCATTTTTTGAAACGTCCATTGATCTGTTAAAAAAGCTCTTTCAGCAATAGGTACTTTTATTTTGCAAGTACAACTGAGAAAATCCTTACATTTACATTACTAATATCAAATAGATTTTTTTCTGCTGATTCCCTGAAGGACACAACCTTTTTCGAGAAATCTAGTTCGCCAGTATTTTTTAATAGTTTCTTAATATTTCTATATGTTTTATGGTATTTTTTCATCATATATATTATTTGTTGCTTCGTTACAGTTGGGATCGAACTTTTTTCCCAAATCCTTTAAGCTCTTTAATTAAAATGGTACATATATCAGCCATAGGCATCTTTCGTATGCAAAGATAATACTTCATAACATTTGCATATGTTGGAAGCATGTTAGGCTGCATTATTTCAGCCATTCCAAACACGGGACATTCATCTACTGATCGTGTCCGAGGCATTTCGACATATTCACAGAACCGTGTCTCCTAAACAAACAAAATCCAAACAAAACTGAACTTAAAGATTAAAATTCTATATAAAAATATCTAAAATAAGTAAAAATAAACAGTAAATTACGCATCAACAAACGAAAGCGAATCAATTTGAACAGAGGACTTACTTTTCCTCAATAGACTAGATCGCAAGGGCATTTGCAGGAGCATGCACCTACTAGATATTTACAAAAAAAATGGGTGGGTATTATAAGAAACCCAGACACCTCCACTCCATGTGGTGAAATAAGAATTGTTTACCCCCTTAGAAACATGCGAAGAAAGGGAAGCGCCCGTGTACCCTAGTAGCGATGAACGCAATGTTGAGTCTCTTGAGAGGATTGGAGACATGCGCGTGGCACTGTAAAAAAAGGGATGTTTTTAATTTGAAGGATAATGTTAGGTGTAAAACTTTTTTTTACAAAAAGGGAAGTTTATTTCACCCACTCGTGGCTTTAAATAAGTTGTTTTAAATTTTGTAAATGCGTTATTATTATGTTCATGAAAAATTGGCAAAATTTCGAATTTTCAAAGTGATTTTGGCACCTGAAGGTATTAATTGACTTGGCTCGTATTTTGTATCATAAATAAGCATGGTAGTCCCCAACTATTCCCACCATAGGCGTTTTCAATTTCCCAAATTCGTGTTTTTCGCTCCACCCTACTGTACATTTTAAAAATAGCACCATGGCTGTTTGTTTAGAAAATAATTTTGTAGGTAGTCATTAGTTCGGTCTCGGCTTTTCCACCTATTAAAATCACACGAGCGTTTAATAAATATTTCAATGCATTCAGTGAGGGGCATTTTATTTCTGTGACTACGGAAACTCGATTTATGATGGTTAAACCGTAACCATCGATATCACTATACTACTATCGATGGTTACGGTTAAACTGTCTTTCAATCGCATTTTTGTTATTCTTAAGGGGTCTCAGGACTCTTAAAAATTATCCATGTATGCAAAAAAACATCCTTTTTCAAACCAATATAACTTATTAATGAAACAAAGCAGAATTTTTAAACTTTTACCATATAATATTCACATATATTTATATTGTTTCTCAAATTTATATTTAATTAAAAAATGTTTTAAAAAAGTTATTAAGAAATTTAAATTGGACACTTTTTAATATCAATATTTTACTGCGCGCAAGATTCTGAAGTACAAAATTGATCAAAATGTACAAAATTAATTTTATCTAATAGAAAACTGTTCAGTTTCGATGTTATACACACTTTTTAAGAAATTTAAAAACAAAAAATATGTTTTTAATAAATTTTTTTAAAAATATTTTTAATTTTAAGAAAATTTTTAACTAAAACTCCTAAAAAAAAAATTCTGTTAATAATTAGTCTGAAAATTGGTGTATAAGTCATAAAGGAACTAATTGTGAGCATATGTATGAAATTTCAGATCAATATGGTAAATAGTTTCTGAGAAATCCTGCGCGCAAACTAAAATTTTGTGTTTTGAGTAAAATGAAGTTAAAGTTGAAAATTTTGATAAAAAAAATTCTGTTAATAATTGGTCTGAAAATTTATGTATAGGTCATAAAGGAACTTATTTTGTGTACAGGTATGAAATTTCAGATTAATATGATAAATAGTTTCTGAGAAATCCAACGCGCACACTAAAATGTTGCGTTTTGAGAAAAATGAAATTAAAGTTGAAAAATTTATTAAAACAAAATTCTCTTAAGAATTGGTCTGAAAATTGATGTATAGGTCATAAAGGAACTTATTTTGAGTATATGTTTGAAATTTCAGACTAATATGATAAATAGTTTCTGAGAAATCCAACGCGCAAACTAAAATTTTGTGTTTTGACAGAAATGAAGTTAACGTTGAAAAATTTGTTAAAACAAATTTCTGTTAATATTTGGTCTGAAAATTGATGTATAGGTCATAAAGGAACTCATTTTGAGTATATGTGTGAAATTTCAGATTAACAGGATAAATAGTTTCTGAGAAATCCAACGCGCAAACTAAAATATTGCGTTTTGAGAAAAATAAAATTAAAGTTGAAAAATTTGTTAAAATAAAATTCTGTTAATAATTTGTCTGAAAATTGATGTATAGGTCATAAAGGAACTTATTTTGAGTATATGTATGAAATTTCAGATTAATATGATAAATAGTTTCTGAGAAATCCAACGCGCAAACTAAAATGTTGCGTTTTGAGAAAAATAAAGTTAAAGTTGAAAAATAACATAAAATGAAATTAAATAAACTATGGTTAATTAAAAAGCTCCAGGATCATAAGTGCAGCCCTCAGTAACCTTAAATTGTTCTATTTCTACTGCTGCTTTAATTTTTTTGGCCTTACGAGCTTCAAAGGATGCTTCGGTTGCTCGCCTCTTTGCAGTCGCAATGCGCACTTTGTCCATAGTAATACATTTCACAACATTTGTCTGGCAGATTTTCAAACCTAAAGCACGTATAATTTCAACTCGGCTTTTGCATCCGTCATTGAAGTCACATACAGCCATATATGCAGCTATTTTGCTATATACAGCCATACATGCAGCCGTCAGCCTATTTATGACAGCATCATAAGGAACCCTTTCCACCGATCGTTTTTGCATCCGACAACTTCAACTTCTTTTTACCAAGTGATGCCTTTAATTTACGCAAGTGGCTGCCCATTCGCTTTTGGACATGTCCCACGCACTCTATTTTTGCAACTGTAACATTGTCACCATATGGCTTTTTTTGGACGATTGCCGAAAACGTCTTGGAAACTCCATCCCCTATGTACGGCTGGTATTTTAAACCATGCTTGTTTTCTGATCGACAGAAAATCCTTTGCATGCCGCTCACTTCCATTTGTCCAGCAGACCCACTGTGGTTTTTTTTGCAGTTATGCTGGTGTTTAGCCAGAAAGGCACTGCATTTAAGGCCGAACTTTGGGCCCTTGTAGGTGTCGCACCCCTTGCAATACGACGACATGACTTTGACGACTTTTACGCAGTCAGCCGTGATCAAAGTACAAACACCGACAAGAGATGTATAACCGCGGGTTTTCCATGTCCCATCACCACTAACTGCAATAGAATTTACGGTGCCGTCAATGATTTTTTCTTCCACAGCAGCTTTCCTCGTCAATGCATTTGCGAGCACCTCACTCACGTCTGCAATTTTTGAATTAATCTTGTCGTACGCCTTCTGAGACATGGGCTTTGCAAACACATGCCGAAGCCCATGTCTCAGAACACAAACACACAACTTGAACAAAATGTCTCGAGTGAAGATAACCCTTGGCCTATAAATCTCATGGCCAACACTGACTGCCTGTTCACTTCTGGTACATTTTTTTTGTGTCCAATCAATTCACAGGAATTGATATTCTGTTGAACCGTGCACTTTCTACAAACTAAAATAAATTTTGAACACAATCCAATAGTGGATTTCTCAATAATCTTAACATTCCCATGGCACACAGAGCAACAGATATGTTTTTCTAGTTGTGAGAACAATAAATAAATATCCACTAATCTGTAGCCATGAAATTCAACGCAAACATCGTTTTCCAATGACTGCAAAACATTGTGTGCAGTCGGCAACTTTCTAGCAGCTGCACTTTTGTTTGGCGAAAGATCTTTAAAATTAACTTGGCCACTTTGAGACTTAGATTTCTTCAAGAATTTATTTCCTTGAAATCTTTTCTTCTTCGGTCACTTTCCGGATGATCGTTTTGGCCGATTTTCCATATTTGAACACTTTTCATAACAGACGAAAAAACGTGGAAATTCAAAATCGCAAAGTAATAAACAAACAAGGGAAGAAAAAATAGAAGTTGAGTTGTTATTATACTACTCATTCACAAGATTATTTTGATATTAAGTGTGGCTGTTCTGCTAAAAGAATTCATCTAGAGAAGAATGTTTTAGAAATGCTCTCCCAGCTGGTCAAAAGTTGGGAGCGGCAGTGGCAAGTTTTTGTTTACTTTTCAACAGAGTTGTTTTATTCTTTTCTCGATAACTCCGGAAGTTTTGGGAGTATCGTTAAACTTTTAGTACCAAAATGTTCAGAAAAGATAGGGCTTCCACATATATTTTTTTCAAGAAATCGAAAATTTTGAGATTTAAGGGTCCTGAGACCCCTTAACGTCAAAATGTCGAGCATGCGATCCGCTTTCTCTAAATCTGTTCTTGGTTTCCCTTGTCTAGAAAATAGATTTTGATTTCATGTCAAATCCAGTGTGCGCGTGATACCACACCGTGAGTTTGATTTTTACTGCACGCGCTGCTGCAACTAGCGTAATTGTGATTTTTATTGTTTTAGATGTTATACTTACTAAACGCGTGAATTTCACTATAATGTTAATTAATTTATGTCTAATACTGCACGTCGAAACTAACCATGATATAATGTGGTAGAGAAATTTATTTGGAGTTTAGAAGATTGTGGTAGTAGCTGCATGGTTCAATTATCGTCGAGCAGGAGCAACACGATGGTGTATTGGTAATGGTAAGATAGCAGTCCTGAAGGGAATGAACATAAGTTAAAACTTCGTCATTTTGAACGATGGGTAAATGACGAGTTCAGCATCTGAGCTGTCGTCCCACTCTCGAATGCTGCACACCACGACAATGTGTGGACATTTGAGACCACAACTGGTTTAACTTGCACCTGTCCCCAAGTTCACGGCGGACTGCTATTGCCTCCGGTTGCGAATCCGCTACTATTCCAACCGGGTTACCACGAACTTGAGTAGCGAATTAGAGAATGAGGTAAAATAGACTTTATACATAATGATTGTTATTTTGTTAATTTTTTTTGCTTTTATTTTTATTTTTGATTTGTTATTTTTTTGTTTTATTATTATTATTTTTTGTTTTTTATTGCTTATTTTTTTAAATATTTTTATTATTTTTAATTGATAAAGTTTATAACAAGTGTTGTCGCCAAGTGTGCAACCAAACAGCTAATCTGCTATTATTTCGTTGCACAATCTTAATGATACCGTAATTAATATTAATCAATGCAATCTAAATGAGGGGCACTGATAACCCGATTGGACGAATACCGAATTAGCAAACGGTAGGTTGTGAGTTTGAATCCACCCAATGACCGTCGAGTACAAAGGGGCTGGTGGACGTTGAATCTGACGTGGCCTAAAATGTCTTCAAGTTCGCCTGATGTGGAAGTTTGGAGAGTGACGTACCAGCTCGGGTGTGGTCTCGTCATCGAACCGTGGTTCATAATTATGTGACATTGTCCTCGGTTCCTTCTCTTCGGGTTTGATCCCGACTGTCGCCAATATCTCATTGTGTTGCTTCAGAGCAGTCTAAAATTAAAATACCTATCTAAATCTCAATGATATTCTGAAGGAATCTTCAAAAAAGGGAAGTCAGAGAGAGTCTTTATCTCCAGGTACATTAGGAGCTGACTTGGATCATCACGATATACCTCTTGACTTAAAATGTGACAGCGGAGAGATGATCCGACATTCCCGACATAAATGTAATCTGCCGAGGGACGGTTCAATACATCCCTACATTTAAATATCTCCTCCCATTATGTCACACAGCTGGTAAATGGATCCTTCCCTTTCTTTAGAAATCGATCCAATAGATATAACTCTAAACGAGCATTTTGTTTGACAGAAACGAGGAAATATTTCAGGACTTGTACCCGATGTTTCCATTTACGGGCTAAACAAAACTTTGATTCACAATAATGATATAACCTAAGAATAAAAATGTTTAAACGATGCATATGCTCAAAATAATTCAAACACAGTTTTTCACGTTAAAGTGTCAAATGAACAATGCTTTATAATATGGAAAACATGAAAAGTACGTGGTTGTTCTCCAGGTAGTTCAGAAGATAGTGCAAAGGGGTCGCTAGTGTGAACGTCCCTGCGGGGAGAAAAAACAGTTTTTTGCGATTTCCCAACATTTTTCGTTTTTGGAACATACTACGCTTACCACATTCAGTCCTCAACTATTGGATGTGTATTGTTAACAGTAATAGAATTTCGGGGAGGGATGTTCAGACCATCCGAGACCATCTTTCTGAACATGTCCCTGCAATAACCTGACACTTAGCTGAGTTCTGAGAACGGCCATCTAAAAAACTTTCTAGGTGCGAGCTGAAGATTGGTATGTGATTATTTAATTTGATACTTCACTTAAGATTTAATGGACAGCTATACATAGCTCCCTCATCCACATTCTTGGGCCACGGTAACCCAAACGCAATCCAACAGAAGACCGTCGTGTACAAAGAGGGTTCTTGCGCGTTAAAACTGTCTTGGTCTTAAATTTCCTCAAGTTTGCGTCGTGTGGAAATTAGAAGAGTGGAGTGCCAGCTCAGGTGTTGACCTCATGATCTAACCGTGGTTAATTACGTGGCGCTATCCTCGTATATTTCCCTTCGGAATTGAACCAGGACTGTCAATGTGTTTTTCTAGTGCGACGTCAGATGACGAGGTTGCACCTGAAATGACAATTAACACTCTGCAACACACTGTACAACAACTGCGTCGTACGTCGCAGAACAAGCAGTTTTTGCAGACCAATTATTCCTTAATTTTATTAAAATGTTGGGCAATTTTTTTTGAGTCATGAGTTACGATGTTATGCAGTGCAAAGCGCGCTTGTTGATTCATCTATTTTTTTCTCTAACTACGGAACAACCTCCCTACACCGCCCCAAATTACCACAAACACTTTATAAATAACACATCTTCTATGTCAATGACACAATATTTAACTTCAAAAGTTATCCACAGAATTACAAATTTCGAAAGTATGACTTGGTTTTAAATAAAGTAAGAGTTAATTAAAATTTATGTGTGTGTTTTATTGTAAATATGTAATACATATTTAGCCGATAATTGTGTTTTACGTCTGATTTGATTGTGTTTTTGATTGACGTTTTGATGTCTGATTGTGTTTTTGATTTGACAGCAGTTTTCAAAATTCGGACAAAATGCCTGCCGAACAATTACAATTGCTTGGAGCAGTGATGCAGAACACTGAATGCATTTCTGCACCTGGGCACTCCACATCCCTCAAATGTGAGATAGATCAGAACAACACGTGAGAACATTTACCACTAGATTTCTCAACGTTCTTACGTCCGCCAGCCCTACGTACACGGCGGTCTGTGGTTGGATCGAGTTTAAAAGACACGACCCTCCACTTGTTAATATTCTACATTTTCAAAACACTTTTAGACATGCAGTTGCTTGAAATGCGTGGAAATCGATCACTTCTAGTCTCATTATAGGCTTGAAAACAATGAAGTTAATTTATTTCAACGCGATGAAAATCTCAGTACATAAATCCCAATAGCGGACAAGTGAAAGAGTGACGAATTAGCAACTAGGGTTGCTAGTTTGAAACTCTATCCAAACAAAGACCGTCGTGTAAGAGATATTGAACACGTTGAATCTGTCGCGGCCTCAAATGTCATCATTTATGCATAGTGCGGAAGTCTGGAGATTGGTCTACCAGCTCAAGAGCATTTGATAATTTGTAATTTTTAACTAACGTCCTGCTATAGCAACACAACGGACAACTGACGACGATCCGACATCAATCTCCTAAGGGAAAGATATGAGGACAACACCACTTCACTTTGAACCACGGTCAGATGACGACCCAGGAGCAGATTTATATTCAGTGTTTTGCAATACATATCCAAGGAAATGCAATTATTCTGCAGGCATTTTGTTTGAATTTTAAAAACTGCAGTCAAATCAAAAGCAGACGTCAAACACATTCCTTGTATATTACATATTTATAATAAAACATCAAAATTAATTCACTTTACTTAAAACCAAGGCATATTTTCAGAATTTGCAATTACATCGATAACTTTTTAAGTTAAATATTTTGTCATTGACATAGAAGATGTGTTATTTATAAAGTGTTTGTGGTAATTTTGGCGGTGTAGGGAGGTTGTGCCTTAGAAAGAAAAGAAAAAAGGGTGTTGGAAAGAGCGCGCTTTGCACTGCAGAATATTGCAACTTAGGATAGAAAAAATGAGCCAAAATTTTGATAAAAAAAAGAAAAAATTGATCTGCAATGTCTTTGTTCTGCTACGTACGTCAAAGTTTTAACCACTTTCTGCTCCCGGGGATGCCGAGGCAACGCCTTATCTGGCACCCCACTCTCCAAACTTCCACACCAACACAACGTGATGACTTTCTGCCACGACAGATTTAAGCTGCACCAGCCGCCTCTTCAGCATAGGATGACAAACACTCATGCACTTACCCGGGTATAGCTACAGTCTACGTTTATGAGTGGTGGCAACGGCCTTGGCGATTTTTATGGCGAACTTCTAAAGTCGCCAAAGTAAGAATTATTTGTTAAAAAAATGTTTCGTTCACAAAAATATTTTTATTTTTACAACGGAAAATGAAAGTTTGAAAACACATTATTTGAGAACGTTTCAAAAAGTATATATGTTTTAAACTTTCGCAAAAAGTAGTAAGCTGAAACACATTTCAGAACACATTTGTGAACCAGCAGAAAAACAAAGCTGTGAATGTTGGGTAAGAATACCCTGAAACTTATCAATTACACTAAATACAGTAGGCTGTTTGAAAAGAAAAATATTTTTAAAAGAAAAAAAAAGCTAGAAATAATACAACCTGATACATCAGAACTGTTCCGAGGGAAAAAAAAATTACGAAACAAGAATATTCCACAACGGCGAAAAACAATACATGTCAGAACTCTGCCGTGAAAAAAAAATTATTATGAAATAAAAATTCCACAACTGTAGAAATACAAATAAATAAACCAATAGTATCAAAGAAAAAAAAATTAAAAGGACCAATGCAATTCAAAGGATATTTTAAAATCAAAATAACTAATGGAAGCAAATAAAAAAAATTTCAAACGAACCAATGAAATCAAACGATTTAAAACAGAGTTTGGAAGAACTTTCTAGAATAATCAAAATGAAAATTGAAAGTTACCGTTTGCCGAGGTTGCCATGAAAACCACACTAAACGTAAAGACAGATGGCTTGCCTTAATCTACAGGCGCCTCAATCCCATGATAGTACTTTACGCAAGTCCAACTTGATTGGCTAATCGGATCACATGACCTAGATACGTATGTCATCAGAAGTTTTCTGTTGGCAATTTATCTCTTCCTTTGGCGTACTTCGAAATTTATGTGAGGATAAATTTCTTTGCTGCTGCTTTTTCTTTGAAATTTCTTTGCTTGTTATATATTTTAGTTGACTCGGTAACTTTAAATTCAGATCTGCTGTATAATCAAGAGGGGGCTATAGAAAAAAGGAAATAAGGTGTGTAACATGATTTTCATTGATCTAACATCATCATCGAAAATTGTATCCTTTTATTATATAAGTTAATAATTATATAAGTTAGTGTTTTATGTATGCTTTTTTTTACATCAGAATGGTCCTAAGCCAGGGGGTGGATACGACACCATCATCCTAAAGCAAAGGGGACGGCAGAGGGGCGGAAAAATATCAGCTGGTAGTGAGTTCAGGAGTGGTTCTTAGATTATTTATGTAAAATCAACGGAAGCTTGGAAAAATATAAAAAGGGTATTAAAAATTAGGAAAAGTAATTTAGACTCAAAAGGAATTAAATTGGAATTTTTTTTAAATAATTTGGAGGATCTAAATTTTTTTCCGCCTGCTGGATTCGAACTCGTAAAGTCATCCTCCGCTGTCGACGCCAATCTGAAGTTAGGTGACTTTAGCCATTAGGCCATCGTTGCTTTCCGAATATTAGCTCTTTAAAAGTATAAGTACCTTTAGGATAAGTTGGCGAGATCAAAATCAAAATGGTTGCTGCAACAATCAGATTGGCGAGATATACAAGTGAAGCCAAGCCCGTGAAACTAGCCAATCAAGTTGGACTTGCGTAAAGTACTATCATGGGATTGAGCCGCTTCTCCTTAATCTACCGTAACTCGCTACTAGAAGTGCGCCAAAAAACTCGCCAAGACCGTTGCCACCGCTCATAAACGTATAGTGTAGCTGTACCCTGACCTGGATTCGAACCTAGAAAATTCCGATCTAGAGGCGATCCTATCTAGAAAAAATTCCGATCTTAACCACCAGACCAGTTGCTCGGCACCAGCTCAAGAAATGACAACGTTATCTGATTGTGGTTCCAAACGACGAGGCGGGACCTTTGGATCCTTCTCTTCAAGATGGACCTCGACCGACGCCAAGCGCCCATTGTGTTGCTCCATAGTGGCATCAATAACGTACCTACCTCAATGCATAAATTCTACAGCTTGTTATACCCCTTGAAGCACTACACGGTTGAGAGCAGTGAAACCGTATAAGCTCATTCCACGTTACATCCATTCCCCAATGTAGCGGTAAGTGGAAGCTACCCATCATGAAGTTAAATAATAACGGACACACGTCATTAACGTTGACCAATCGTCGATTGCGACTTGTCAGAGCCGATGCGCTCTGAACGAACCGATTAACGATTCCAGGTATGTTAATCTATCCTGTCAGTTTCATTTAATGCTCGTAAACTGGAATTTCGAGTCACCAGATGATCACGATTCGGAAATGAAAATTAATACGTGGAACTGAAATCGCGCGAGGTGATTGGGTTAAGTTTCAAGAGATCGGGCATCATTGGAGTGAGGAAAATGTTTGTAACCGTAACCGGGTAAGAATATGTGTCCATGAAGGAATCAGAGGTTGAGTATAGAAGGGAAAGGATGTAGTTGACAGCTTGGAACTCTAAACTGAGTAGCAGATTAGCAAACAGAGGGTTGCGAGTTTGAAACTCGATCCTACCACAAACCACAGTGTAAGTGAGAGAAGATGCATGTTAAATCTGTCGCTGCCTCTAATGTCCATAATAACGTTAGAAACTCTAAACAGTAGCGGATTAGCAAACAGAGGGTTGTGAGTTTGAAACTCGATCCAACCATAGAATGTCGTGTAAGTGAGATAAGATGCATGTTAAATTTTTCTTGGCCTCTAATGTCCATAATAGTATTTCAAACTCGAAACTGAGTAACCGATTAGCAAACAGAGGGTTGCGAGTATGAAATTCGATCCAACCAAAGACCGTAGTGTGAATGAAAAAAGATGCGTGTTAAATCTGTCGTGGCCTCCAATGTCCTCACATTGGCATGATGTGAAAGTTTGGAGAGAGGGGTACAAGCTCAAATGTTGACCCGTCATCTGATCGTTCTTCAAGAGGACGAGGAGTTTTCTTCGGAATTTTCCATTCGGAGTGGATTCTAGATCGCCTCGAATAGTCCATTATGTTGCTCGCAGTGTTTATTTTAAAGTTTACTAAGTAAATCAGGACAATCGAAATGTTTAATTAAATAATCCTTCAAAAAGCTAAGAGTGCAATTTAAAATGTATTTTTTAATTGCAATATATTGTTATGTATTCAGAGTTTTAGAAATTTCATAGATTTCAAGAAACTCACACATATTGGTAAATGTCGTACGCGATTATTCAAATAAAATAAATTACATATTGCATTGTAATTTTGGATGAAGTGATAATACATGGTTTCATTAAATATAAATATAAAATAATTAAAAAAGGGTAATTATACTTAAAATAGTGACGAAAATAAACCATTCGATTGAAGTGAAAGTTGAAAATCGTATGTATAATGCTAGTTGTATAACCATAATTTTTAGAAGTTTAGTTGTATTTACACAAAATCCATATTTGAAAACATAAAATAATAAGTCTTTAATGTCCAACCGAATCAGCAATGTAAAAGCTTCAAAGAGACTGATAAGGCAGGTATCTTAATTAACGTCGTACTGGAGCAACAGAACGTTCGATTGACAACGGTCCGAGATCAAAACCCAACGAAAAGATCCGAGGCTGATAAGGATAATAAAGGCAAGTTTATAAAACTAATTTGTTGATGTTTTGATGAAAATGTCATCACTATCAAAATCAATACTAACATGAGGGAAATTTGAGTTTATAAATATTTTTCTTTTATTTTTGAAATTCATCACTCGTTTTTTTTAATTGAGCTCTTCTATGTGACACGTAATGACGAGGAAGCATCATTCTGTAGAGTGTCAGATAAAGTAAAAATTCGTAGGCACCATGCTTCATTAATTCGCTAGCCGACCAACCGGTATAGTGGTTAAGGTGTTAGCCTCTAGATCGTAAGGTTCCTGGTTCGAATCCGGGACCGGGCATGGATGTTTGTAAGCGTATGGCGTAGAGGCGGCTGGTGCACCTTAAATCTGTCGTGGCCGAAAGTTCTCACGTTGGGTTGGCGTGGAAGTTTAGAGAGTGGGGTGCCAGCTCAGGTGTTGCTTCGTCATCTGACCGTGGTTCAAAATTACGAGGTGTTGTCCTTGGATCTTTCCCTTCAGGGGCTGATCCCGGACCGTCGTCAATAGCCCGTTGTGTTACTCTAGTTCGACGTTAACTAAAATTACCATTACCATCTTTTATTTTTGGAAAGTCCTCACGTTGGGTTGGCGTGGAAGTTTGGAGAGTGGAGTGCCAGCTCAGGTGTTGCTTCGTCATCTGACCGTGGTTCAAAATTACGAGGTGTTGTCCTTGGATCTTTCCCTTCAGGGGCTGATCCCGGACCGTAGTCAATAGCCCGTTGTGTTACTCTAGTACGACGTTAACTAAAATTACCATTACCATTACCATTACCTAATGGGAGGTTTCTAATGAACGTAACACTGGCGAAGCACAACGCGCTATTGGTGACTGTCCGAAATCAAGCACCAAGTGAAAAATCCAACACCTCGTAAATTTTATCCATAGTCAGACAACGAGGTCAACATCTGAGATGACACCCTACTCTCCAAGTTCCACACAACGCCAACGTGAGGACATTTGAGGCCATGACCAATTTAACATGCACCAGCTCCGTTAGCACGATGTTTTCTGGTTGGACCGAGTTTCAAACTCACCGTTGATTTCTCGTTAGAATTCCAAATGCTACTTAGCGTATTCAAAATTAGATTTAAGAGGAAATTTCTAACAGTTTGCATTGTTCTCTTTCACCGAAACGGCCATTTACTAGTTTTTGATCTTCTGTCTAAGTTCTGTGCTTTACTCTAATGCCCTAACGGATATAATTATAACGCAACCAATAAAACATTAATTTAGAATGAATTACTTCTATACATGGCTTCCTTCCACCAGTTTATTTACATATTTACATCTGCATGTCATCGTTTTCGCTTAGCCGTTTTTACACGCCATGAAAAACAAGTTACGTATTTATAAGGTTTGCGTATATCTAATTATAATTCGCGCCAACATCCTTCGCTTAGTGCAAAAAATATTTACGTGGCTAACACAGCCCATGTGGCTACATATTTTGTTCTAATTTATGCATCATTTACGTGATTTCTACACTGTTCTTTCGACGAAAAGAATGTATTGCACCCTGACTGCCTTACCTCTGTAACAAAAATGTATTTCGAGTTTTACATAGAAAGACAGAAACTATACATTATTTCGTGTCCTGAAACCAACTGTCCTCTATTGCAACCTCAACTGCTCTATACTGGTAGGTATGTAGTTGAATTAAAGTCGGCGCTGGAGAAACACAATATTCTATTGGTGACGGTCCGAAATCCAAAGGAGGACCAAGGTCAACAAATTGGAATTTGAACCATGGTCGAATGGCAAGGATGTAACTCCTGAGCTGGAACTCCACCCTCCAAACTTCCACACAACACCAACGAAGAACATTTGAGGTAACGATATATTTTGTCCTGCTAAAGAGCAAATCTCGCAATTCCAATGTTAACGTATAGCAGTTACGGGTTTTGCTGACTAGCATGACGATTCAACACCTCCAGTTACCAATCCACTATTCTTCCAACTGGGCTTCTGATGCATCGCCATCTACTGTAATCTACAGTTGTGGCACTTACAGCATGCAGGAACATGTATCTGTGGGTTGTCAAACCCAAGGAAAGTGACCTGTAAGTCATGCAAGTTTTATTAGTTGGCCAAATTTTTATGCTAAAAAAAAATTGCAAACTAAATGCTATATAACTTTTTAGTTTCCCTCCAAAGTTGAATATACAGGCAGGTTTTCTGCGGTCTGCTATTGAAATTCCACTAACAGTTCAAATCAACAGTTTTTTTACTCATTTTACTCAAGCTTCTAAAATTTTGTAGGTTTTTATCTATTGCTGCATCTATTATGTCTCTGAAGTGAAAGATTTAGAGAGTGCAAGGTTCTCTCTCTCATAAAGTTATTTGAAAACATTATTTTCCTGTAAAATTACAAGGCAATGCAAGTCAAAACGGCACAATTTTTAAAGAAAAATGCCATTTTGTATAAAAATCACGAAACTTTCTCCATACTTCATGTAAATGCTCAATCTTAGGCTTTACATCAGCACATAAATTTTAATTAAACTCCTTTCCATTCAAAGAAGTACCGTTTACATCTGTCTTCTTCAACCCGAAAGGATGCACGATTATGAAAACCCAAACCTTACTTTTGAAAATAGTTAGCTCCTCACTTAGTCCCTGCCAATATTGACATCACGTGCAAGGAGTTGAAATAATCTTTTCTCCTTGACTGCTTCTCGTAAGATTGAGATATGCATACAAAAACCTAGACATCGCCTAGACAATCCCAAGAGTTCTTTTGAAGTGAGCGTAACGGTCTCATGCAATTGTTGAGATCAGGACCGCGACATGAATTATGAACCGCATGGCGAATTTATTTTTTATTTTTTATTTCCAATGGCAAGGCTGGGTACAGATTGCAAAGACAAATACAATACATAATACAATACAGAAATACAATACAGTACAGAATTGACCGAAGTCATTGTAGCCTTATACAAGCCCAGAAGTGATGGTCACTTGTGAAGGGGCGCCCAGTGGGTGGACCATCATTGTCCCTAACAAAGGGATTTTTTTATTTCCATTGGCAAGGGTGGGTACAGATTGCAAAGACAAATACAATACATAATACAATACAGAAATACAATACAGTACAGAACTGACCGAAGTCATTGTAGCCTTATACAAGCCCAGAAGTGCTGGTCACTTGTGAAGGGGCGCCCAGTGGGTGGACCATCATTGTCCCTAACAAAGGACAGCACAATTTACATCCATGCCCTGACCCGGATTCGAACCAGGAACCTTCCGATCCAGAGGCCAACACCTTGACCACTAGATCGGTTGGTCGTACCGCATGGCGAAATTATAAACTTAATTCGTTTTTATTTGTCTTTTATGGCTGGTTGCGGTCATGGAAGCTCAGATGGTAGAGTTACGGTTTATAAGGTTGATGCCAAATTTAGTCCCATTTCTGCCGCAAGATGGCATTTCATCGCAAAGCGGAAGTTACTTGACACGTGTAAAGCTTTGTAGTCTCTAATATTATAAAAGGAAGTGTTTGTTTGTTTTCTTGGACTCAAAGTCCTGACGAATCTATAACTCTTACAGTAATTACATTTTGGAACAATACGAATTTTGGTAGTACGAATTTTTTAGAATTTTAGAGTCGAGGCAAATTTTAAAATTGAATCTAGAACATTTTAAAATTAATTTAATAGTTTTTTTCACCATTATTCCTTCTTCCGCGTTTTTCCGCGGAATGAAGAAACATCAAAATTAAGACTTTTTGCAATCACGTCACGTTGACGTCAGCCTTTGTAACCATGCCAAGTTTGTTCATCTTCCATTTCAATAATGGGAAAGTACATATTCGAGTGACCTTCGTTTGTTTCGAGATTCATTCATTTTGATTCTCTGCGAAACGGATTCCAGTGAAGCAAAATATAGTACTCAAGTTTTCACTGGCGTTCTTCAGTGCTCTTTTTTATCTCAGCTATAGTTAAAGGTCGAATAAAAATTTTAACGGATTTGAAATCTGCGGAAAATTTTACACCAGATAAATACCTTATACGTTTTATTATATTTTAATCTTTTATATTTACTCAAGAGATTGTGACGTCACGTGAACTTTCGCTTTCCAAAAATAAACAGATTGCATTTTCTGGTCTTCGCGTCAAAATAAAAATAAAAACAGATTACATTTCCTGCCCATTCCATTCAGCAAAGGAGACCAAAAATTTTTTTTTTAAATGACTGGGATTGTTCATTTTTGTTTTTGTAAAATCGGAATTGTAAAAGATAGATTGAAAATTTCAACGGATTTGAAATCTACGCAGTGGCTAGTTGTTTGACAAAAGGAATTTCAGCGAGTATCCTTGGTGAGGAAAATTGTGATAGTGAGTTATATTTTATTAATTTTCTTAACCCTTAAAAATTGTAGAAAATAAGGAGCAATTCGACATATGCTTCTAATTTTTCACCTTTAGAGTACGGGTGGCCGATATTTCGGCCACACTATTTTTTTCCAAAAAGACGGGACTGGCCTATATTTCGGCCACTCATTTCCCACCCCTCGTTCGGCGCGTATCTTTTTCAGGGATCTCTGGGGGTCGCCGCAGGAGGTTCAGCAGTGTAAAGTAATCAATCGCCATGTGGTCAGAGAGAGGGGATTATTTTCCCTACATTTCCCGAAAACATTAAGGGGCTTCGCCGCGTGCGCTCGGCAAACACGTTCCTAGGAGTCCCTACTTCTTCCTTCCTTTTGCAGGTGTTTCCACTGAAACTGTACGACTCCTCATTTCAAGCTATTTGACTTGGGTTCTGTTATTTTACTCTTCTACGTGCTCATAGATCTGCTTAAAAATATTATTATTTTTTATTCGATTGATCATAAATTTATAATGACAAAGCGTAGTAGAGGGCTCACCCCAGCTGAAATAGAAAAGCTTATGGCAGAATTGGATGATGAAACTTACGACGACAATGACTCAGATTGCGAAACTGACGAAGAAAAAGAAGTTGGAAATAATGATGATGATGACGGGGAAGATGTTTATGAACCTGCTGGTGAGAAAGATTTTGAAAATTTGAAGTGGACAACAGCTTTATCTTCTCAAAACCCTGTCATTTTAAAATTTTCGGGCTCACGTCGAATTTTAGGCGCAGCTTTACAAGCTAAAAGTGAGTTGGATTTTTTTTTCATGCGTGTTTCCAGTTTCTTTGATGGAAAAAGTTGCATTGGAAACAAACAGGTATGCATCTCAACTGCTAGATAACACCTCAGATGGAAAACCCAGTCATTCTGCAGTATGGGTAGAGACCGATGCAGCAGAAATACAAAAGTTTTTAGGTTTGACTTTGCTGATGGGCCATATCGACAAAGATACGTTGAAGGACTATTGGACGACAGAGGAGATGTTAGAAACTCCATATTTTGGTCGAACAATGCCCCGAGACAGATATCTTCTACTCTTAAAATTTCTTCATTTCTCTGACAACGAAAATCCTCCCGACAAAACTGATTCAAACTATGATCGTTTGTGGAAGGTCAGAGACATTTTTGACACCCTGAATCAAACTTTTAAGGATGTTTATGAGCCATCGGAGGAAATTGCTGTGGATGAGGTGATTGTTTCCTTCAAGGGAAGAGTGATTTTTAGGCAATACATCCCTAAAAAGCACAAAAGATTCGGCATTAAAGTTTATAAACTTGCTGACAATTCAGACTATACTTATAACATGAGAGTTTATTTAGGGAAAGACTCTACTAATAAATTAAATAATGAATCATCGGCACACTCAACTGTTACACATTTAGTCGAATGTGTAAAAGGTAAAGGCCATAAGCTGTATATGGACAACTTTTTTTCTTCTCCGAAACTGTATTTGGAGTTGTTTGAAAATTATGAAATAAACAGTTGTGGTACTGTTCGTGCCAATCGTAAAGGGTATCCCCGAGATTTGAAGACCCATCGCATGAAACGAGGGGATGTTAATGTTCAATTTGCAGCTGGTATGACGGCCTTATGTTGGAAAGACAAGAGAGAGGTGTATATGCTTTCAAACATGCATAGCCCACATAATATATTTACCAAAGATGACAATAAGCCCCTAATGATTGCAAGTTACAACGCCCACATGGGGTATGTGGATTTGAGCGATCGCATGGCCAACTCGTACACCTTTGGTAGAAAAACGCTGAAATGGACAAAAAAAAATTTCTTCCATTTGTTAGATTTAGCCATTTTAAATGCTTTTTTACTTTTTAAGATAAAAAATGCCAATATCTGTCATAAAAACTTCCGATTAAATTTAATACAGCAAATGATAGCATTTTCAAATAATGCACAGCTCACTTCATCCAGAAATCCACTTCTACAGCTTACTTCAAGTCCCAAATTGAGCAAACGATTTTCTATTGCAACTGACTCCCAAACCAGCAATCACTGGCCGGTTTCGGAGAAAGTTCAAAGGCGATGCGTTGCTTGTCGAAGAAATGGGTTACGCAAAAGAACGTCGGTTTCATGCAAAGAATGCAATGTCGGTCTTTGTATCAATTGCTTTGAAACTTATCACAAAAGCTAATTTTTAGTCATCCAAGTCATGATTTTTCTGTCATAAGCTTTTCTAACAAACGGCTTTTCTCAAAGCCAGAAAAAACCCGGCTTTTCTCAAAGCCAAAACCCCCCACCCCAAAAAAACGGCTTTTCTCAAAGCCAAAAAACCCTTCCCAAAAAACGGCTTTTCTCAAAGCCAACACTTATTTGAAATTAATACTACGGGCTTTTTTCAAAGCCAACCATTTTATCTGGAGGGTCAGTATCTCGAGGGTTGTCGAGAGAACTGACGGGAGGAGTTAATTTCAATTACCGTAGTACTAGAGCGACACTTCGTGCTATTGACCACGGCCCGGGATCTTTCCCTCAAGAAAGATCCGAGAACAATTGTTACCATGTAATTTTGAACAAATGTCAGATGCCGAGGGCACACCTCAGCTGGCATCTCATTCTTCACACCACGCCAACGTGAGGACATTTGAAACACGACGGATTTAACATGCACCGGCCCTCTCTACACGACGGATCTTCGGTAGACAGGTGCCGGAGTCGCAACCTCAAAAGGCCGCAAGCATGTTTCCATTGGCAAGGATCTAACTCATGCATTCACTCAGTACACTTGACAAACCTTCCAGTTGCTAAGCCGACACTCTGCGAACCAGGCCACCGCGGCCTCGAGAAAACTGAGGGAATGAATGAGTTTGATCCTCGTCTGTTGTAGGTCTGTGAGGTTGCGACTCCGAAGTCTGTCGACCAAAGATCCATCCTATAGAGAGGACTGGTCCACGTTAAATCCGGTTTGGCTAAAATATCCTCACGTTGGTGTACCTTGGAATTATGGAGAGTGGGATGTCAGCTCAAGTATGACCTCATCATATGATCGCATTTCAAAACATGTCTGATGACAGTTCTTGACTCTATTTTGTGGGAATGATCTTGGTGTGTATTTCTAGTACGTCGTTTATTGAAATTCTTTCATTCCTGTCGTGTAAAGGAGACCGGTGTGTGTTAAATCAGTCGTGACTAAATTGTACTCACGTTGATGAAGTGTGCAAGTTTAGAGAGTCGTTAGTCAACTCACGTGTGACCCAGTCAACAAACCATGATTCAATATGACATGATATTTATTATAAAAAGGAGCATTCTAGAGGGGCCGATCCGGGACAGTCGTCAATAGCCTTATGTGTAGCTTTAGCATGACGTTAATTGGAATTATATCCTTCGGTTCTTAGTATTTACTTCAATTTTCTCAGATACTTTTATTTTAAAATTTTATTTTTCATCAATATAGTTAATTATTGTATTAGTTTTCAAGAATACGTCATCTTTGTTAACCTATATATATTATAAAATTTGCTAAATCTGTATAGCAGGAAGATATAATGACACGTAGGTCGTTTACGTAGAGGGGATGAAATATTAACAAAAATGTAGCACCTATGATGGCAACTTTGTCAGTTCTGCCAGGGGTTCAGTACCACCTCGATTTTCGCAGTAATCGTAATGTAACCAAATTTGCTGGCTTGTAAATTTTTTTAAGTAACAATATAAGACGCTTATATATGTTGTAACGTATCTGAGAAGTACGATGTCGGTTGAAAAAGAGAAGGCAAGAAAGTTGCATTTTTCTAATCTATTTAATATTCTTACAGACATTATCAGTAAAGGAAACAATCTTTTAGGTAACTTTTGTACATAGTACTGCATTTTATATAAAATTTATAAAAATTAGAAACTTACTTTTCTTTCAATTTAATGTTTCATTTTTTTTTCTTCACTATTATATCCACTACTTTATTATTTACTTCAAACACACACAAGTTATTGTGTAGCACATAGATAATACGAACGTTTATGGGTAGAACGTTGAGATCAAATCGGGTTTACATACAGCATGGTTAAAGATGTATTTTGGATAGTACTGTAAAATGTGAGATTGCAGGTAGTTAAAGGGGCCCCCACTTCATTTATCTACCCCGGGCCCACGAAAACAAACTAGCTATGCCCCTGGAGTTGTTCCCATTTTTCCTCCATTAGCAAAAAAACAGTTATTTCTAAATAATTTGTTGACTAATTTCCCGGCGTTAGTCGCGCCACTTTTTGTAACGTGAGTAGGCGCGCCGGTCTTTTCGACCGAACAATTTTTATAACAGATAGAAACTGTTTCTGGAATAACCAAACACTTTTATGGATACATATCAATAAAAAGTATTTAAAAAGTTATTTTTAAACATAAATCGCGATGACAATCAAGTGGCAAATGCATAAATTATAGAAATTAATTTAAAAGTATGAGAAGATAACGTAAACAAATAAACATATTTTTATGTAAAATTAAACAATTAAAATTTTTTTAATAATTAGTAATGAATTTTATATAATAACAAATATTTAATTATGATTAAGAAAAAAATGAATTTATATTTGTGAATTTATAAATATTTTTTACTCTATTTCCAATTCTGCTCTGTCAATTTAAGAACACTCAGTACAAACTGTTTGTGCATGTGTTCCCTGCAAATATATTTGCAACAATCGCGACATGTTTGCTGCATTTTTTTATTTCTTGTGTTGCGAGCCAGCCAGCACCAAAAAAACGTGGAGAAATGAATATGCACTCTCCTTCCTATTTGGACTAACGTCAGTAGGCGCGCCGCGGTCAGTTTGACCGAACTTCCCTTTCGGATACCATAACTTCCAGGAATTTCATAAGAAAGTGACCAAACAGGGGGAAGTGCTAGAGGACAAGGTCAGCTACACAATGTCATTCTTCTTTATTTAAAAATTACGGGAAGATACAACAGAAAGAGCATGCACTTGCGGGGAAATGACCAATGCGCGACTAACCGCGGGTTAAAACTATTCAGTAGCCTCAGCTGTAAAGCAGTCTCTTGATCCATTAGGCTTCGAGGTCACTTTCCAAAATTCTAAGTATTAATTCTCCAAATTCCAATTGACAGGATGCACCTCCCTGGGACAATGAAATCATCAACCTTGCTGAGGGGCGTAAAAAACCGGTAGCGTGTTGGAAAGCTCTTGAGAAAGATAACATTGGTCGCAGAATTTAGACTTGCAGTGGGGCATGACTGCCTTGCAAACCACCTACACCGCATTGGCGTTTATGACAGTCCTAAATGCCCACTCTGCAAAAAGGATGAAATTATGGACAGGTCCCATATCCGAAGATGTCCAGCTCTGTGTGGGGTCTCCGAGGTGAGACGCTACTGGAGTGCTAGAGCCTTGCTGATGAGATACTGACTTTTTTCTCTTACTGTTTTGTATTCTTGTAATCGTTTTGTAAGATATTGTCATTTTCTCTTGCCATTAGAAAAAAAAAAAAAAAAAGATAACATTGGCAGTATTAAAGGGAAATTTCTCAGAAGGACTGGGGAATTTGGAAGAGGTGTCCCTTTCAACTCTCCATGTAGGGACACACGAACGGACCGCCCGTGGTACCAATTAACCCCAGGGGACCTGGCCGTAGTAAAGATAAGGTCAGATGCGCGCAAAAAAGAGGGAAAGCTACTCTTCCATTTTTCCCGTCTTGAAGCGAAATCTGGTTGAAACCTCCCCGTCTCGAAAAGGTTGTATGCTTTTTTATGTCCGAAAAGCCAAGAATGCTCAAAAAACGCGAAGTAATATGTGTTGTTTAGGATTAGGGTGCCGTTGACGAGTTTCGTCACCTGGATCCGTTCTCAGCCAAGAACTGCATACCTTCTATGAGCACGGGATGATACAGGTCATCACTAACGGAGAGATACAGGTCATCAAACAGAACGGCACATACTGTAAGTTTGATATCTGGCCGGAAGGTTGTCATAGGGAAAATTGCAATCGGATATTAGACTCGGCTGAGAGAGGCTGCTTTTGTTTTAAGGTGCAATGTTCTGCACAGGGTGAAATGATATTCGTTTTTGTGTGTGCTTTTATCATTTAATTAAATTGTTATATTTATAATTTCGTGTTTGGTTATTGAAGGAGAAAACAATCACAATAAGGATTCAATGTAATTTTTAGTCAATAAAATCATTTTTATTCAATTTTTGTCAAAAAAAAAGTGACGACATTTTGTAACAACTTAATACAGTACAAAGTCCCACATCCGACGTCCGAAATCCGGAATTATTCAAAATCCGCACGTTTTGAAAACCGGTGTTTTTTTTCTCATTTTTTTACATTTTTCCGACAATTTTTAACGAACACGGAGGTGAACATAATTGATGAAACGATGCAAAATAACGGACATGTTCAGAGTAAATACCACACATAAAAATTAGAAGATTTGCAAATAAAATTTGTTGCATTGTATTAAAAAAGGGTTTTTTTCTTTAAAAAAAAATTATTCTATTTATATATCTGCTATTTTATATTGCAAACGCAATATTCGAGCGGAAAGGGGGTTAAATTAAGGTTTTTTGACCAAAAAATGCAAATAATCCGAAATTCGGAAAATTCCGTCCGGAGTTTGGGCTTTGTACTGTAGCAACAAGAGGACTGCGAGTTCAAAACTTCATCCAACCCTAAACCGTCCTTTTCATTTCAACCTGTGCACGCTATACAGGGTGTTTCAGTGAACCGTTTCAGAACTTCTAAGAGGGGTAGGGTACATCCTGACAGCTCGAAATCATATAGCACTGTGGGGTCGGAAAGGCTTTCCTGAAGCGGTGTTGTACACAGAAGCACCGTAAAGAAAAGAAACCGTAAGTGAGAAATCGTTTTAATAATACATGAAAAGAAGCAAAAGGTACATGGATTAAAGTAAATGTTCGAAGTTTCTTCCACGGGCTACAATGCACGCCTCATATCTCCGACGCATGGACATCCGAACATTCTGGAATACTCCAGGCATATCTCGAATTTCTCCGGCAGCTACTGCAATTCTTGCAACCAGCTCCTCAACATTGTCAACAGGGGTGTCATAAACTAGCGATTTCAGATGACCCCAGAAATAAAAATCAAGACATGATAGGTCGGGTGACCGAGCAGGCCAACGCACGGGACCACCACGTCCGATCCACTGCTGACCAAATGTGACATCCAGGTAGTTCCGAACATCTCCGCTATAATGGGCAGGGGCTCCATCGTGTTGGAACCACATTGTCTGTTGCGTCGATGCAGAAATCTGTTCATCTCTCAAAAGTTGTGGCAATACTTGCTGCAGAAAGAGCAAGTAGTTAGGTCCGGTTAGACGAGACGGTAACAGGTAAGGTCCGATGAAGTGATCCCCCATAATACCGGCCCATACATTGACCGAAAATCGAAGCTGTGCTGCACGACGTCGTATTGCATGCGGGTTCTCGACCGCCCAGATATGGTCGTTATGCTTGTTGAAAATTCCTTCCCTTGTGAAGGATGCCTCATCGGAAAACAACACTTCAGCAGGAAAAAGGGGATTTGTTGCACATTTTCCAAGGTACCACTGTGCGAAAGCAATACGAGGTGCATAATCCTCCGGTTGCTGTGTCTGGACACGCTGCACGTGAAACGGATGCGTGTCTTCTTCTCGGAGAATCCTCCAGACGCTGCAATGGGAAAGCCCGACTGCGTTTGCTACACTTCGTGTACTCGTTCTTGGATTCCTCTGTACATGCTGCAGCACATTCTGTTCGACGTCTGCAGTCCGTGCTGTTCTTACCCTGTCCCTGTCAGCTCTTTCTAATGAACCTGTCTCAGCTAACCTCTGGTGCAGTCTTGCAAAGAAATTATGACTGGGGATACGCCTCGTCGGATATCGTTCCTCGTACAAACGCTGTGTGCGGCTGGCCCACTACAATTTGCAGCCCCGTACGCCAAATGCATATCGGCTAACTCTGCGATCGTGTAATCATCCATCCTACTAACTTGGCGTTCTTGTGAGAAATGAAGATTCCCTACACGAAAGCTCGGGATTTTGGCACAACGCCATCTACTGCGTCAGGAAAGCATTTCTGACTGCCCATTGGTATATGATTTTGGTTCGTCAGGATGTACCCTACCCCTCTTAGAAGTTCTGAAACGGTTCACGGAAACACCCTGTATATGTCGTGGTCGAATGAAATGTCTTTGATTTGGCGTGGGTTGGAAGTTTGAAGAATAGGGTGCGAGATCAGGTGTCGAAATCGTTATCTGATCATGATTGAAAGTGTCGAGGCGTTGACCGCTGTGTTCCTCCAGTGCAAAGTTAATTCAACTTCCTACCGACCATCCAATGACAGGCTACAATAAAACAACTAGCCTAACAACAAATTACGCAAAATACGAAATAGGACAAGGCATATGACATGGAAAGAAATTTTGCAAGCGCGATAAGGACATTTACATTCTGGTATATTTCATAAATCCTAGGTGTAAAGCGTGCGGATAAAGTGGATAGGTAGGTATTTGAATGAACGTCGACCTGAAACAACATAACGGCTATTGGCGACATTCCAGGATCAAAACCTGAGGTAAAGATCCGAAGACAACACCATGTAATTTTGTACCACAGCCAGATGACGAGGTCAACTCTTGAGATGGTTCATCTACAGTCCAAGCTTCCTCACCAAGCCAATGTGAGGACGTTTGAAACCACGACAGATTTAGCATATACAATCCCTTATTGTATACGACGGGCAACACCGGGATCCATCCCGAAGGCAAAGTTCCGTGAGTAATGCATCTTCGTTTATAACCACGGTCAGATGAAGATTAAACATTAGGGTTGGCACCTCACTCTCCAAATTTCCACACCACTTCAACGTTGGTAGACGTGGGACCTTATGGAGGTCACTAAGTCGACCGTTGAGGTCAGGTAGCATCCCGGTACGGGTGACGATTTATAAGGTCACCATTATTTCTTGGTCTATATGGAATGTTTATGGAATTCATCTGTGATTTTAAATGTCTTAAGAAAAGTTCACGTTCCCGTGGCTTGAACAGCGCTACTTCTTTAAAGAAGATTGTTGGTGATGTATCGCGTATCAGACTATATCCAAACTTTCCTATTTCAAGAGTGAACCAAAGAGAAGCGAATGAGTTCTATTTTGCATTTACGCGAGTATATAAGGCTAAATACCTGTCTATTGCCTTTTTATTTACTTCCTTGTCTGCTTGTTATGTGCTTTGTGTTTTCTGTCGCTGTAATGTGTGTGCTTTGATGTTCGTGAAATAAAATATTTCCTGATTATGCTAGCTTTACTGGTGACCCAGACTTATACTAGCTTAAACGACTAACCTTTAAACGATCCCAAATCACTAATTTTACAGTAAAAACCCATCCAACTGGAGAGGTTTGTAAGACAGATACTCCCTTCTTGGCTAAAATTCAGACAAACTGAATGACCAACCATCCAATTAGTTTCAATGAGATACCTCGTCTATAGAGATCTGGCCAATTTTGTTCATAAGGAAGATAACTTGTCACCAAGATACCGCCAATTGTAATGTAGATCACGTGATTAAAATCTGCTGAGTTTTCTTCTATGCCGAGGTATCTCATCCATCAAGATCTACTAATGATGAGACACATTTTCCAAGACAATCACCAGGAAGATTAAACATAACTGCTCAAAATTGTATACCCAGTTTTTTTAAGTCCTCATTTTTCAAATGCTCAGTAAATTTCTGTCCTAATATGTGAGAATATATTTCCAATATGGTATTCCATTACTAGTTACTTCAACATATTCAATCCAATAATAATTATGATACATGGGTGCTGAATTACACAACATAGTTTAATTATTTAATACTTACATGTGCTTAAACATGCATTCACCTATCAATTACGTTAGATGCAAGCTTTCAAAATTGATTGTAGTGTTCTAAACTCATATGTAAACTTAATGATAAACAAATTGACAGGTATAGATTTCCCAGAGGAATCCATCTTACTGCTGGTGTATTTAACATTTGATATTGAATTTTAAAAAATATGAATTGAGTAGACTTGGTTTATTTTACGATTACTCCCTTGGTGGTTGTCTCAACTAGATATCCCGTGATTTCCAAAACTGTCCAGATTTTGATGGAAAATATATCTCGTTAGTAATGAAACAGTCTAGATCTTGATAGCAGAGATATCTCGTTATTAAAAGAAAACTGATCAGAGTTTGATCCCGTAAACATAAAAAGGGCAATATCTTGATGACGATCTATCTCACTCGTCAGCAAAGTTGATCAGATCTTGATGGACGAGATATCTCGTCGAAACCAATTGGAGGGGTATGAAGTGTTTCTATATAACGTTTCAACTTGTAGGTAAAGGTCATAGAAAACTTCAAACTTCAAGTCGTTAGATTAAATAAAGTTTGTTAAACCTTTAACTGACGTCATGGGTCTCACAGACCCCGAGTCATTTTTGACAGGTCGTTTCCACCCCTTAAAGTGAATAAATATTGTCCTATTCAGTACCTTCCTACTACGTCCAACAGAAGCCACATTCCAAGACTGGTTTGGCTGCCCCAACTATTTCGTATTTCACGCTATTTGCATCTCCAGCGTGGTCTTAACAGAATTTGAGTTACCGCTCTTGTTGAATGAAATCGTCTGTTTGAGTAGGGAATTTCGTCAGAGCCTAAAATGGCAACAAACTTTACATAAACACTACCTGTGAACCTTACACAAAAAGAAATTCAGGATATTGTTGATAATTGGTCGGATAATGTTATTGAAAGTGAACACGAAACGGATCGGAAATTAATGAAGATGAAGTCATTTCAAGTGCGTCTTCACAAGAATATTTATACGGAAAAATTACTTCAAATAGGATGCCTGGGAGAACCTAATCGTGCCGTTAGAATACCAAAAAAAAAACATAGTTTTACAGTTTCCAGGGTTGAAACGTCCTGCAAAATTAGGTTCGAAAGCTGAGCCTGAAGAGACATGGAATCTACGTAACTTGTATAGTAATATAAAATATATTTCATGTTAAGAATTTAATTACCTAAATTTAAAATGTATAAATAATAATTACCGAAAGAATCTTTCATTAATACATTATATTAATCAACTTTATACGCACTAGTGAGCGAGGTCTGAGAGACCCCTCCACACTAGTTACGAGACGGTTTGTGACACAGCAGTTAAGGGTTAAATCTATTCTTGAACCATCAGTCAATACATGTTAGTATAATTTTGAAGTTCGGTCTGAAATGTATGATAGTACCATGAGCATGAATTTATACTGCGAATGCTCGAGGAAGAAAAATGCCAGCCTCCCTCTAATGACGTCTTAACTTTGAACGAGTTCTCCAAATTCCCTCTCCGGCATGCACTCTACCTCACATCCGGAGAGCAATTCTCAAGTGCGTACACGGAAACATCCCCGAAAAACACTTATTTCGTCTCCAACGAAATCATATTTGACAGTAATCCTTGAACCCCCATCGATCCGAGGCGTTTACAAGTTGCGGATGTCGCGACCCGGCTTATTAGCTTCCAAACTCCTCGCACTTCCTCGGGGTAAAGTTTCACCAAGAATAGATTTGATTTAGCATGCCCCTTGTGCTGCCCGCATTAGGAAGTCGAAACAAATTAATGAGCCCAGGGTCATTAATAACGATGTCAAACGTAAAGAGCTCCTATTCCCCGAAAGTTAATAACGATTCACATTACCAACTCCGCATTCCTGTGGAAACCCCCTTCGGTCTTCGTTTTATAATTAGTGAGTGTAATGGAAGATTGGAACAATTCAGGTTTGCAGAAGTTTCAGCAGGTTCCTCATTAAAAAGTCGAGGGCGGAACGCAGGGCAGAATGAGCCCAGATCTAAAATAATCCCCCCGTCAGGGCCTTGTCGAGAGTTGGGGCGCTTGAGATCAAATTAGGCCCGGATTTTCGGCTGCTTAACACGCGATTGAAATTCAGTCGGAGGGCTTGTACAAGGAGCAACTGGTTAGGCTCGTTAAATATTCGGAGCTGCAAAAGGATATTGCGTTAATTCTTCAATCGGTCATTTTTCTTTGTTTGAGCAGTCGTCTGCATTTGTTCCAAAAATGGAGCACATGCTGCTCAAGTAACGTCATTAAAATATTCTATGGTACTTGAACAGTTTTAGGAACGACAAATGAGTGCATCAGAGCTTTAAGAAATGTCAAGAATACATGGCATAGTTCTTTATGATACAGTATTCATTGTGCATAAAATGTTTATCTATAAAAACAGATTTAGTTGGTTTAGTTTGGTTCGTTTAAACTGAGTGTTGCATGCTGCCATATGCTTTAATATTTTGTATGCACATAACGAATAAAAAGTATAAGAAACATATTATTGGGTTACTGCAAAAACAAGGAAGTAAATTTATTTTTTTCTCGATTTTGTGCGTTATATATTTGTACAATAAATTGTATTTACCAACAACACTTTTATTTTCGAACTGTATTTATTGCGTAATTTTTCAAACTTAAGAAATTGGGTCTATTCAAAACTATATTTTAAGAGTTATTCCTTGTTTTGTATAGAAGCCTGACGACATGGTCTCTACGCCTCTGTTACTACAGTCGAATTTCTTTAATTATTTTGAAGAAATCGATCTCCCTAGGAGAATTGAGTTTCAAAATTCAAAATATGTGCATTTTAAACTGAGACATATTTGAGACTACATAGTAAGGTAAGTGCACAGGTAATAGACGTCTTACTAGTAATAGAAACTTTTCAATTCATAAACAAAATATAAGCTTAATACGCTTTCTAGAGAGTGAAAATATAGTAGGTTTGCAGCTAGCACACTATGGATGGTAATGTTTGGGTGGGTGTTATGCATTCGTGTCGAAAAAAGTTGTAACAGATAAACTTTTTTCTCTAGCAAATTGATTGAGGGTCAAAACATGAAGAATAATATTGGAAATAATTTCCATCTAGAATCATCTATCTAGACAAATTAGAATTTGAACTATCACTGTTCAAAAAACACGCTAATTAGCTCATTATAACCTAATAAGCTAATTAATAATTAGCTTATTAGGTTATAATGAGCCTTCCGATCTAGAGGCTAACACCTTAACCACTATACCGTTTGGTCGGCTGGTATTTAGTTTAATACGATTTTAGTTTAATATGATATGAATTAGTTTAATATGATTTTTTCTCACGGAAATGGTTTTAGGCATAAACCAATGACCTACTGTGAAAAATTGGATTTTTAAAGTTAATATTAAAAAAAAAACCTTCTAATGTGTACGTACGCCTTAAACTGCATACACACATGACGCCTCTACTAAAATAAATTCAACTTTATTTACTTCTAAAATAGGAATTCAAATTAGGGTTAAAGTTAGAATTAAAGTACCGAAAAACATTTGAGTTAAAGTAGCACGCACAGTAAATAATTCGAAAATTAAATTCGGATGCAGTAGCCTGGTGCCGACCAACTGGTATAGTGGTTAAGGTGTTAGCCTCTAGATCGGAAGGTTCCTGGTTCGAATCCGTGTCCGGGCATGGATGTTTATAAGCGTATGGTGTAGAGGCTGCTGGTGCACCTTAAATCTGTCGTGGCCGAAAGTCCTCACGTTGGGTTGGCGTGGAAGTTTGGAGAGTGGGGTGCCAGCTCAGGTGTTGCTTCGTCATCTGACCGTGGTTCAAAATTACGAGGTGTTGTCCTCGGATCTTTCCCTTAAGGGACTGATCCCGGACCGTCGTCAATAGCCCGTTGTGTTGCTCTAGTACGACGTTAACTAAAATAACCCATTGCAGTAGCCTGGTTGAAAGAGTAACGGATCGGTAACCAGAGGGTTGCGAATTCGAATTCAATTAAAAACTGTCGTGTACAAATACAAATACAAATACAAATATTGACGACCAGCTACAGGCTCAAGCCCAACAAGGCTGGTCCTTTGTTTATGAATTCTCCAATTCCCACTGACTATCCAATTGTGTCTTAAATTCGTACACTCCCTTTGAATTAACTATATTTTCTGGCAACGCGTTCCAACTGTCTATTACCCTATTAAAGTAGTAGTTTTTCCTTAAATCCCGATTAAAATGTGTCTTATTCAATTTATACCCATGGCCCCTTGTTCTGTTATCCCTATTGAAATTTAAGCCCTCTGTGTCCCCTTGTTTTACAAACTTGAAAAGCTGAATCAAATCCCCCCTCCTTCTTCTTCTTTCCAGTGTATACATGTTTAGCTTACTTAAACGTTCATTATAGTCGAAATTTGCTAGCCCCTTTATTATTTTTGTAGCTCTGTGCTGAACCCTTTCAATTGATTCTATGTCCTTTCTCATATATGGAGCCCAGAATTGTACAGCATATTCTAGATGTGGTTACAAAGGGGTTAGTGCACGTTAAATCTGTCATGACCTCAATTGTCCTCTCGTTGGCATGGTGTAGAAGTTTGGAGAGTGGGATGCCAGCTCACATGTCCCTTCAACCGTGATCCGAAATTAGGTTGTGTTGTAGTCCGATCTACAACTTGAAATTGATCTCGTAACGTCACCAACACTCCGTTGTTTTGATCCAGTGCTACGTAAACTAAAATACGTTCTTAGCTTGTTCCAGATGTTGCCAGCGGTAGCAGTTGATAAGTCCACATGCGCACTTTTTAGTATTATGAAGAAATGCAACGAAAATTTGTCAAATTAGCTGTTTTGGTATTTACGGTAATGGTAATAGTAATTTTAGTCAACGTCGTACTAGAGCAACACAACGGGCTATTGACGACGGTCCCTCTGACTGCTCAATTTGTAGACCGAAAAATCGCTACAAAAATCGTGTATTTTTTTTTGTATATTAAAAATCTATATACATTGGAGAATTGAAATATGCATTTTTTTCTTTCTAGAAAAGACTTTTTATATAGATTTTTATCATGAGAAACTAAACTGTCAGAAAACCTAATTTCAGATGTTATCGCAAAAAAAAAAAAAATTTCAATTGAATTACAGTTAATTTCTATTTATTACATAACATAAAAAAGTAAAATGAAAAAGCAAAAGAAATTATAATGCACTGAGAAAAAAAAATACCTTAGAAATGTAATTTAGTATGATAGAGTTCAAAGCAGGGTTCAAGGCAAAGTCCAACTTCACAATCCTTGCACCAGATTCCTGTTTCTTTGCGAATTTTTTTTCCATTGGCATCTTTTCTTGAACAGTAAATAGCACACTGTCTTCGAGGTTTTCTTTTTATCGGGTTTGGTGGTATGTGGCTTGCAAAATGACGCCACTGCCTAACGCTTTGCAAGTTTATTGAATCATGATCAGATTCGTCACTATCTGAGGAGCAGTCCGAAAAATCTATATCACTATCACTATCAAAACTAAAATCACTTTCAGAATCTGCTAAATCATCAGGAATATATACTCTGTCAATCGCTGAACGTTTTCTAGCAGCCATTTCTGATAGAAAAAGGCGCCAAAAAAAGGCGCGAAGTTAGAGCGCTAAATACAAAGTACCTTCAAATGCCGCAATTTAGTGGACGACTAGCGACATTTGTTGACCAAAATCTAAATTTAACGTCTAACACTATATGTAATTTATTTCATTGGTTAAACGGTGAAAAAGCGGGATGCGGTCCTCAATAAAGATAGAAAAACACCTGCCCGCGAAAATCGCGGGATGAGCAAATTTTGCTACATTTGAGTTGCCCGTGGAAATCGCGGGATACTCAGCCAGTGGGTTAAGGGAAAGATCCGAGGACAACACCTCGTAATTTTGAACCACGGTCAGATGACGAAGCAACACCTGAGCTGGCACCCCACTCTCCAAACTTCCACGCCAACCCAACGTGAGGACTTTCGGCCACGACAGCCGCCTCTACACCATACGCTTACAAACATTCATGCCCGAATCCGGATTCGAACCAGGAACCTTTCGATCTAGAGGTTAGCACCTTAACCACTATACCGGTTGGTCGACTGGTATTTACAGACTTGCGCAGGTAATCGGTCCGAGAAAATGTAGTCATTCATACACCTTCCTCAGGTTGAGTATGATTGTAAAATATTAAAAATAAAATATATCATTCTAGGTGACACCATATAAATTGATGCTATTAGCTAGTGAGAGCGATTAGCTCAAAGAATTAACAAATTTAGATCTATACATCTGAAAAAATCGGTATTCGTTTGGATTTTGTGACATATATTGATTGAATAATTTTTTATCAAAATGCACTCCAGAAATGTTCATTATAAGATTTTAAGACTTGGTATATTTGGTAAATGTGAATTATTTCTATGAAACAGTCGTGATTAATGCTAACACTATCTACATTTTGTACCAACGGATTGATTGTGTGTATTGATTTATTAATATGGTATACGTTACACACGTAGTTTTCACATGTCAGTACCATCTTTTTCTTTTCGATCCAGGCTTCTAATCTTCTAACATCCTTTAGTCGCTTTATTCAACCATTATCCACCTTGCTTTCAACTACAGCTGAAAGCTAATGCTGTGGTTCTATTATAACCGGCTGCGTAGCCCAGTCGGTAGTGTCGCCGATTAGCAACAGGTGAGTTGCAAATAAACTCAAGTCAACCAAAGGCTGTCGTATACATGGGGGTGGTGAATGTTAAATCTGTCGTGGATTTAAATGTCATCACGCAGGCGTGGTGCTGAGGTTTGGTGAGGTAGCTCAGGTGTTGACCTCCTCATCTGACCATGGTTCAAAACGACGAGATGTTATCCTCGGATCTTTTCCTTCAGGATGGACCCCGGAGGTATTCGTTATGTTGCTCCAATGAAATGTTAATTTAACCACCTACCGAAGTGTGATATCGGAGTAGATTTATTTGCTTATATGTAGCAATTGAACTATTTATATTGGAAAAACATTACAATTAATGTATTAAAAAAACTCCCAATGTCTTTTATCATATTCTGGACTCCTCTAAAATCCCTGTAGGCCTCATAGAATCTTTAACCTTTGGGATTATCCCGCCGTTTGTCTCTGAGTATGGGGGTATTCAAGATTAGCACAAAGCCATTCCATTCTATTTGTAAAAGGAGACGAATTACAGTAGATCGAGTGTCAAAGCGAGTGGAAACGATCGATGAGCAACTATTGACAGGTTAATTACGTACGGTATTTGGAAATCAAATGAAAATGCCACAGCTATTCACCACTAATCCGAAAGATACTGTTCTTGGTTGGATGTAACAGGCTAGACGTTACAAGTGCATTTGTTTGAAGAACACGTTACTGAACTTGATTAGTGATTACCTATTGCTGCAGCATTAAAAAGAACGTTTTAACAACGCAGGTTGTTTCCAATTAAAACAATTAATTTAATCTTCAGGTTCTCTATGATAGTTACGGGGGCCACGGTAGTCCAGATGTTAAAGTGGTAACCAAAGGTTGTTACTTCTAAATTCGATATAAACACCGTGATGTTCGTGGGGGCAGTTTAAATCTGTCGTGCCTACGTTTGCGTGTGGTATCGGAATTTGTATAGTGGGCGCCCGCACACGTGTGCTGATGTCGTCATTTGATGATCGTGGTTCAAAATGACGAGGTGTTATCCTTGGATATTCCCATCGAGATTGATTGCGGACGTTGCCGATGCCCTGTGGAAATGCTCCAGTGCTACGTAAATTCAACTATTGACGTACCCATTGGAATAGGTATTAAATAAATTAAGAAAAGAATTACGGTAACCGATGATTAATTATATTTCTTAATTTCTTCGGAGTCGTATTAGTTGCTTTTCAATTCCATTATACTGTATCTGAATTTCGTTTTTAAATTGGGGCTGGAGCCGAACACGAATTTTTTTTTCAACTTTCTTTAAACAGAAATAGGAACACTGTCGGTTATTAATAACTATACACGAACAAAATGTTTTTTTTCGCTTACGAACACTATCATTTTTATTTTTTATTGTTTCAATACAACAAGAATTGAACTGTCATTAATGTTAGGGTTTTGTTTGACGAAGTGCATAGTGGCATTTGGTGGCGGTCTTTGGGCTTGGTGTTGCCACTATCCCGACTGATGCAACGGGTTTGATTTAGTTTATTTCCAACTCTTTTAGCCGACCAACCGGTATAGTGGTTAAGGTGTAAGCCTCTAGATTGGAATCTTCCTGGTTCGAATCCGGGTTCGGGCATGGATGTTTGTAAACGTATGGTGTAGAGGCGGCTGGTGCACCTTAAATGTGTCGTGGCCGAAAGTCCTCACGTTGGGTTGGCGTGGAAGTTTGGAGAGTGGGGTTCCAGCTCAGGTGTTGCTTCGTCATCTGACCGTGGTTCAAAATGACGAGGTGTTGTCCTCGGATCTTTCCCTAAAGGGACTGATCCCGGACCGTCGTCAATAGCCCGCTATGTTGCTCTAGTACGACGTTAACTAAAATTACCATTAAATTACCATCCAACTCTTTTAAATTCGTCATCTGACCGTGGTTCAAAATTACGAGGTGTTGTCCTCGGATCTTTCCCTTAAGGGATTAATCATCGACCGTCGTCAATATCCCGTTGTGTTGCTCTAGTATGACGTTAACTAATAAATACAAATTACCTACTCTTTTAAATATGCTTTGTTTTGTATGTTTGCTTTTTAATGGTGTTTGGGGGAGCCTATGAACACTTGTTTAGCGTTTGCTGCTCATATGCAGAAAATATCATTTTATGATGGCGTCGTATGAAAGAATGGAGTGGGGAGTATGCTCAGGTATGACTTTGTCATCCGACTGTGGTTTTAAATTGTTATGTTGTTAATTAACGTCACACTGCCTCGACATAACGGGCTATTGGTGAAGACCCGGGTTAACTTCGTCATTTTTATACACGGATCAGATGACGGGTTCAACAGCTGATCTAAAAATTAGGAGGCACTGGCCTCAGATCTTTTCCTTCGGAACTGATACCACAATATTGCCACTAGCCCTTTGTGTTGCTCCAGTGAGATTTTAACTTCATCATACTCCATTCTCTCCTTCTATTACGTGGTTTACTACCTCGCTATCAACTTTTAAACAACAGCCACAATAGCTCAGTTGGAAGAATATCGGATTAGTAACCAAAGGGTCGTGATTATGAAACTAGGT
Source organism: Metellina segmentata (assembly GCA_947359465.1). Taxonomy (NCBI): domain Eukaryota; kingdom Metazoa; phylum Arthropoda; class Arachnida; order Araneae; family Tetragnathidae; genus Metellina; species Metellina segmentata. The sequence goes on along the minus strand of OX375878.1, from coordinate 118,472,419 downwards.
TCAATCAAAGACCGTTCTTTTCTTTCCGGCTGGTGTACGTTAAATCTGTCGTGGCCTCAAAAATTCGAATTTTGGTGTGATGTTGAAGTGTGGAGAGGTACCAGTGGTGTCAACGTTTGCTCGTGGGTCAAAAGTGTGAGATGTGTCGCCTTATAGTTCCCTTCAGATCTAATCCCGGACTGTCGCCAAGAATCTATTTTGTTACTCCAGTGCGACTTCAATTTAACACTCTATTAACTATCCAATGGCTAGTTACAATAAAACAAATAGGCGAAAAATACGTTGCACAAAATTCGACTGACGCATAAAAAAGTTATACATTGAATGGAAATTCCATTCCTACCATTTAAGGGTACTTTCCACCTAATGTGTTGTTGTTTCTTATGCCTACACTGGCAGATCAAAGGAGTGCCAGGCCCGTCGAAGACGGCAAGAGGAGAAGGGGGGGGGGGGGGTGCGGCTTCCATGCAAGTGAGCCCCATTGGGAGGAAGTCCGATTTAGCTCGAATTTTTTTAGCCCACAGATGGCAGCAAATCGACACGTCTCGTTTCCACGGAGAGGTCACATTATTTTCACGACATCCAATCATCCTCAGGCACACAGTTGGGATTTTGATCCAAACCAGAGACCAGCTAATCCCTGGTTCGGCACCCCCAGAGGTATGGATTTATTATGGGAACATGGAAGACTTTGTGACCACGACAGATTTTTCGTGCACCAGTTACCTTTAGCGTACACTGGAGTTTTCGGTCAGCTGGTCTCGAACTCATGATCAGTCATTCATGAGCTCGATGCCCTACCGACCAGGTCACCCGGCCCCACTCACCTAATGCTGTTCATACAACCAAGGTAAGTATTGAATTAACTACACACTGGAGCAACATTGAGGACTATTGGCAGGGATTGAACTCGAAACGAAAAATCCTAGGACAACACCACGTTAGTTCGAATCACGGTCAGATGACGAGGTCATACCTGACCCATAATACCTAGGAGCAAAGCTAACGGGAGAGGTGGACCTTATGAAGGCTACTGGTTGGAGTAAGGAAATATCCTGATACTAGGAATATCACCTACCCTGTTGTGTGAGACGTTAATTTCCCAAAACTGCATCCCCATCTGCTTCTACTTCAATTGTTTACCATCTCTGTGTTAATTCGATACCAAAATAAGAACGATATCTTTTTAACTAGTAAGAACCTTGCATTAAATTAGGGCATTAATGGCCCGGTTGTAAGAAAAACGGTGTTATTCCAACCGTAGACTATAGAGGTGACTTGTGTATACTATGTGTACTATAATAGTTGTGACTTGTGTACTTTCAATCTGTCATGGCCTCAAATGTCCACACATTGGTACGATGTGGAGGTTTGGAGAGTGGCGTGCCAGGTCAGGTGTGACCTCCTCATCTGACCGTGTCTCAAAATTACGTAGTGTTGGCCTCGGTTCCGTAACTTTGGGTTTGATCCCAGACCGTCGCCAACTCCCCGTTGTGACTCTTATGCAACGATAGCGAAAATATCTTTCATACTTAATTCAAAACCTAAATTAAGACCATTATTGCTTTAACTCCAAGTAAGAACCTGGCACTAAATAGGAAACAGCTAATGGCGATCTCTGATTTGAGGTGAAGCTCTCCGTCAAGCTCAGACACCGGTGCAAATGAATCCTGGAAAGCAAGTCTGGCAATCGCTTAAGAATATTATGGTCGATTACAGCGATCGTTTATAGCCGTCCTCCGCCCGTTTATTGCTCCTTTCGCAAGTTCGAGACAAAGATTTCCCATGGGGGCTATGAATCCAGCATTCCTTGCCCCATCCCCATCCGTCCTTTTTTATCCCACTGTTGAGAATCACGTTTAAGACTTATCACACATCAAGAGGGACTCCCCGTTCCTTTAATCTTGCCGAAGTGTGTCTATCTCGAGGGGATGATTCCGATTTTCTCTGCGCTCTAGACGTTCCAACTCGATCCAAAGGCCGCTTTCGAATGCGTCGGTTTTGCTCTCTGTGGCAGAAAGAGTTGCCTGAGAAATTGCGAGTTTTTTGCATGTCCATAACAATGATATGTTTCTTCAGTATAAAATATTTACCAATTGAGGTTCACGTTTAGGGCAGATGGATTGGGGTCACAATGGGTTTTAAGGAGCAAGTGTGACTCCTGGCCAAGCCAACCCAAACACTGTATACATTATAGGACTAAAAATTGTGTTACATATAACATACAAATTTAAATGAATTTGACTTCAAAATGCAGTTTGGAAAACTAATAAAATCAGTAGTATATGCAAGGATCCGACAGTTGGTATGATTAGAAACATCGAATTGTTTTGTCCTGTTTTTGGTAATTGGTAGTTTTTTAGTTAACGTCGTACTAGAGCAACGCAACGGGCTATTGGCGACGGTCCGGGATCAGTCCCTTAAGGGAAAGATCCTAGGACAACACCTCGTAATTTTGAATCACGGTCAGATGACGAAGCAACACCTGAGCTGGCACCCCACTCTCCAAACTTCCACGCCAACCATCGTGTGGACTTTCGGCCACGACAGATTTAAGTTGCACCAGCAGCCTCTACACCATACGTTTACAAACATCCATGCCCTGGCCCGGATTCGAACCAGGAACCTTCCGATCTAGAGGCTAATACCTTAACCACTATACCGGTTGGCCGGCTGTCCTGTTGTTAGTAGCTCAATAGGTTTGTCCATTGCTGTGGGAGCCTGTGAGGTGCAGACATAGGCTAAATATAAAAATGAAGTGAGAAATTATAACTTTTTTATGCGCCCAGTATCGTGTGACGAAAACTGGTAGTAACATGATGCTTAAACTGCTTTTGTCTGCTGGTTGGAACCTAACCATTGTACCGGTTGGTGTCGCACCCCCACCCTCATCTGGAATTTAGATCAATCCCGACGCGATAAACAAGCTATCAATATATGCGCCTTAAGTCTCCCTGCGAAAACGGAAGACGAGCCACCCCAAGATTCCGACCTTATGAACTCCCCAGTCGGAACGCAGGGAAAACTTCAAAAACTTTTTTGGTAGTTGTGAGGTCGCGGAGTTCAAACTGAAAACCCCATTCGCAATTGTTTAGGTTGGCAAGTGAGCGGTTGATCTAAAAAGTTTTTTCGACAGATGCAAATTAAGATTTTAGAGGAACCGACGTATCCTCCAGACTCTGAATTTTGGAGCCGGGCTCCTAGGCGGTTCCATGTCAATTGCTGGCTGTACCCACGAATTTAATAAATGTAAATAATTAACTCTGTAAATAATATTCCAATTGCTTTAAATAAATGTTTAACTTTAATAGGTTGTACGTCTAATTGTTTGATGACGTCCAACCATCATCATCTGCTTGGTCCGTGGAATGAGAGAAAAAAAAACCATCCATTGATTCATCACTTAATTTATTCGTTAATGAATAAGCTGATAATAGTAGATTTTGGCGATTTCATTCATTTTAGTCGTCCCTCTTAAGAAAGCGGATTTACGCATTTACTCTGTCATAAGATGATACATCGCCAAACGAAGTGATAAGATACTATTTCGGCTAATCAAGTCCATTTTCGCAATATAATCACGTGACAATTATTCGAAATGTTGGTCACACTTTTTGAAGCTCCTCTCGATACTAATGCTTACGGCCATATTCAAGAGTCTCGAGTTAACCCGAGGATCAGTTGATCTGCGGGTCAGAAGTAAACCACGGATTATTGAGAATCCTAACGGCGGGTTAAGTGATCCACGGATTAAAATGATGCGATCGCCTGTGATTGGCTACCACGGTCTCTTCACGATCACGTGATAGTGTTTACATTTGTTACAACGACGAATCTGCATTCATACGGATCAATATATTTTCAACGGATTTGAAATCTGCGGAAAATTTTACACCAACTTATACCTTACACCACGGGCACGAGCAACGCAGGGCTAGCCACGCAGTGGCTAGTAGAATATATTCGTATGTTAGTGGAAGTCCATTTACTAAATTGAAACAGATTTCTTGAGGCAGATGAACATGTTCGATTTAGGTATATTTATCTATTCTGTATCAGACAATGTTTGCTTATGTGTGTGGATGTCCACTATGTCAATTTACTAGGCGAAAAAATCATTGTTTGTTGCATCATGAACATATCAAGCCCTTGAGACAAAACCCCATCAACCTATTGCTATTAAAATCAAGACATTCTGTTGAAATGTGTCCATTTAATTTTTCAAGTGGGGAACATTGGATAGGGTTCTCGCGATTAATGTACCGATTTGAAAATTTTCCAGTTTAACATTACCCTCAAGTATAACACAAACCTATATTTGTTTTAATAAATCCTTTTATAGATGCTGAATGATACATAGCTTATTTTGAGTTTCTCTTGCAGCTATGTACATATCCAAGATTCTAGGAGAGAAGATTTACCAAAAATATTATAGGTAGGAATTTTAATTAGCATTGCAATGGTAGCATCAAAACAGGGCATTAACGACGGTCTGGGATCAAATTTTTGAAAAACGGTCAGATGACGAGGACAATACCTGAGCTGGATCCCTATTCAACAAACTTATACACCATGCCAATTTGAGGACATTTAAGGTAACGACAGATTTAACGGGCACCAGCCTCCGTGTACACGAAGGACTTCTGCTGTTATTTGAACTCGAAACCCTCCGAATAATAGTTCATTTCTCTTCCAACGGTGCTACCGCGGCCTCCAAAAAATCCGTATTGAAATATATTTATAAGTAGCAAAATACCCGACCTCACTCGGTTTGTATCGGTTAACTCCAGATTGAAGAGATGATGAAAATTTATAAATACTTATGTCTTTCGTAGAATAAAATAATACTTTAACACATTTCGGCACCTTTATGATTTCTACAACTTTGGACATGCATACATGAATGCAATACATCTCACATACATCGGAACTTTTCTGTATGTCAAAGCTACAAAATGACGAAAGGTATCACTAAGGGTACCTTAACAAATGAAGATTTTGCGGATTATTCGGAATTTGCTGTCTTAGGTTCTTTTCATGTTCAACTGAATTAATAAAAATGACGATTTACGGAGATTTCCTCGCACTCATAGTCAAATAAACAATACTAGGGGGACTGTCCCTTGCTCGCTAACGTTCGCCAATCCCCGAAGGATTGCTTTGCTTGATCGCTACGCTCGCATCAATAAAGACATTGTTTACAAAATATATACAATATTATTTATACATTATTATATACCTCTGGAAAAATTATACAATACCTCTGGAATCAGTACTCGAACAATTTGGAATTCAAATGAAAACTTTGAGCAAATTTTGACTCAAAATGTGAGCACGGCTTTGGAAATCGAACAGCTCGACTTATACTAACATTTCATCCGATAACGCTACATTCAATTGAGGCGCGAAGCTTCGCGATAAACAAACAATCGTACAGTGTTGCCAAAACGCGATAAAAAATAACGTATTTTTTGAGTGTGAGGGATATATATATATATATATTTACATGGCGCTCTTGGGCATCAGGCATGCGGTATTGTCGAATTTCGCCATCTTCTGTCATTTTTTATGACAAATAATTTTTTAATGTTTGAAAAGTTCTAGTTCCGATTTTTTAAACATTATTGGTCTTTCATCATTACTATTCTTTCAATTATTTCAATAAGGCATAATTATACTTAAGAATTGGTACATTCTGACTTACCTGCTACTTTAAGTCGAATACTTTGTGGTGGTGTTGCGTGTGATGAAAAAAAGATGTATTTTATAAGGAATATTTTATACAAAAAACAGAGAAATAAAACAAAATAAAAGCTCTCAGGTAAAATGTTTTTGTTAAGATATTAATTGGTGATTCATTTTTATCTCTTGATATCGCACAGGGGCCACGACTTACAGCTAAAAGTTCAAAAAATTTAGAAATGCGAAATAAATTCAGAGCGAAAGAAACAGAAAATATCACTCCTCTCGCGATCAACCAACAAGAGTTTACGTTTCATTACCGTTGGTTGAAAACTATCGTCTATTCCAAGTATTCGAAAAACGTTTATATTGCGCAAGGAACAAAAATAAGAATCAAAATAAATGAAGTACAAAAGCTGAAATTCCAACAAAAAAAGTATTTTTGAAAAAATAATTGCTTTTTTCAGCAGTACCGGTAAAGCAATCCAAATAATCGTAATACTCAACATATTCCAGTTTTTCCAAAACTAACATATTATGGTTGATTTAAGTATACTTACTCAAGTGTTTTAGAATGAAACGGATCTAAACATTAAAGTAAAGAAATGTTTTATATTGCATGCACTAAACTAATATATGATATATAGTACAAATCACATTGAAGTCATATACCTGGAATAAAATTCATGTGATCCCTCTGTACAAACAGACAAACACAAAATCGAACGTAGAACAGAAAGACGTGCATACAGACTTACGCAACCAAGTTCAGTCATTAAATGAAGAGCAAACTCCGAGTATGCAAAGTTTTATTAAAACATATTAAACCGTGTGGACGTGTATTCGGCACACACGTAGAGACAGATGGACAGACATACACCAAACATTCAAGAAGCGGATTCGGCATCAGAAGCGTCCAAAGCGGATTGAAAACTTGAAATAAGTCAAAAATGTTCTATGTACAAACAAACACCATTCTTATTTATATAGATGACTTAGTCACTGCGTGGCTAGCCCGGCGTTGTCCGTGACCATGGTGTTGGTTTGCGGCAACGCAATGATGTAATGTATTAATCTGGTGTCAAACTTTCCGCTGATTTCAAATCCGTTGAAATTTTCAATCTATCTTTAACTATTCCGATTTTACGAGAAATAACTTAACAATCCCAGTCAAAATGTTTTTTATTTTTTTTGCTCTCATTCGCTGAAATGGAATAGGGCAGGAAATATAATCTGCTTCTTTTTTTTTAAGACGCAAAAGGCAGAAAATGCCCTAAAATCGCAAAAAAAAATTAGACTACCTGTGTGCCAATTCCCATTACTGTAAGTGCCATGGATTCGTCAAGACTTTGCGTGCAAGAAACTAACAGACAAACACTTCCTTTTATAATATTAGATACAATTCGCAGGCATTTTTACAAACAGTAGTGTAGTAAGTACTGTGCTGTTCTATGAGTTTTCTACATCTCCCCGATAGCTGCACCATCCCGGAAGAACAGAAGTTCTGAGGTTTCTGGCTGAAGAACTGACACAGATGACGACAAAACTTTCAGAACCACTTCCGGCATGTGAAATCGTAAATGGCACCCTCTCCCTACACAACTCATACATACTTTTGCGTCTGCGAAGTAATCTTGATTTTTCGCAAATAAAAAAAAAGCATATATATCAAAAATGGTCCTTATTTTCTGCCATTTTTTATGCTTAACAAAGTTTTAAAAAACAATGACCCAATTTTTTTTCCCAAGTACTTTCTGATATTTTTGCTTTCAAACAACATCAAATATTTACACGAATGAAGTAGATAAATCTTGGGATTTGCTTCGCGATGCAATCTAACGTCGAAATGGAGACGAACGTCTGCATCAACCGAATATACACAACCCTACAAAATAATGGACTGGTCAGCAATATGTGATGGTATAAGGTAAGGAATGAATGCTTTAACAGTGGGATGGTCCCCCACGTTCTGCCAATTACACTAGATACCCACCTGGGCATGCTTTCAACAAGGTTTGGTTACACAGTTACGGGTATTTGTGTCCATTCCGGTGCAAGAAAGTCGCCAGCTTAGCTGTAGGTTTCGGTCGTGTTTCCCTGTTCGTAAGCGTCGCCTTAACTCGTCCCACAAAAGTTCTATGGGGTTTTGGTCGGGATTCGGAGCAGTCCAGGGAAGACGTTTTACATCCATATCTCGATACCCTGCTTGACAGAAGCTGCAAAATGAATATGTCGTCCTGGAACTAACATTCGTCCATTGCATAAAATTGCCAGAGCTTAGAAAGAACCTGATTGTCCAAAATGTTCATGTAGGCACTAGCGTTCAATTTACCAAGAACAACATGCAAGGATCCCAGGCCATACCACGAAAAGCACCCCCAAGCAATGGGTCGGATTTTATGCAAATTCGCTGGCGTCCGGTTCATTATTGTAGGGTAGTGTACGTAGAGTATATACTCTATAGTTTGATATCGCGATTGGGCCATAACTAAACAATGGAAAAGAGACAAGTATGGTTGAGACAGGAACATTCAAATGAGAGAAAGTTGATATACTGTATGAGAGAGAATAAAAAGACAGAACTTATTTGCAATGCTCATAAGCTGATTAAAAGCAACTGATTTAAACGGAATGAAAAGAGAGGAAAGGTGTAGGCCTAACATATATTAAAATATTGGTCTTAGTACAATCAGATATCTCATTTTCTAATTACGGCTTTTGAGAAAATAAAAATGGTATTGGAAGGTAAATAAGATATTTTTATTTACGCCCGCCTCAATTGGAATAATTCAATTTTTTCAATTTTTTCGGAGGATTAAAAAAATACCCAACACTTAAGATAAACATTTTTACTATTATGTATTATATATGACCTTTGCTCAATATCATTTTCCAACTGAAATGGGCTCATGTCTTTTTTGTCGATGTAGTTTTGTATTTATATTTTGATAAAGCAAAAAATTTCACTTTGAACCCTATTTTTCCATTCCTTAAACGGTATATACGTTAAAAGCTCACAAGTTAGAAAAAAAGACTCGAAACCTTTATCATAAATATGGAATCTTTAACAAAAGATTTATTATAAATCACTCAACCTCTCAAAAAGTATCCCCAGAGGGATTGAACCTAATAAAAACAGACGCCATCATACGAGCTGCATAAATACGATACATTATCAATGAACTGAAATGAAAAATCACCACTTAGAACGAAAGAAAAGGTATCCCATTCAATAATTTCCAAAGTGAATTATAGAACTTCACAAGTTACGTACAGAGATATCTTCTTTCATAAGGTTACATCTTCACTTTTTCCATCTTTTTTTATTCCAAAGTTCCAATCCCGATAATCCATTTAAAAAATATGGAAATCTACTGATCATCTCATCAGATATTTGATTTTCTCATAAAGCTCTTCCCCCAGAAAATGTTCTTTTAAAAAAAACCACCTCCTCTCGCACTTAAGTCCATACTTTATAATTCGAATTTATTCATATATTCTTACCCATCGATCGCATTATCTTCCTCTTCGATCGAGATCCGAGTTATCAAGTTTTTGTTCGCAGCGAACACAGCTCATTCGGACGAGGAACCTGGAAGGTCTTTTCACTCATTTACATATTCATGAAGAGAGAAAAGGATTTGGATAATCCCATCATAGGTGGGTTTAGAATCAGCGGTGGGAGAGCGCGGATATCCTTTTCTTCCCGTATTAACGGGCCGGTGAACAATCATATCTATGAACGCTGTTGCAAACATCCTCGATGGTAATGGAATGAATGCTTGAGTGGGCATTCCTTAAAGAGCGTGCTCCCCCAACACAAGTTGGAAGAATTCGGGTTTTTCCTTTCCCAGACTTCCAATTATATATTAGCTGAGGTATTCATAAAATAATTTAAACTTGGATGGAAGTTCTTTGGTAGTGTCGGGGTGGCGGAAGTAATTTTGGTGTTAGGAAATTGGTATTGACTCGTCCTTTTCAGCGACTTCGATCCCGAAGCCAAAATGAATTATATATATGATAACGAGGAGTTAATGGTCTTCTGAATGTTTCGGAGGTGTGTCTGGTGGAAATCTTCTCCACTTACATTTTGACAATGGAAGTTTTCACTTAGCAATAGCTAAGGGTAATTCATTTGCTTTATATGCTGTTCAGTGTAGTTAATATATTGATCATCATTGAATAATCCCATCAGAAAAGTAGGCTTTATTTTAATTAAAATTTAGAATTAACAATCTAAGAGCGCTGTTGCAAACATCCTCAATGATAATGGATTGGATGCTTGAGTGGACTTAACTTAACCATTCAAATGGTTTATCGTCGTGTTTCTCACTAAAATTTCATTCCATACTGTCTAATTAAATTGTCCTATTAATAACTAATTGTCCTATTAATAATTAATTGTCTAACTAATCTAAATAATTGTTTTATTAAAAACTGTCACCAGTTCTGGAAAAGGGACAGCTGATTTTCATACTTGGATCATCATATCCCGTAGGAGTAATTAGACGGTTTCAAAGAGAGTTCAAGCCAATCAGCCACATTGTCATAAGTTGGCTTAATAGTAATATTTGGTGTGAAATAGGCGTGACTAAGTAGATTAAGTGTTGCTTCTTAGAAGAGTTTCAAAAAGTGAGACCAACTTGACAACTAGTAGTCACATGACTGCTCTGTGAAATATTGGCCAATTTGGTATCTCATCTCCTCGTATGGTGATATAACATCGTATGACGTAGTAGCTACACTCATGTCCCTAAATTAAGGATAATGCCAGCTCCGGCAAATAAAGGTTCAGAAACAAAACAAACGTGCTATATTCATTCAGCCCAGTTATTAAACAAAAGATAAAAAAGAAAAAAGATGGTGTATGTATGATATCATTCATAAAAACTACGATTTTTGCTCACTGGAGCAATTACAAAAAATATCGACTTACAAAAACTTAACATGACATGGTTGGTATGAGGTTAATACATTGTATGTTTCCCAGACGATGAAATACAGTCCGTACAACGCCTAGGCATGCTGAGAATCAAATTATCGAGCTGATCTTGGGAAAGCTCACTCCACTCATTAAGCAATGCTCTCCAAAGTTCCGGTACACATGTAGGAGGTGGTTGACGGGCTGCAACTCGTCAACCAAGCATGTCCCACACATGCTTTATCGAATTCAAGTCAGGTGAGAATGCTGGCCATTACATACGGATGATATCCTCAGATTCAAGGCATTCGTTTGCAATGTTTTTATAGTGAGGACGGGCGTTTCATCCATAAAACAAATTCTACGCCAATGGCACACCTAAACATACGTACATGTTGTTCCAGAAAGATGTCCCCATAAATTTGGCTTTTCATGGTTCCGATTTGAACATGTAGATCTCTCCTGGAGCCAGTATAATTCTGCCCCAAATGAGCAAACCTGCACCACCGTAACGGTGTCGTTCAATTATGATGTCTTGGTGGAAGCGGGTATCTGGCGTTCTCCATATGGACGTCCGCGGTGAATACGACTGCAAGATAAACCTGGACTCGTGGGAAAACATCACACAAGCCCACTGTGACGATGTCCGCATTGCATGTTCTCTACTCCAGGCCAACCGCTGGCGATAGTGAGTTGCCGTGAGCGGAACACATCTGACAGGCCTACGAGCATATATACCAACATGTCCCAAACGTCTGAAAACGATTTGCCTTGAAACTGTTGTACCCGTGGCTGAGGATAACTGACTATAAAGGTTGGATGCTGTGCTCCGTCTGCTTCTTTTTGCAGTTACTGTCAAATACCGGTCGTCGTTCGGCGTTGTAACTTGGCATCGAACTGTACTGTAACGTCTACTGATATTTCCATCATTTTGGAATCGTTGCCAAAGCCTAGAGATGACACCAGACAATTACAAGTTCCACTGAAATTTCCGTTTGAGTGCGCCCACATTCCAGGCCGCCGATAATTCTACCACGTAAAAAAATCATCGACATGTGTCCTATGTGTCATAACTATTCGGTTGTGGCACTGAACGGCTTACAGAACGCTTTTGATCAATTTTACTTCTTTGCTACCATTCTTTATATACACCTCTCTTGCACTTTCGTCATTGTGACCTACTATCGGCGTCATCTGATGGCTTCTTGTAATTTGGATATTATTCTTGAAAATGTGTGCGATAATTCTGCAGGTGAAATTCGTACTTAAGAGTTCGATTTCTTTGTGATTATGAATTATCCTTAATTTATGGACATGAGTATACAAGAATCCACATTTTCATTAAGTGGCATCAAAAGTGGTGAAATCGCCAATGTCTACAACCATGTTGCGAATATCAATCAAATGATGAATCAATGGTTGGGCGTTTTGTTCCGTCCGTTGTACCAATGAGGGGACGAATGTCATAAGTAGACTGCGCATTGCTATTGAGAACGGCTTCAAACGTTTGACCAATAAGTCGACCAATAGTCACATGAGTGCTAATTGACAAATTGACTTGATTGGCCTATTTGGTATCATATCGCTTCGTTTGGCGATCGTGACAGGGTAAGTGTGTGAATCAGCATATCTATAGATAGGCGACTAAAATGGCGAAATCGCTATTATATTATTTCAGATGATCTATCAATGGACCAATCACATGATAATTTCAATAATGGCTTCTTCTCTTTCGTGGACCAATTGCATGAAGGAGGCTAGGTTCTATCCAGCAAACGAAGGTAGTCTAATGATCACATTACAACTCGTTTGGGTCTCATGATACTGGAGTATAAAAAAGTTACCATCGCTCACTCTACATTTATCGTTCCTCTATTATTTAAACGCAATTGAAGATCTAAGGATCCGTGTCACCTACCTCTATACAAGAGCAAACGGGCCTTTACTTTATCTTGAATCTGTGCAAATAGTGAATGCAGGGACCATGACCCGTTGTATACCATTATACCATACTAAGCGAAGCGATTAATATCCACGAAGGGGATAAGTTTCTGGATGTGTTTGGGTAAACAATATATATGGCCTTCTTGTCATGTCTGAATTAATCCCTATCGCTCCATATGTTCTATAAATTTAATGTTTGCAGTTAGAGTACAGATTTTAGGTACGCATTTAGGATAAACTAATACATACTTGAATTATTTTACTTATTCCTGTCTTTTTGTGGAAATCAGAAGTGAATTAATTATTTTTCTGATTGATGTTGCATGAAATAATATTCATAAAATGTTATTGTGAATGTACTAAATTTTGATACAAAAAACAACGAGTGTGCAGGGCTTATAAGAAAGCTAAAAGAACTGTTAAAGTTGGTTAAAATAGGAAGACGTAATAAATTCATTATTTATTCTGAAAAACCTCTGATTTATTGAACTAATTGTAATGAAGGATTCCATTTCCTACGATTATTTCAATAAAATCCTATGATCTGAAGAGAAAAAAATTCTGCATTCGTATACATTTTGATTCTAAGATGAAACTATGTTCATAGTTGTTAAATGTTTACTCTTTAATTGCAATTGTCTGCAATTAACTACCTTTATTGTGTGAGCTGTGTATTATATTGTATAAATTCGCGATAAAATTGTAGTATTCGAGACATGTTTGTCGCTAAATAATTTTTCTCGACAAATGAAAATGGCGGACATCTTGGCGATTCGATTTGTTAAATGTGAAAATGAAGAATGCACAAATGAAGAAATAAAAGTAAAGAATAATTGGAAGCAAATTTTATGATTCTGTGTAAGCAAAATCCACATCGTTAACCTATGAATGAAAAAAGCAATTGAAAAAGATTAATTCACAATATGCAATAAACAGTGAAAAGTATAGAAAATTGTAACATACCTTTCGCGTTCTATGATTGGTAAAACGCTCTAACGGCATTTTTTTTTTTTTTTGCCGTTTACCATTAATTTTTGTATTTTGCTTCCTGTTTGTTGAATTTTCAATATATTTCCCGCTCATATTTTCAAGTCAGTTGTACATTTCTATTGACATTTATTTGAGTTTCATTTGAATTACAAATTCAATTTATTAATTTTCTGATTGTGTCTAAGCAAAATCCACACGGAATATATGGAATATATTACATATATGGAAATGAAAATGAGGAATACCCAAATAAACAATAAAAAATATAGAAAACTGAAACTTACCCTCACCCTGTTTCCTCAGTGTTGCAAATTTTAAATATCTCTTCCAAAAATGACAGAAACATCCGGTGAATTTCTGCCAATTTGACACTGATCGATTTCATTAAAGTCAATTTTTTCTATAAATCCATTCGTATCTATTGCCCGCATCCTTTCTTAATGTTTAAATCAATTCACTCCCACATGATGGACATTTTAGACTTTTCGCTATCAAGCCAACTTTCTGGCACCATTCAATAACTTTCAAGATCTCCGGATCATGCATACTCTCATCCTACATTTAAAAAAAAGCCATTTATACGGTTAGTCAAACCATCTATAGAGTAAATGAGGGGCTAATAAATCTATGTAATAAACAAAGATAGTTAATTAATTGAATTTGTAGTTTAAATGAAACCCAAATAAATATCCAACTTACTTCAAAAGATCAGCGGTAAATAAATTGAAAATCCAACGAGCGGGAAGCACAGAGCACACACGAGCACAAAATCAATGGTAAAGGGGTAAAATGGTTGGTAATTAAAAATGATGCCATTAAAGGTTTAAGCAATAATAGAAGGCGAAAAATTGAAATTTTAACTAATCATATAATATATATACACAGAACGAAATTTCTAAGCCTCATGGTTTGAATCTAAACGAACTTTCCCGGCATACAATTGCCTTAAAGCTAGATAAAAAAAACAAGGTTACCATGTTTGGCGATAAATTACCGTTGTCTCGGATACTACCTCCACCAAATTCTCAGTTACTACTTCTATCATCTTCATTAGAATTATTTTCACTGCTTGATATGGTGTTCAAAATGTACAATTGAATTGAGAATAACTGCGAGAATAATTAAAAAATACTACTCTGTTCTTAAAAATCCGTTTAAAATTCAGGTATTTTAATAAATATTTTTCTGTTTACCATATTTAGCAGATTCACATTTTATTGCGAACGAAATATTGATTAGTTTAGATACAGTCGAATGTTAAATTCTTATTAATTGCAAGTAAGCTTCCATAAAAATGATTTCATCGAGCGAACTAATTTATCATTCAACCATACTCTATCGCTACATGTAGAGTAAACAAGCTTGCGAACTGCTCGCCAATTATGCGGCTGATTAAACGGCATCTTCTATTTACCCAAGAATGCTTATATGTGCCGCTATAAATATTTGCTAATATCTCTAGAATTCGGTATAAAAGAAGTGGAAGTTGTAACGATGGAAACTGGAACAAGTTTTTATCGCTTAATGAATTGAATCCAGGGGAAAGAAGTAGTTTTAATTATTTTGAGCAAAGTAGAGCATTCGGGAAATGTTCTTCAGTCGATTTTGGTACAGATACTTTGGCATTGTGGAAATAAAGTGTTAGCGATAGATCGGTGGAAAATTTTACTGCCAAAATTCTGTTTGAAGATTGAAGCTTTTAAATTGGGCACTCTGAAGTATGTTAAAAGAGCAGTGCTCGGAAGCTGAAATGAGAGCATCATTAATTGATATGGCACTGTACGAGGGCTGTTCAATAAAGAATGTTCTTAAATTAATGAAAAAATAATTTCCTGCACTAATCCTCCAAATTTTTATGGTCGTTCTCAAAATACTCTCCGTTACATGCAATGCACTTATCCCACCTCTTTTCCAGTCTTCAGACACATGCTGGAAGCCATTTTTTGATAGGTCCTTCAAAATCGCCTACGCAACTTTAATCACTGCCTGTGATGTTGAAAACCGCTTTTCCTGGAGGTGTTTATTCAAATTCGGGAAATGAAAAAAATCGCATGGTGTTACGTCAGGACTATGGAGGATACACACATGACATTGATTTTTGAAAGATCTGATGATTTTTTTAGGCGAAAACAACATTTCAATGCGGTGTGTTGCACTTCGCGTGTCAGATCCATTTTTGCCGTAGGCCAAAGTAAAACTAGGCCTTCTTCTGTCAAGGCCTCAGCAATGGCGTCACGACCGTGAAAATTGCGCTATCTATTATCCTCTTCTGGTGGTTATCTCGACGAGGTATCTCTTCATTAACAAAACTGACCAGGTATTGATGGGTGAGATAATCAGTTTCTGGATCATTCAACGAATTTTCTTTGATGAGGCGCTTAAAATTTTATAGGGAACACGAGTTTAAAATTAAAGTACTCTCACACTGATTCCCAGATATCAGAGGTCCCTGTTTCGTATCCGGGTCATTGCATGGATATTTGTAAGCGTATGGTGTAGAAGCGGCTAGAACACCCGAAATCTGTAGTGGACGAAAGTCCACACGTTGCGTTACTGTTTAAATTTGGAGAGTAGGGTACCAGCTCAGGTATTGCCTCGTCATCTGACCGTGGTCCTCGGATTTGTCAATCAAGGGATTGATCCCGGACCGTCGTCAGTAGCCCGTTGCATTGCTCTAGTACGTAGCTAGTTAAAAATTACCAAGTACACAGACATCAGAAGGAAATGTGAAACAAGAAATACAAATGCTGTTAATAGTGTCAAATACGAAATAGTTGGGGCAACCAAACCAGTCTTGGAATGTGGATTTGGATATAAATGCTTACAAATGCTGTTAACTATTTTTTGTCTTGAGATTATTCTTGTATGTTTAGGCCAATATTTGCTCATAATTTAGTTTAAATCTGTTAATTCTATTTTTTCATCTGTAAATGTGATATATTTTTTAACAAATGTGTATTGATGGTGTTGACTATTTTTGAAATTACATTTTTTTGATTTGTCTAAATGGATGAAACTTAAAACAAATATTAAATTTAAGTGGGTTAAAATTTTGTGTTATGCATTAAAAAGGTCAAATAAAAATGTTCAGTATATATTCTGATTCGGTTAATGTAATGAAAGGATTAATCACACTAAAGAAAAACTATATGTGTTGAACAGTTGGTTGAAAGAAAGTTTTATGTTAAGGAACTATCCATTAATGGTAGGACATTTTAAATCTATTTTTTATTTAATCTTATAAATTTAATGTTATAAAATAAATTCGTAAACTTCTATCACACAGCATGGAAATAATTAAAAAAAAAAAACTGAAGCGCCTGAGAGAGACAACACATCGTATCCTATTTTATTTAACCTTGAAGTTATAAGCTTAAATTTTTTTATTTTCTTGTTAATATTCACGAAAACAATTTCAATAAGTTGTGCGCATAAAAAGTTCGGGACATAAATACTATCGCCAAAGGAAAAAGTGAGGAGGAAATGTGGGAAACCGATGTAAGAAACATATTCGTCCAGAAACCTTCTTGGAGATGATTATGGTAGAAAAATGGCTGCCGCGCATGTGCATCAGGCCAAATTTGGTCCCTTGTCGCCACTCTTATTATACAGGCACTCTAGTCACACCAGACCCCGCGGAAAGAACTGTCACGGGCAAGGAATTTAACACAAGGAGTTTAACAATAGTTTGATATCCTCTATATTTGTTTTTATTTTAATAAATATTTTTCTATTGAATATTTATATTTTCGCAAGAGTCATTGATTGACGTCACGCCAATTGAATTTCTATCTCTTAGATCGTTAAAGAAATAGTAAAAATTTTAACGGATATGAAACCTGAGGAAAATTACAAATATTTGATAAACATTTGATTATTTTTTAATAAATATATTTCAATTGAATATTTATATGTTCGCAAGAGATTATGACGTCACGCCGATTGGATTTCTGTCTCCTACATCGTTAAAGCTGTGCTCAGATGGCAAAATAATATAAGTAACTTCTTTAATTTTTCGTGACAGCAATTGTATGATTCTACATGCGGTTCAGTGGTTTTTGATTTATTACAATTTTACCACCTTTCTCATAAACTGAAAGAAAAAGACTTACGACATTTTGACAACTTCTAAACATTAACAAAAAAGACACCAGGATGGGACTTCGTCAATTTTTTGGGAAAAGTGACTTATAACATTTTGCCATCTGAGCACTAAAAGATAGAGTACAAATTTGGAACGTATTTAAAATATGCGGAGAATCAAAAATATTTTATAATTACATTATTGAACGCCGTGTTGGCCACGCAATGGCTAGTTCATTATATAAATAAATTTTAAATGCTAAATTTTTTTATTCAAATAAGACACGCACTTATTTCTTCCTTAATTCTATGTATAAATCAGTTTCTTTACTCGTATTCTATATCCATGGCAAATCAAATTATCTAATTAGCTAGTCACGTGAAAACAATGTTTAATCTGAAAATTAAATCTGCAAATACGTCAAATATTTCTTTGCATCTTGAAAAAAACTTGTATCAATAATTATTTAATGTAGATATTACAAAAGATAATTCATACAGTGATGGAATGAAAAACAATAATCAGTCTTTCGTTTCCAATCATTAAAATATGCAAAAACGCAACTTGAAACGTACATTACAGAATAAATATGTTTCAACTCTCCCTAAATCACATTACTTATTATTTATTACGTTTTATCGAATTAATCTTTTGACCCAGTGCAAATATTCTTCGTTAAACAGGAAGTAAATCATCTAATTATGTTTATTTTTCTGATCAACATTGGGCAGGGGATCCCTTTTATGTTGAATTAACTTAAAATCGAATCAAATACGTTACTTTCGAGGGTAATGAATCGAGGCCAAAAAAATCCTGTTTACTTTCTAATCACTGAATATATTTTAACTTAGGTTTCTCATCTGTAAAAATGTGAGAGAATTGAATTTATGAGCATCTGCTTTAACAATGCCTCGGGTTATGGGAGGGATTTTTTTCCTGATCTGAGTGATTCAGGTAACATTGTAAACAAAGCTTATTGAAGAAATGCATAAATTAAGCCAGGCATCTATTAGCCTTATTTTAGGATAGATTTTTTTAAAGTACCCGTGATATCAGATTTTAAAGTGAACAAGAACGCAATAAATCCTTCATTCAAGTTTATTCTGGAGCAAATTTTTTTTGTATGCACGTGTTACTTTTAATAAATAACTGGCTTCTGTATTCTTGGTGGGAGTAAGCCTGTTTGAATAAAGAAACTGCAAATACAAGTATTCCTTTTGCGTTTAACAAATATAAAATCGACGCACCAAGGAGTTGTCCAGGAGCTATGACAACAAACTCAACAAACTCAACTTTCGACAACAAACTCAGTGAAAAGTGTATGGGTGTCTTGAGTGCTGGGGAAATGTTCACACAAACAACATGCTGGGTATTCAATTTCAAAGGCAGCGCTCACATTTTGAGTCAAAATTTGCTCAAAGTTTTCATTTGAATTCTGATTTTAGAGGTACTGTATATATTTTATGTAATACAACACATTTATGTTTGAAAATTATTTTTTGGAATATCACATTTTGTTAACACTCTCTTGTAGGACACATGTCTTCATTTATGCGAGTGAAGCGAGCTTAGGTTCGCGCAGCGAACCTATAAGGATTGAAAAGCAATCCTCCGGGGGTTTACGAGCATTAGCGAACAAGGGGAAGGCCCCTAAGTTCAGTAAATATCCGATTAACAATGAAAAGGTTTTCAAGTTCCAAAAGTTCACACATCCCATATAGCTCCGAGCGAAGAAATACATCCCATACGCAAGCCAAATCTGGGGATCTACAAATTGTAATAACATCAACACCCTTGAAATCCTCCAATCTACCACCCTCAGAACCACCTCCAAAGACAGATGGTTTTAGCGAAATACTGAAATATATAAGACAAGAACTTAAAATTACCTCTCTTAAGGTATCCGAACACGTTGAAAATGTAATTTTTGACCAAATATTCAAAAAGCAGTTTTTGATCTTATTTGATAGAGTATTTATTTGACTTTCCAAAGAATATTTTATTTTTCTCTACGTTAATCAGTTGAGGAGATATTACGATTTTAATCAAGGCGGGAAAACCGGAAGTAGGTTTGGAAACCATCGGAAGTGGACATAAAAAGACCAAAAACCTTCAAAATTAATTTAAAGCTTACTTTTTTTTGCAAATATAATTTTAGAAAGGTTTCTTAAGTGTTTAAATGGTTTTTCTTTTGGAAATAGTATTGACATTTTGAAAGAGAAGTGAAGAACAAAATTGTTTACGCAAACAGTAAAATCAAGGAAAGAGCAAACGATACACTTCAAACTGCTTTTACTCTAAATTAATACTTTTGCATTATTTCTTCACTTCAAATGTTATAACACAAAACGTTATTGATGGATTCTCGTAAAAATTTGTGAACTTGTTTTTCATAATGTTGTCTAGTGAATGAACTATAATAATCATGATGAGTTGAAGAGTTTTTAAATTATGGCTCTTTATTTAAGAAAACTGACTGTAAAACTGTCAAAAATCTTGCATTCATTTTTCGATCGCTTGTCGAATTTTTTTTTTTTTTTAAATATAATTTTGATTGTAGTTCATTCACTAGACAATTGCATGTAGTTTATTTTGGAAGCATTATTTTTCAAATTAATTGAATAGATTTTTCTGTAGCACAATTGAAGTTTTTCATAAATTTCCTTAAATTTTCATGCATATTTATCAGTTTTACAAAATTATTAATATGTAATTTAAATATTTATAGCCCAATGCTATTTTTCAATAACACTAAACATAAAAATATCATTAAAATGTTTCTGTATCACATTAAAAAAAATAACGACCTCCAAAGTGTCCGGATACCTTAAACCCCAAATAGCAAAACCTCTGCTGCATAAATAACGAATCGATACAACACATCCCCAGAAAAAACGGAAAACTCCTCAATATCCACCTTCTATTCTGTTCAATGAGTTAAGTTTTGAGAGTTAAGTTTTAAGAGTTAAAGTTTGAAAATGGACTGTATTTTTAAATTGTGCATGTAAAATCTACACTGTAATTAAAACACAAAACATTTATTATGATCACAATTAAAGTACATGGCACCAACCGTTGAACTGACACTTGGTAATCATCTAAAGCTATCGCTTTCTTTTTTATTAGCATTCTACACTGATGGCCACCGTAAATGCAACACCCTGAAGGAAGCATGCAAATATTATGAAATTTACAACATACATTAGCGGAGGTGAGATATGCAAATGATTAGAATTTCAGCGCAGACGCACATCACGCGCGCCTGTGGCGTCACTTCAAAGCGCTATTTAAGGCTTGGAGATTTCGAAGATTTCAAGTACGGCAATTGTGTTTTTCTTGTGTTTTTTTTTCCAAAAACGATCAATTATGCCTAGTAGAAAACAGCGATCATCTTTTGATCAAGTATCCGAATTTGACAGAGGAAGGATAGTGGCCTACCGAGATTGTGGATTATCTTTCAAGGAAATCGGTAGTCGTGTTGGACGAAACCAAACAACGGTAATGCGGATATGTGATCGTTGGATGCAGGAGGGTACGACGGACCGACGTGTTCGTTCGCATCCACCTCAGTGCACCACTTCACGTGATGACGGGCATACTGTGCGTATGGCAGTGACGGATCGCTCAGCCACATCACGAACCATAGCACAGCACATTCAGTCTGTAACGCATCATCCAGTGTCTGCGCGTACCATTCGACGCCGTTTACAGCAGAGTGGTCTGTCCGCAAGACGTCCATTGCTTCGTCTACCCTTGACGAAGAACCACAGACGTCTCCGCCGCCAATGGTGCGATGAAAGAAGGATGTAGACGGCAGAATGGAATGAAATTGTCTTTACTGATGAGTCACGCTTCTGTCTGCAACACCACGATGGTCGGATTCGAGTCTGGAGACACTGTAGAGAGAGGATGCTGAACAGCTGCGTTATGCACCGCCACACTGGTCCTGCACCGGATATTATTGTATGGGGCGGTATTGGATATCACTCTCGCACTCCTATGGTACGTATTGCCGGCACTTTAAACAGCCAGCGCTACATCTCCGAGGTGTTTGAGCCAGTTGTCCTTCCTTACCTTCAGGGCTTGCCCACAGCCATATTTCAACAGGATAATGCACGACCACACGTGTCACGCATTGTCCAAGTGATCGTCGTCAGTCGCCAGATTGAATTACTTCCCTGGCCAGCTCGCTCTCTGGATCTTTCGCCGATAGAAAACATGTGGTCCATGGTTGCTCAGCGATTGACCCAGATTACATCCCCAGCAGCAACACCAGATCAACTTTGGTAACGTGTGGAAGCTGCTTGGTCTGCTGTACCCCAAGAACACATGCAAAGTCTCTTTGAATGCCGAGGTGAATGTCTTCAAGCTTTCCCAACACTTCCTTGGCCAGCTAGGTTTCCCGATCTCTCTCCCATGGAGCACATTTGGGAAGTTAAGGAAGGAAGGAATATTGACCATTTAGCCCGACAGTTGGAGATAATTTGGCAAGAAATTCCGCGATACAACATTTGGGAACTTTTTCAGTCCCTGCCACGCCAGGTGACTGCTTGCATTCAGGCCAGTTGTGGACCATCGCCTAATTGACTTCCTCCCTTTGAAACGGTGAAATAACTCATTCAATAGTCGTGAAAGTTTAATCTTTTGTGTTTCAATATATTTCTATTTCATCCACCAATTTTTATCGCAATCATACAACTCCTTCTTTGTGCGTCAATTTTTTTTTGTTATAGAGTGTATTTTATTGCATTAATGTTTAAAACCTAATACAAATGTTTGATACAAATCTATTTTCGACTGTAAAATCTAAGACATTGAACGACTTATAGTTATTTTTAATTAATGCCCTACCCTTAGCTTCTCTGTGTGAATAAGACTTTAATAAAAATCAAATCTCTCAATGGTTGAATTCGAATACATTTCAAGAGATCCTATCAGCATTGTGATAAGTCACAAAAATAGGTTCCGTAACTGAATAAAAATTCAAAGTATTCAAGGAAATCTGAAAGAGTTTATGATTGTTTGAATGAGCGCTAAATACTTTGAAATTTAAGAAACATAATTTCCTGAATAAAGATAAACCGCCATAAGATTTATGTATTTTTCCAGTTCTTGAACATTTCTATCCTGAAAAGTTTGAAAAGTGATTTATCCTTAACTTGTCCGAAGCGCATCTGTCCGTTTAGTTCCAAAAATCACAAGTATGTTTTCAGATGTTATCCATAGAGATTGATCCCGGACCGTTGAAAACAACCCGTTGTGTTGCTCCAGTGCGACATTAATTCAACTACTTACTACACCGGAAGCAGAAGGTGCTTAAAACTGCGACGTGCGTCGCAGAATAAAGTCTTTGCAGAACTATTCTTCCTTAATTTTATCAAAATGTTGGTCGATTTTTTGTCCCTCATGAGTTACGATGTTATGCAGTGCAAAGCGCGCTCGTTGCCTCATCTATTTTTTTTCTCTAGCTACGGAACATCCTCCCTACACCGCCTCAAATGACCACAAACACTTTATAAATAACACATCTTCTATGTCAATAACAAAATATTAACAAAAGTTATCGACAGAATTACAAATTCTGAAAGTATACATGGGTATTAAATAAAGTAAGTTAATTAATTTTGATGTTTCTTTATAAATATGCAATACATATTTAGCCGATGATTGTGTTACACGTCTGTTTTTGATTTTACGGGAGTTTGCAGAATTCGGACAAAATGCCTGCAGAATAATTGCAATTGCTTGGAGTTGTGTTGCAGAGTACTGAATATAATTCTACACATGTGCTTACCACTACTACCGAATTCCCAACATTCCAATAAACTATAGGTAGATTTTAAAGCATAATTTCAATCCATTTCTAAGCCTGTGATTGGATGTGGTACATATTTGTAATAGAAACAGACTCCTGGTTCAATCGGTATCCACTTTGAAGGATGGTCCACGATGAACGGTATGCACTTTGAATTATGGTCCACGATGAAAAGCTGCAATGACAATGAGATCTAAAACCACTTCTAACTATCTAAGACTGAGATAACAGATAAGGATTCTACTCTTACCACAGCTTTACTCTTCGTTGTCGGTCAGTCTAATTTCAAAGCAATCGACCTGAATTCACTCGGTTCGTAAAAACAACATGGGGTTGCTAATCCACTACACTTATTACTGGTCCATCGGGAACTTTGGGAACACTGTTGCTTGTTGTTTCCCTAATCACAAGGCACAAGTAAAGTTTAAGAAGAACAATAAATGCTTAACCACATATAATTCAAATATCTTGGATTAATAATTCAAACTTATATATTAATATAAAAAAAATATTCGTTTACATAGGGCAAGTGTGAAAGTATGGTTCAATTTTATTTAATTAACTGCGAGTTCACGACAATGCTAATTAATAATAGCATTACGTTTTGCTTATACTAAGCAAATATTAAATTCTCTCAATTTTAAAAGGTAGTGATTGATTCTATTTACATTCTCACTCACAGAGATTTCACCAAGTCAATGTTTGAGAGGATTTTTAACTTACAAATTTCTTTGCAGAAGTGTATCTATTAACCCAAATTAAGAAAGTTTCACTAAACTCGGAGTACACATATCGATCCTATCCTTTGGAAATAAAAAATGTGTCCGTTAAATATTGATTGATTCAATTTCTTGACATTAGGAACGAATTGTATGTTTGATAGCCACTTAAAAATTGTGATTACAGCATAAAGCAAAAATTAAAACTGTCAACTTTCAAATGATACTGCACTTGTAAAATGAAAGTACGATAAAAAAACTCTTCATAGATAGTTATTACAAATGTAACATATTATTAAATCTATTCGGTACAAAATAAATTACAATTCATTCGTTTCAAACTCTTGATACGATAGTTATTTTTTTTAACATACTGTGTCATTGTTTCTTTTAAATTACAAAATATAGCTTTTTTTCGAAATTTTTAATTTTTATTTATTTTGAACTTCGAACTTGATGTAAATTATAAATATATGTGGGTTTTAAAAATATAGAGAAACTGCAGTTTATTAAATTTTTATCTTTATGTGTTCTAGATTGATATTTTTTAACTTTATAAATTCTAGATATATCATTTTTTTTCTATTTCTCTTAAAACAGCAACTCTTTAAATTTGAAGCAATTCGAATCAAAGAAATGGAAAATATAAACAGTGTACATGATTGCTGAAGATTTGAAGATACTCCTAAATACATTTCTAGCAAATATGATACTAAAAAAATGTTTCAGTTTTCTAAAAGATATATTTTACGTTAGGAACAATTTGAATCAAATTCCACTGCCAAAGTTTTGAGCCCTTTACATTTTTATCGATGATTTTCTCATTTTAATTTTTTGTTCATCTTTCAAAATTTGTTATTACGTGACATCTTTTTTAAGAGCTAGAAAAAGTGAAAAGTTATAAAAAAAACTGGAAAATATTTTAATCATGGAAATACATATTTCTTTTGTTTCCGGTGAATGTGTTTTGAAAGAAACTTGGCTTTTGAAGGATTTATAGACATAAAAAGAAAGAAACGTGGAAAAAATATGTGTTCGCTTTTTTCAATATAGGTGAATTAACTCCTACTGTAAGATAATAAAATCTTATCACCAACAAGTATGTTTTTTCCTGTTTTGTTTGAATTTCCAAACAAGCTTTAATAAATGAGACTAAAATTTTTTCGCTGAAAAATTTGACAAAAACTATCTAAAAATCCCACAACTCAGGACGAGGCTTAACTACTAGTGTTTACAATATCGACTTTTATCTAGTTTTATTTTAAATATATCTATTATATATACTACATAATGAATATAGATACCATTTTCTTTTTTATTTTTCCAAAACTAAAAAATTCAATATGCATCCCTAATTTTATTTCAAAACATTTTTTGTTATTCCAGATTTTTCTTTGTGGTCGGCACTTTTCTGTTCATCTCTTGAGAACAACTTTACGAATGATAGTTTTTTAGTGTTGAGATTCATAGTTGTAGAAGAAAGATAAAATTTTTAAGAGCGAACACTTCTTAAAATGTTTTTTACACAAAAAAACATAAAAGATCATACGTTAAAACTCCAACATTCTAAATAAAACTTAGATTTCACCAATCTTTTCTCAAGAAATATTGGGAATTTACTCAAAGATTTCTTAAATATATAATTATTTATTCTTAAGAAATTGGAAGATAAATTAGTAAAATAATACTTTCAGAAAAATGCATGCTTTCTTGCATATGTATCTTTTATAATACTTGCGTGTACCTAACATATGATCACGCCATCTTTAGAAACTCATTAGTTTTTGTATCATACCTCGTTCCATTTAGACATCCTGGTTGGTTTAATGGAATTGAGTAAATTGTAAATGGGTATGAGTAAGGGACCAGATTTGGCCAAGTTGTGCCAAGCAATGCTTTCTCCGTCAACAAAATAGCTTTACACACTCAAAGATTTTACTGATTCATGAGTGAAATGTCATTTGTTTGAGAAATGTATCCAGCATAAGAATGGCCAACTATCAACTACTCCTTAAGTATGCTTAGAACAGTAAATATAAATATGTCTTTCTTGAGGGTATTTGCTATACTAAACAGCATTAACCAAACATCATATTTTTGTGATAACGTTAGGAGGTTTAAGCCATAAATCGTCCTTGGATCATTCGCTTCAAGATGGATCTCGTATCACCTCCTATAGCCTATTGCTCCCGATCGACGTTAGTTCAACTAAATTTCCATAATGTCAGTGCAATAAAACATCTATACTTCAAGTTGGAACAAAGTTGCCAGTGTTATTCCTGTGGCAAATGTAGAGGCTGAGCTCATCATTTGATCACTGACAAGCCACGCTCGGAAATTCTCACATTGGTGTGGTGTTCCAGAGTGGTGATGGGAGTGCCAGCTCAGGCGTTGACTTCGCCATCTGACCGTGGTTCAAAATGACGATATCGTACTCAAACCATTCCTTTCGTGATGGAATCCGCATCATCGCCTATAGCCTGTTGTGTTGCTCCAGTGCGATGTTAGTGCAAATACTTTACCTTACCCACAAGAAACCTTACAGGATTAAAAATACTTCAAGTCGGAACTAAATTGTCAGTTTTGTTTCTGTGGCAAATGTAGAGGCGGAGCTGCTCATCATTTGATCACTGACAAGCCACGCTCGGAAACTCTCACATTGGCGTGGTGTTCCAGAGTGGTGATGGGAGTGCCAGCTCAGGCGTTGACTTCGCCATCTGACCGTGGTTCAAAATGACGATATCGTACTCAAACCATTCCTTTCGGGATGGATTCCGGATCATCGCCTATAGCCTGTTGTGTTGCTCCGGTGCGATGTTAGTGCAAATACTTTACCTTACCCACAAGAAACCCCTTACAGGATTAAAAATACTTCAAGTCGGAACTAAATTGTCAGTTTTGTTTCTGTGGCAAATGTAGAGGCGGAGCTCATCATTTGATCACTGACAAGCCACGCTCGGAAACTCTCACATTGGCGTGGTGTTCCAGAGTGGTGATGGGAGTGCCAGCTCAGGCGTTGACTTCGCCATCTGACCGTGGTTCAAAATGACGATATCGTACTCAAACCATTCCTTTCGGGATGGATTCCGGATCATCGCCTATAGCCTGTTGTGTTGCTCCGGTGCGATGTTAGTGCAAATACTTTACCTTACCCACAAGAAACCCCTTACAGGATTAAAAATACTTCAAGTCGGAACTAAATTGTCAGTTTTGTTTCTGTGGCAAATGTAGAGGCGGAGCTCATCATTTGATCACTGACAAGCCACGCTCGGAAACTCTCACATTGGCGTGGTGTTCCAGAGTGGTGATGGGAGTGCCAGCTCAGGCGTTGACTTCGCCATCTGACCGTGGTTCAAAATGACGATATCGTACTCAAACCATTCCTTTCGGGATGGATTCCGGATCATCGCCTATAGCCTGTTGTGTTGCTCCGGTGCGATGTTAGTGCAAATACTTTACCTTACCCACAAGAAACCCCTTACAGGATTAAAAATACTTCAAGTCGGAACTAAATTGTCAGTTTTGTTTCTGTGGCAAATGTAGAGGCGGAGCTCATCATTTGATCACTGACAAGCCACGCTCGGAAACTCTCACATTGGCGTGGTGTTCCAGAGTGGTGATGGGAGTGCCAGCTCAGGCGTTGACTTCGCCATCTGACCGTGGTTCAAAATGACGATATCGTACTCAAACCATTCCTTTCGGGATGGATTCCGGATCATCGCCTATAGCCTGTTGTGTTGCTCCGGTGCGATGTTAGTGCAAATACTTTACCTTACCCACAAGAAACCCCTTACAGGATTAAAAATACTTCAAGTCGGAACTAAATTGTCAGTTTTGTTTCTGTGGCAAATGTAGAGGCGGAGCTCATCATTTGATCACTGACAAGCCACGCTCGGAAACTCTCACATTGGCGTGGTGTTCCAGAGTGGTGATGGGAGTGCCAGCTCAGGCGTTGACTTCGCCATCTGACCGTGGTTCAAAATGACGATATCGTACTCAAACCATTCCTTTCGGGATGGATTCCGGATCATCGCCTATAGCCTGTTGTGTTGCTCCGGTGCGATGTTAGTGCAAATACTTTACCTTACCCACAAGAAACCCCTTACAGGATTAAAAATACTTCAAGTCGGAACTAAATTGTCAGTTTTGTTTCTGTGGCAAATGTAGAGGCGGAGCTCATCATTTGATCACTGACAAGCCACGCTCGGAAACTCTCACATTGGCGTGGTGTTCCAGAGTGGTGATGGGAGTGCCAGCTCAGGCGTTGACTTCGCCATCTGACCGTGGTTCAAAATGACGATATCGTACTCAAACCATTCCTTTCGGGATGGATTCCGGATCATCGCATATAACCTGTTGTGTTGCTCCAGTGCGATGTTAGTGCAAATACTTTACCTTACCCACAAGAAACCTTACAGGATTAAAAATACTTCAAGTCGGAACTAAATTGTCAGTTTTGTTTCTGTGGCAAATGTAGAGGCGGAGCTCATCATTTGATCACTGACAAGCCACGCTCGGAAACTCTCACATTGGCGTGGTGTTCCAGAGTGGCGAGTGGAGTGCCAGCTCAGGTGTTGAGTTCGCCATCTGGCCTTGGTTCAAAATGACGATATCGTTCTAGTCGATACCTACTTCGGAATGGATTCCGGATCGTCGCCTATACCTCGCTGTGTTGCTCCGGTGCGATGTTAGTTCACACACACACACACACACACACACACACACACACACACACACACACACACACACACACACACACACACACACACACACACACACACACACACACACACACACACACACACACACACACACACACAACTACTTTACCTTACTTACAAAAAAACCTTACAAGGTTAAAAACACTTCAAGTTAAAAACTAATTTGCCGTTGTTTTCCGATGTCAAATGTAGAGGGGCAGTTAATCTTTTCAGAACTGAAGCAATAGAACTGACAAGCTAGGCTCGGACCCATTGACGGTTAACCTCGTCATCTGACCGTGATTCAAAATGACAAGTTGTCCTCGAATCTATTGGCTTGTCAGTGATCAAATAATGCGACGTGCCTTTACATTTTCAATAGGAACAGCATTAAATTAGTTCGCAACCTGAAGTACTTTCATTACCATGTAGTTTTTAATTGTGCGCACTGATAGTAAAGTAGTTAATTGATGTCGCACTGAATAAACACAGCTCAGGTGTTGTTCCGTCATCTGATCGTGGTTCAAAATTACGAGGTGTTTCGCTCGGTTCATTCCTTTAAGGGACTGATCCCGGACCGTTGTCAATAGCCCGTTGTAGTACGACGTTATCTAAAATTACCATTGCCATTACCTGAATAAACACAACGGGCTATTGGCGACGGTCGGGATCCCAGGACAACACCTTGTTATTTTGAATCACGGTGAGATCACGAAATAAACACCTGTGATGCACCCCATTCTCCAGACTTCCACGCCAACAAGAGCTTCCTGCTGTTGTTAAGAGCCCAGTATCTGATGAGTTAATCATTATCCGTGCTAGAATCGGAAGTTGTGCTACATTATTTATTACCTGGAGGATGTATTCCAATTCACTACAGGTGTGATGCAAAGCGATCACATCTAGTTCTAAGTCTGAAATGTGCCCCTTCTTCTTTTGTTGTTGCTTTGTTATATTTTTTAGTACATTGTTCCATCTTCTAGTATTTCTATTTTCGAGAGTTTTTTTATTTTTATTAGTGTTGAGTTAATTTAATTTATTACCGTTTTGATGCTCATTTTTCATGCCACCAGCATGCAGAAATTGCGTTCGATTCAGTAGCTAAGTCTTACGTTACAAGTTACGAAAGGGGCAACTGAAACACAACTGCCCTCAATATTTAGGTTTGTAGAAAATTCCAGACCGTCGTCAATAGCCAGTTGTGTTGCTACAGTACGAAGTTAATTAAATACCTATCTACCTCAGAAAATTCCTCTCAAGCTACGGAACATTCATATCTTTCAAGATTTTCACGGTGTTGAGATATGGCCACACATTGTTGTTTCAGATTGTCTCACAATCACAGGTATTTCCAGAAGGAAGCATTTTACTTGAAATAGAGAAATACTTTCTTCGAAGCTGTGCAATTGATATATAACTCTCATCTTAAATGTCTTTAGTGTATCTAATGTAAAATGTAAATGTGAAACACCTTACATGTGTGTGTGTGTGTGCACCTCTGCTTCATAGAAGCTCAAATGAATATCTATTTTTAAATCACCAACAACTGCTAAGCTTGTTACATATTTAAAAAAAATTTATAATATGTAAAATACATTTTGTAAATTTTCCTTTTACTCAAAGCTTTATGTTTCAATTAATTTAATGCACGTTCTAATGGATCTTTTGTCGTTAATTAATTTTTAATCATGCAATCATAAAACTTCTGACACCTTTCCCACTACTAATTTGTATTGACTCTATGTTTTCTTTGAACTTCAAATTGAACACATGATCTTATCCCTTAAGATCAAAGTTTAATTATTCTGTCAGCTTCAATATATTATTTTTTTGGTTTTTCATTATGATCGTTGCTATTTAAATAGAAGCATTGCTTCATAAAATCATTAGGATAATTGGAAATTCATTTAAATATGTTAAATGCTGCATTTTTTAAATTAAAATTATATTTTATGTTTAAGGCAGCCTGTGGATTTACAGCCTAAGTGACATGTTTTTTCTATATTTAATCATAACAAAGTGTTTTTTAATTGTGAAATAAATACAAGGAAACTACAATGCAAACTGCAGTAAATAAATACAAGGAAACTACAATGCAAACTGCAGTAAATAAATACAAGGAAACTCTGTTTTCTGATTGTATCTTATTAATTATCTCTAAATTTCAAAGATACATCATTATTTATACTCATTAAATTATTAGATATGTGTTTTTATTACACATAAAATTTATCTAATACATACTTTATAAAAAATATAAACTGATTTTTTGCATTTGAAGAGTTCCTTTTCTTTGCATATACAATGGAAATTACAAATACCTTAGGGCCGATAAACATATTCCCTAGAACAGAAATGAACAATATTTATTTATCTTCTGTCCAAACCCTTATGTTTAGAATTCATATTGCTTTTTTATAAATGCTCCAGCGTTCAGTTTCGAAAACGTTATGCCACCAGAGGGCAGCACGTCATTGAATGTTTAAAAATTGTTTCTTTTCGGAGAGAGTTTCAAATCCCTGTTCTCTCTTTTTTAATAGTGTTCGTCTTTTGTCACGCAACGGCAATTAAAATTTGCATTCATATTTAAAGAGGACTCTTACAAAAACAAGAGAAATCTGCATGGTCTTATAATGGACTGTCAATCATAATTATTTTATGACATTATTTATTTTGCCATGGTATATTTTATGCTATATATAATAGGGGAATGGAGTTCTTGTTCTAAATTCACAACACACATTTCATATTTTTAGATTTAAATTATTTTTCAGTGGCAAATTGTTTCATATTTATAAACTGTTTTAATAAATTATTAATTGTTTTATATTTATAAAAAGCATTTTTTGTCATGGTATATTTATATAGGGAAGTGGAGTTCTTGTTCCAAATTCACAACGGCACATTTCACATTTTTAGTTTTAAATTCATTTTTAGTGGCAAATTGTTTCATGTGTTCTGTTTGTTCAAGTTTTAAATACATTCTCGTTAATCTTGTTTAATTTTGTACAATTGTTTAATGAAATACAGAAATCTGAAAATAATTTTCAAGTGTTTGGAATACAAAAAAAAAAAAAAAAAAAAAGAAGAAGAACCACTCAGTAATTGTGATACTTTTATGAAAATCCATTAGTGAAGTTTTAAGGGAAAGTGCAGGGTTTCTAATGATACCCAAATTGAACTTGGAAATGGAAGAATAAATAAATATTACCCAAAAAGATACATAGCAATGATTTGCAGCAAACGTGATTTTTTAACGATTGAATGAGAAGTGGTACTTTTTACCACTTCGTAAAGTAAGCATTGATGGGTTGTTTGAGATAGTTACAATTAGCTCTTTCAACTGCCAAATTTCTTAAGAGGTCGCTTCTTAACCATCCTTGTGGTTATCTTGAGAATGAATCTATACATTTTCAAAACCATCAACAAGTTTTGATGAAAGAAATATCTTGTCATTGTAATTAAACCAACCCACATCTTGATCGCCTCATCAATAAATTTGCACAGTATTTTGAGATTATATATCTCTTCATTATCAGATGTAACGACTTGGAGATCCAGAGAGAACATAAAAGGACTTCTGGAGTAGGAGCAGTTAAAAGAGTGGCTATTACGTTGG
Source organism: Metellina segmentata (assembly GCA_947359465.1). Taxonomy (NCBI): domain Eukaryota; kingdom Metazoa; phylum Arthropoda; class Arachnida; order Araneae; family Tetragnathidae; genus Metellina; species Metellina segmentata. The sequence continues at coordinate 118,439,945 of OX375878.1, read as the reverse complement.
GATAACTCCACCAAGGGAAGAATAGTACATATATACAAAAAGTCTCAACTAGGAGACTCTAAGGTTCATTCGAGGTAAATCATCTGCTGACGGGGCATGGAGCCCTAGAGGAATACTAACATGATTTTTTTGCAAAGTCTAATATTTGTAAATGCGGAGAAGAGGAAGAGACAGTGGATTATATTATCTACAGGTGCAGATAATGGGACGCTATTAGAGAAAACAAATTCCAGGGAATTACAAACATTCTGATAGAAAACTTTTACTTTCTGATAAAAGATCTAGAGAAGGCCTTGGATGCATAATGAAGGGAATTTTTGACAGATTACAAGAAATGGAAGAGACAGGATAGTGTTAAGTTGGTGCGACCCAAAACAAACCGTACGCCTATAGGCGGGGCGGTAACCAAACCAAACAAAATCTCATCATCATCAAAATTGATCAAATCTTGAGCGAGATATATCGTTCTTAATTTAAAACTTACCAGAACGTAATTTCATGACCATCGGAAAGACTGCAATATCTTGACGACGATACGTCAGGTCATTATCAAAATTGGTTAGATCGTGATGTACGACATATCTTGTCAAAACCACTTGGTGGGTTAAGAAGGTCTGGGCATAGATCAAACAAAATGTTTCACTGGTGAACGAAGCATAATTTGATGTTTTAATGTAGTCCTGGTACAAAATGCGACAGTATTTTAATGGCCAGTTTTGTACATTTATTCACAGGGAACGTTTTGTGTAAAGATTTGTTTTTGTGATGCATCTTGAGAGTCTGAAAAAATATTTTTTCAAGTTTAAATTATTTATAATTTACTTGATTCTCGATCACAAACGATAGGGAGCCTTTGTTTTGAAATTCAGACAGTACTGACAGAACATTTTTATCATATAAAACACTTCCTACATTAATACTCCAAAAAAAAAAAATTTCCAAAGTTGTTAACACCTTTAAGGTAGGCGAGTACTCAAAAATTTTCCTTTTCTTGTTAATATTGCTTGGATCCTTTTCATACTTTCATCAGTGATGTATTAGAATAATACAAATGTTTTAAGAGTGCATTTAATTTTTATACACATAACTTTTTCTTAAAAATCAAAGTGTAATAAAAAATTATGACAAAATGCAGGGTTTCTAATAACACTGATCGCAATGCACCTATTTTGATATTCTTTGTATCAAACTATTCATTTACATTTGGTAAGTGCATTAAACGAAAAAAAATTAGGAATAATAGTAATACAACCTGAATAATGAAATCAAATATGGAAATTATTCAAAACACTCTACAGAAAGTCTGACTTCATCTCACACATTGTCTTACAAAATTACAAATTTTATTGCAGTTATATATATTTTTTGAGGTTCCTTGCACAGCAAAATGATTAATAAATATTTATGCAAAATATCTAAGAAAAAAATTCAATATGTTTTCAGATAGAGTTGTTACGAACAATGATAAATACAGAAAAATCTCAATTTGTGAAAAATTGAAACAGAAAATTTAGTTCCTTTAAAAATAATACTCTGCACTGAACATGCACTTAAAATTCTCCATTTTTGTATGTTTGATCTTGAGCATGTACATGTTTGTCTTGTTTTCGATTTTTGGAGACTCTGATAATTTTTCTTTGGGTTATTGTAATCACCTAATGACAGTCCTAAGGCAATGAACACATCAATAAGTTCTTTAAAGCAATCATTAAAAACAATAACAACATCTTTTACTCCAAAAAATTGTGTATAAAAACGTACGAAGTTAAATTTTGTTAATCTCTGCCACACCATACCGCTGAATAATTCATTATCGTTTTGGGTTTTACCTTGTTCCTTCTTACACAGATCCATGTAAACAAGCTTTATACTGTAGTATAAAACTGTAAGAGGTAGTCCTGGATCAGCTTAAATACCACATTAGAGTTTATTACTTAGTTCTGGTATCTGCACTAGTGCATTTTACTTGTAGGAGATTGATTTTTAATACTACTATACTTCGGAAAAATGCATATAACTACGCTAATGCTAAATGAATTTTAAAACGCTTTCCAGATATTGAAAAAAGAAATGTTCAACGCACATTTTTAATGAATAAACATAAAAATGAATTTTTTTTAAATAAAATTTGGGTGTGCACCTATAAGTACAATACTTTTATTATTTTTCTTGGCCTTTTATACTTTATTGCAGTAAAGCATTTGGTATGTGTGAGGTACAAAACAGAACTTTGAAAACTTCAAACAAGTTTCCAACGAGCAGATAAACTACCCTACAATAATGGACCGGACGCCCACGGATTTGCATAAAATCCGACTAGTTGTTTGGGGTTGTTTTTTGTGGTATGGCCTGGGACCTTTGGATGTTGTTTCTTGTGTAATTGAACGCCGACGCCAACATGAAAGTTTTGGGCAATCAGGTTTTTCCTACTTTCTGGCAATACTATGGAATGGACGAATGTTACTTGCAGGACGACAACGCTCCGTGTCATGTTGCAGCCACAGTCAAGTAGTTGTATCAAGATATGGATGTAAAACGTCTTCCTTGGCCTGTTCAGGGTCCCCACCTAAACCCCATAGAACATTTGTGGGTCGAGTTAGAGCGACGCTTACGGACAAATCAGCGAACGAAATCTACAGTTGAGCTGGGGACATTTTTGCAGCAGAAATGGAAGCAAATACCCATAACTGTGTATCAAAACCGTATTGAAAGTATTCAAAAAAAGGGTTGCTAGTGTAATAGCAGCACGTGGGGGACCACTCCCCTATTAAAGTATATATTCATTCCCTTATACCATCACATCTTACTGTCCGGTCCATTGTCGTAGGAAAGTATAGGTTAGAGATGTACAATCTGCTCATGAGCTGACTCAAAGATCTAGCTCCCTTGACGGAGTGAGCGAACGCTGATTCGTTAAAAAAGAGCGGTAGCTCACTGACTATTTTACGTACACCCGCTCTTTTACGCTCACCGATTCTTTCGCTCACCAGCTCTTTTGCTCAATAGCTCTTCTGGTGCTCCAGTCCACTTCATGGTTCACTCATTTCATTCTTAGTTCGGATAGTAGAATAATTTTTTTTTTGCCTTGACTCTGCGCTCAATCTTCGAGTTCAGCTCATCGTAATGTTGTTAGACACAACACTGTATGTGTGTATATTACATTATAATTTATATATAAATGCGTAATAATAGATCTGTAAAGAATACATATATACATTTGTTACTTATTTCAAGTTTTATATTTTTAAATACTATCTATGTATTATCATAAATGTGATATTTTAAATTTTATTCAAAGCGCGTTTTAACAGCTAAAGTCATATCTCACGCCTCTTAGCACTAATTAAAACTGGCGTTAAGGTTGTTATTAAGCATATTATTCCTATTATTATATTATTACCTTAACATTAATATAATAATAATAAAACTTAGATATCTCAGGATTGATATATTTAAAAAAAAGCTACACAAAATTAAATTAAACGTCATTTGTTTTATGTGCATTGCCTTCACAAAACAAGGCATTTATAAAATATTTTATTAAGAGACAGGGAAGGGATTTCGAAAATATTTGGAACAACGAATACTACAAGATATAGTATACCTATATCTTAAAATAAATATTTAAAAATCATACGTATTTAAATAAATTATTAATATTTTTATTATTTGATATTTTAAAAAATATCATTTAAATTATCAGGAAGTCTCATTTGGTCAGTAAGTGGTTTCAGTCCAGGACATTCCAGAAGGAGGTGTTTTATATGCTATTCCTATTATTATATTATTGACTTAATATTAATATTATAATAATAACAATAATAATAACCCATATACCTCGGAAGGGATATCATTGTAATAAAGTTACACAAAATGAAATAAAACGCAATTCGATTTTTTTCCATTGTCATCACAAAACTATTCATCAAGGCTATTTCCGTGCTCTGCGAGCGTATCTTTTCAAAACCAAATATGCACAGAAAAAGAAACCGGGTCACTTCAAATAAAATAATTCGCATCTTCTTTTGATTAGATTCAATTTTAATTAGGTTCTAGTTTTATGTTCCAAATAGGTTAAGTTTAACTTGACTGTAGTTTTTATTTTAGTACTTTGTTTAAAATAAAATTTGCGAATTTAACAAAAATGAGTTATTTTATTTTTTTCCCGAACTAAAATTTGTTGGTATTATTTATTTAGATCCAAAGGAATTTTTTTGGAAATCTCTAAACTACAGTTGAAAGAATGTAGTGGAATTTTTTTTTAATATTTCACTTTGCGTTCAAACAAGTCAGGTAAAAATATAGAAATAAATCTTATTTGCTACTTCGGTAATATGCACGCGGGGGTTCATGATGCGAATTGAAAAAGCAGAAGGGTCCTTTAAGTAATTTATTTTTTTCTGGACTATTTACAAAGTTATATAAATTTACATGGTTTTGGGCCGTTTCCTGCATTTTCTTCCCGTTTCCCTCCTTATGTTGATTTTAGAGGGAAACTGCGTAATTGCTGTATGAGTGCTGTGTGGGTATTACAAGCACACTCAACGCCTCTTCGCCTGGACAGGCGCTCACGTGGCGACAAGGGATTTCCGATTACCAACACATATATATGCTATTATAAAAGGAAGTGTTCGTCTGTCTGTTTCGCAGCCGCAAAATCCTGACGATCTATGGCACTTACAGCAATGTGATTTGGCACACAGAAAGTCCGAATTTTTTGCAATTTTTGGGTCGCAAAATTTTAAAATTCAATCTAGAAGATTTTTAAATGAATTTAATAGTTTTATTCTCTACCTGCTTCTTCAAACGCGTTTAGTACGGACGAAAAAAGAAGCCCTCTAAAATGAACATTTTCTCCCCCACGTGACCTCATTTTCTATTTTCGTAAGAGATTGTGACGTCACGTAAACTTTCTATTTCCAAAAAAAAAAAAAAAAAAAAAAAAAAAAAAACTACAGATTGCATATTCTGTTTTTCGCGTTAAAAAAAAAGAAACAGATTACATTTCCTGTACCCCTTTTCGGCGAATGAGAGCAAGAAATAAAAGACGTATTGACTGGGATTGTAAACTTTTTTTTTCGTAAAATTGGAATTGCTAAAGATAGATTAAACATTTCAACAGATTTGAAATCTGCGAAAAATTTCACGTTAGATTGATGCCTAAAAGTACGGTTTTCTTTAAATAAATAATTTTTAAATAGAATGCATCTTCAACGGATTTGAGTGCGTGTCACGCAGTGGCTAGTTATACATATATCTCGAGATACATTATATATCTTGAAGGAGCAGTGAGGCATGAAAAAGAGCTAGCTCTTTCTATTGTGTTCCGATCCGATCCCGGGAAAGAGTCGAATTTCCCATCACTAGTGCAGATATGAAGACGATAGGTAGGTAGACAGTTCACGTCGCGCTTTCTATTGGTGACCGTCCTGATGAACATCACCTCTTCATTTGAAACCACGGACATATGACGAAGTGTGCCCTGAGCTGCATCCTATTCTCCATGATTCCTTACCACGTCAACGTCGGATCATTTGAGACCACTTCAGATTTGACATGCACAAGTCCTCACAAACATAATAATCTGACTTGACCGAATTCGCACTAATGCGGTTGTTAATCCGTTGCTCTCCTAACTTGGCTACCGCAACTCATCTGGAGATAGAGCCATATTTATTAAGTATCCACACGAAAATTAGACATCGAAATAAGTAACACGAGGAACATTTTCATTTCAATGTAGCTATTCCTACACTGTTTTGAGAACCATATACTTCAAAAACGATACATTAGTGACACAATTGTTTTCCGAAGTTTCCAGGAAAGTTAATCCAGTCTTGAAAAATGGCGGTCATACCAAACTTCATGTAATAAGGCATTCGCATTAAAAATGGTCGATGCACTGGTGTGGCAAATGCAACTGTGAATATTTTTGTGATCAGCTTTTGACCTTTTCATATTTATTATGTTGCTTTATGAGCAAAACAATGTAGTGTCTCATAATTTCTACTAACAATCGTTACACTAGGATGCTATTTCGATTGTTATAGGTTTAGCATTAAGTTATACAGATTTTTCAAGAAGCTTTAGATCATCTTACAAGCAAAATGTCCCGCGTTGGGGTAGTGTGGACGTTTGGAGAGGTGGAGTGCCAGCTCAGGTGTTGCCTAACCGTGGATAATTACGATATGTTGTCCTCGTATCTTTCCCTTAGAAATTGACCCGCACCGTCGCCAATTGCCCGTTGTGTTGCTCCAGTGTGACGCTAATTAAAATACCTACCTACCAACTCATTGATGCCGGATTGTAGACTATTAAGCTCCTAAATTTCCGATAGAAAAGACAGATTACCTCATTCGAGTTAAGACGACACATATATATTGGATTGACGTTAAGACAGACTCAGACTGTCTATATCATAACACTTAGTTGTCATTTCTAAAGCATTAATGTCTGAAATACGATGTCGTAAATGCTTTTGGTATCTCATGTGGAATCTCTTTCCGGATAGTTGATGCTTTATATTGGTGCTATTGAGGGAAAAAATCAATTTTCTTCTGACACCAAGTCTCATTACATCTCAAAAACAAAGTCGTGAAGTAAGCTAAGTACTTTGAAAAACGAATATTCTAACACACCTGTAATCTAGAGCGCGTTGTGTTTTTTTAAGGGTTTATTTAAACACGTGCTCGGCGACATTAAAATCACTTACAGATCAGAGGTTTTGCTGCACTTGGATATATCGTTATAAAATCATGGAGTAAGGAATGAATACGTAGGTATTTCAATTAACGTCGCACTGGAGCAAGACGAAGGGATCTTGGCGACAGTCTGCGATCAAACCCGAAGGGTCTCAGTCGAAGACAACAACACGTCATAGGTCAGAACCCAGGTCAGATGTCGAATCAACATCTGAGCTGGCACTCCACTCGCCAAATTTCCATACGAAGCCACCATGCATTTGAGGCCACGTCAGATTTAACGGAATAAAGAAAGACGACGTATTTCTATCTCGCCTTGTAGTACGGTTGGTTGCCTTGTTAGTTTTAGGGTTTTATGGCGCAAGGGCCATATTTGCCTCCATGCTGCGTCAGACACAAGACATGCAATATCAAGTAATAAACGCACACAAATAAAGTTTTACTGACACATAAGAGAAAAATACACCAAGGGAGGAATACATTAGACAGGAATCGAACCTGCACAGCCTACATCTCAAAGGTTGCTAGCGCAGTGGGCATAACTGATGAGCCACGACGATCTTGTAGTACGGAGAAGATCCGAGTTTGTCTTACTGGTTTATTAAAAGTAAGCCTGTCTTTAGAAATGCTGAATGTCAAGTCGACGCTGAAATTTATAATTTCAAGACCACTTTAGTTAAAAAACACTGTTAAACATTTTTGGTTAATAAAAACTGTTTGCGGCGCGCGAGTTTCAGTGACAGTTGTTATCGACACTCTTTAATTGGAGTAAATTTACATATACTTGGTAAAAGCCAAGAAAATTTCTGAAAGTCAAGTGTGTGAATTCTCAAAGCGAAAGGACATTGATAGCGTTCTATGAATCTCCAAACAAAGACCGCCGTGTAGAAAAGGGGCTGGTGTACGTTAAATCTCTTAGTACAGTAATTATCAGTGTACGTGGAATATTACTTTCGTATTGAGCACTTAGAATTTCTATAAGAAGAATACCTACAGCAGCTTAGAAACTGTGTACTAAGAATTATACAATTTCACACTAGAAATCACGAAAATTGAGTGGAATATCCTACTCTATTAAATTTAAAACTTTTTCCATCACCTTAGCCTTCAAACGATACCAAGATATACCAAGTAAATATTCTGAAAACGTTTCAGGTTACAAGGGTTCTTCGTTTGTTACTGTCACCAACACAAACATGTTTCGAAAACTTTAAACTCAATTTCTTACGAAATGAGATTTTACACAAAACGAAAGATGTACTATTCAAAGTGATAACTCAGAAATAAATTGATCTATTATAATTATTTTTGTATCATTCTAATCCTTTTAATACTGTGGGGGGGGGGGCATTCTGAACCTCAAAGTAGAATTCTTCTTCCGCACCTCCTTTAAATGTGCTCGGATGAACACGCCGAGGCCATTTTGCAGAATTTTGAAGGGATCCTCAATTAAAACAGAAACGGAGTAATTAACTGAACATTAAGGTTTATTTACAGATTGGTTATAAAGTTACTGAAAAGTTTCAAGATAACTTGATAATTTAAACTTAAATTATTAATTTACAGAAGAAATATTGTGTATCCGAGCAAAACGCCTATACAGGGCCTCTCCTATTCTGTCACCCTGCTTCTCCAAAACACCCCGTTGGTTCTTCACGACATCCCTCCAAGAGGTCGTACCTAAGTTGTCAGCTGTCAATGTCTTAAGGGTGCTTGGGACCGTTCTGTACACTCAATCATTGTTATTGGTCTAGAAATGAATTCAAAATAAATTCATTTTTAAATGCTTAAACTAATAAAAAATCATGAATGTTGTAGATTTTCTTGGTGAAAACAAGCCTGTTGTGTTGCTCCAGTGTGACGTTAATTAAAAAAACACCAAAATACCTTTAGGAAAGTAAATGTAAAAAAATATCCTATTATTTCTAAAATCCTGATGGTCATAACATAGAGAATAATATTAGGAATAAATTCAAACATGAACTGTCTTTCTGAACAAATATGAATTTGAGATATCATTGTTAAAAAAAACATGCTAATTAACTAATTATATTTAAACTAGAAAAATAATAATTTGTTTAATCTGATTTTTTTCCGCACTGAAATGACTGAGTCCAAGCCAATGCTTTGTTAGAAAAAAAGGATTTTAAAAAAAAGTCAAAATTAAAGAAAATATTTCTATTAAATACGTTCACCTTAACCTTTTTGACTACGGTTATAGATATTAACAAGCGCGATTCTTATAACTTCAAAGATACAACTGATGTACCAGCTGTAGGCTAAATTCTTTCTTGGCGCAATTCTTATAACTTCAAGGTAATACTACATACCAGCTGTAGTCTAAATTCTTACTTGGCGCTATTCTTATAACTTTCAAGGTGCAACTACTGTACCAGCCATAGTCAAAAATTCTTTCTTGGCGCAATTCCTATAACTTTCAAGGTACAATTGATGTACCAGCCGAAGTCTAAACTATTTCTTGGCGCAATTCTTTATAACTTTCAAGATGCAACTACTGTACTGGCCGTCGTCTAAATTCTATCTTGGCGCGATCATGGTACAACTGTTGAATCGGCAATAGTCTAAAGGTTAATAATCAATACCGTTAGCTATCAAGAGTGTAAAACGAGATCTTGATTTAACCCTCTTAGTGGTTATCTACGAGGCAACCACTAGGTGCCCAATCTCACGCAAAACTGACGAGATATAGGAAGTAAAAGGAGATATTCCGTTGGTCCTTAGAATATAGTCATTTAGTGAGATTCTATTCTAAGGAAAGATTCCTAGGAAAGATCTTATTGAGTCCTTCTATTAAGTAGAATCCTTTGCAAATGTTCTATGGTTCAGGACGGTTAAATACGGTTAGAAGACATGAAAGGAAGCAATACTGAATGCTGCATAGTAAAGTTATGCATGTTAACTCATAGAGGTTAACACTCCTGTATCTCGACGAGGTTTCTCGTCGTTAACAAAACTGACGAGATACATCGTCCATCACGACCTCGTGACTAGAAAAATAACTGGTCAGATGCCGGATCAAGATCTCGTCATCATAAAAACGGCAATATTTCGTCTTATGAAAAATTAATCAGATGTTGATAGACGAGATGCCTCTACGAAACCACTTGGATGGGTGAAGTATAATTACGGCAACCACCCTGAAACTAAAAATGGCTCTTTTGACTAAAAATTTCTAAACTGAAACACGTTTACGAAATACTGCACTTCGCAAATCTAGCAAAGCTATGTTTTCATGTAGAACCAAGGATGGCTTATTCATTTTAAGACATCGACCTTCTAATGAAACAACAGACAAGTGGAACATGTGCGCCCACAGTGAGTTACGCAGTTTCCAATATCAACGAAACACATGAAATATTTCACTATTAAAAATTCAGAACTTCCAAGAAAAATTAGAAGCTTGTTTCTAAGATTATAAGGGTAGGCGGTTGAAGAGTAATGTATTAGCAACCACAGTGTATCGAGAACGTATCCAACCAAAGACCGTCGTTTACAAAGGGGCCTGGTGCATGTTGAAATTGTTTTGCCATCAAATGTACTCACGCTGGCGTGGTGTGGATGTATGGGGAGTAGGGTGTCTGTTCAGATGTGACCTCGTCATTTGAAAATGGTTCCAATTATGTGGTATTGCCATCGGGAGCTGACCCCGGACCATCGCCAGTAATCACGTTATTAAATATCTACCGGATCGTCGACAGTAGAGAGTTGAGTTGCTGCAGTGTGACGTTAAATATAATACCTACCTACCTAAGGTTATTGGGTTATAAAAAATCTTGTTATGTTTTAAAAATGTTATTAATATTTACGCTGCGGCGCTTAGATTTTTACAATAGTCTCTCAGAACGGCTCTTTCGAATGCATCCCTTACCTAAATTAATTGATAGAGGCTTGAGAGGCATTTACGACTGACGCTTTCCTTTCATAGTATTGTGTGGCGTATCGTTTGGCTTGAAAGAGATATCACCGGAGCGAACATCTGTTTTCCCCAAATCGTTCGCACCTCACGGTCGACAGACTATGCCATGCCGCTGGTGTTGACGGACTTTTAGTTGTAATAATTGTCTATCTGCCGCAGTGTAAAGTTAAGAAATTGTCTAATGTTTTCTAAAATAGAGCTACTGTATTTGCAGCTGTAGAAACTGTGACTGCAATACCACCATAGTAATAATAAATTTCCTTCTATCGGTATCAACAGCTTTGAAAATTTTGCAGCATGCAAAAGCTTGCTCTACATTGAAATACAATCTAACACTTTTTCATATTTTTCTAAAATTAACAACACTCCTGTTTTCTCGGAAAATTGTCAGACTGTTTGGTTTAGAAGTAGCATAACCTTACCGCCTGTATGAACCATATATTTTCTGACAAGAACAGCTGCTCGTTTTCTGACTGTGGTTCAAAATTATGTGGTGTTGTCTTTGCACTTTGCCCTTCGGGGTTAATCCTGGACCGTCGTTAATAAGCCGTTGTATTATTCCAGTGCGATGTTAATTAAATATTGTGCTGATGCAAACTTTCTACCAGTAATTTTTTGCAAAAGTTGAAGTAAAATTATTTCAATAACTGAAAATTATATTTAATCTATATAGTACGTGTTCTGTTCGATTACCTTTCTCCATCTTTCTTGTAGCTGCATCATCACGCAAGCGATCATGCCAGTTATGAGGTTTCTGGCTGTTGAACTGATCCATATGCAGAAATTTTCTGGACCACTTACAGCACGTGGAATCATCAAACGGCCACCCCCACCCTTATCTTATTTTGCGTATACGAAGCACTTTTGGCTTTTCGGAAATAAAAAGACTTGCTTCAAAAATGCTCCTTATTTCCAAATTTTTAAAGTTCAACAAAATTAAAAAAAAAAAAAACAATAGCAGAATTTTTTTTCCAAAAGTACTCGCTGAAATTCTTTTTCTCAAATAACGTGAACACTTCACACGTTTGAAGTAAATACCACTTCAATTTTGCGATGCTAGGTCATCTAGCGCCCAGAATAGGTCGAACTTTTGCATCCATCTACCTACTAACCAAATACAGCTGAACGCTCATATAAAGAACAGAAAGGTACTTTTCAATCTAAGTGCTCGTAAAATCCAGTTTTCAAAAATTAATGGCAAGCACTTTTTACCTTTTTTTTGTGTATACTACAGTACTTAAATATTTAATTTACCTTGCATTTTACCATTTCTCTTTTTTACTCTTGTTTTTCATCGGATAAGTGTCTACTTGCACTAAAACCATCTCCGTATGTATGCCTGGTTTCAAGACTAGTTTCTGAGCACACTGTTTGAAGTTTACACCTTCAAATCGTCACGCAATTTTAAAACTCCACTATTTGACTCCAACCTGTTAATGACTTACTTTGACTTTTCTCCGAATGTGTGTTGAACGAATTTTACTTGTTAAATTTTTTCTCGGAATGAAATCAGAAAAAGATTTAAGGGACATGTGTTTGTAAAATGTACTAACTACGAGCTTTTCTCAATTTAATCAATGGGTGCCAATCTAATTAGCGCTCTCGCAGAAAAACGGTGATTGCAGAGGTATAAACGAAAACAAATCGACATTTTCTCTGGTCTAATTTGACTTTGATTACAAGCAACAACCGCACACTGACAAACAAAACCGAATTTGAATATAACGAGCGATAATAAACAAAGTGTTCTAACATGCCAAAGTACATTTTGTTTTCCACTAGTAAATTTTTAAAACATTTTCAGTGCAGAGATGTTAGGTTCTTAATAAGTCTTAAGACTGAGTGATTCCTTCTAGATAGTTATTTCCTCGATTGTTTACCAATTCTTCTATTCAAGATGAATAATACATAATTGTAAGAAAGAACAAATTGGAGAGATTGTTAACATATAAGTATCGGAGTTTGATGGGTTCTGGAATAAATTTCAAAACCTATGATGAGTTCTAGAATAAAATCTGGGTAAGATGAGTTCTGTAATAAGTTTTAAAACCTATGATATGTTCTGGAATAAATTTCAAAACCTATATGTTCTGGAATAAATTTCAAAACCCTTAAGTTCTGGAATAAATTTTCAAAACATATGATGAGTTCAGGAGTAAAATGTGGGGTTTCATAAGTTCTGGAATAAACTTCAAAACCTATTATGAGTTCTGGAATATGTTTTAGGTATGATGAGTTCTGAAATAAATTTCAAAACCTATAATGAATTCCAGAGTAAATTTCAAAACGCATTAAGAGTTTCAAAATAAATTTCAAAACGCATTAAGAGTTCCAAAATAAATTTCAAAACGTATTAAGAGTTCCAGAATAAATTTCAAAACGTATTAAGACATCCAGAATAAATTTCTAAACGTATTAAGAATTCCATAATAAATTCTATGATTTGATTAGTTCTGGAATAAATTTTGAGTTATGATGACTTCTGGGAATATTTTGATTGATATTTTAATGATATTTGGGAATAATTTGATGAGGATTTCTAGATTAAATTCAAAAACCTTTGATGAGCTCTGTAATATATTTTAAAAGCTATGCACTTAAGGAGTTTAATATATTTTTAAGAACCATAAACTCTCTTTAAATATATAAATTATCATATTGATGATAAATCTGACAGTGTTGCTCTTAAGACGGATATTTCGCAGGAGTTGATACTATTTTCAATTAAGGTGTTAAGCATCTTGCCAACTTTACTCAAATGAAAAATAAGAAACAGGAAATCTGTTATCTGAATACATACTCGCACAATAAGTCAGCTTCATTAGAATCTCAATGCGCTTAACTGCAGCGGGTCAGTTCTTTATTGAGATGATTCTGTATAGGTCTGGGAACAATATACAGTCTTTGATTTAGTTTAGACGGACTGATTTTTTAATGTGTTATAATTTCATAAGTATATAATTAAATAATTTAGGGGTTTTGTTCCTGTAAATGTTACTTCATAACAATTTTTGCGTCGATGGTGGTCAGTGGAAAGAAAAGTGGACTGTATAATTTAAAAACATTTAATTTTATTAACAAGAACGGACATGTTCTTACTTTGGTGACAAATCCTACATTTGCATATCCATTCATCTCATACATCGCACCCTAACTGTATGACAAAGCTACAAAATGACGAAAGGTGACATTAAGGTTAATACTACAAAATACGATTTTGAGGGGAATTTATAATTACCTTTCTTGAGTTATTTTCATGTTCAACTCAATTAATAAAAACGACGATTTAGGGTGAGTGCTCTCGCACTCATAATCAACAAAACCATATTTTTTTGTGGCACTCTTGCATCCGGCATACGAAATTGTGGAATTTCGAAATCTTCTGTCATTATGACAAATAATTTTTTAAAGGTTCAAAAGTTCCTGTTCGAATTTTTTAAATACTATTATTCTTTCAATCATGGCATAATTACTATTAAAATGTGCTATATTCTGACTTACCTGCCACTTTATGTCGAATACTTTGTGGTGGTATTGCGTGTGATGAAAAAGAAACACAATTATTAAAATAATAAATATGTAAAACAGAAAACAAAAGAAAACAGAGGAATGGAACAAAATAAAAGATGTCGGGAAAAAGTTGTTATAAAGATATTAATTTGTGATTCCTTTTTATCTCTTGATCTCGTAGTTACCACAACTTACAACTAAAAAGTTTAGAAATGCGAAATTAATTCAGAGCGAAAGATTCGCGAGTTTCCGTTTTATTCCCGTTCGTTAAAAAATATCGTCTGTCCCAAATATTCGGAAATCGTTAACGTTGCGCAAAGAACAAAAATAAGACTTTAAATAAATAAAGTATCAAAGTTAAAATTCCATAATTTTTTTTTTTGTTGATAAATTATCGTTTTTTAGCAGTATTGGTAAAGCAGATCGAAGTTTTCGTAATACTCAATATACATTCCAATTTTTCCAAAACTACAAAATTATGGTTGATTTAAGTATACTTACTCAGGTGTTTTAGCATGAAACACATCTAAATACAACAATAAAGAAATGTTTAATAGTGCATTTACTAAACTAATAAAGTATGTATAAAATACAATACATTTCAATCCAATATATCTTATTTATATAGATTCGTCTGTTGCTATGGAAACGGCGACCAAATTTGCCGGTTCTTCTTAAAACATTGCAAACTTTCTAGTGCGTGCTCTCAAATTTTATGATTGAGTTAATTAAAAAATATAACTGTTTTTATCGACTGTGCGTACTTCAAATTCATTAGCCCGTTGATCCACAAGACTCGCTATTACCAATCACAAAGCAAATAAACCTGAAAAAGATTAAAACTTGATTTTTTATGATAAACTAGGGTGCTCCTCCCCCTGCTCGCTATAGCTCGTCAATCCCTGATGATTGGTACGCAATCATATTTAGTTCGCTTCGCGAACTATACTTTTCAACAATGAGGGAAGAGGATTGCTTCACAACCCATCCCCATTTGGATCATTGCTCGATTGATCCCGGACCTATAGTACGACGTAAATAGAATGTCCACTTTCTTTCCCACTGCGATATCTTTCGCATGCGCCCGAGTAACGGAAAATTGCCTACCTCTTTTTGCGAGATTAAAAAATTTAACTGTGTTTATCGTCTGCGCGTTCTCCAAATTCATCAACCCGTTGAGGCATAAGACTCACTATCACGTGACACGCTATATACCAATCACAAAGCGAATAAAGCTGAAAAAGAACGAAAAATTTCTTTTACACTAGATAGAAAAGAAAAACCATTTTGATCTCTGTTGCAAATGGCTGAGTTAATAATTATTAGACTAATTTTCCCACACACTTTGAACAAACTTATGGAGTTTTTGCCATTTGTTAAGTAAATTTTCTTTAACATCAAAAATCATTGGGTCGGGAAGAGCGTTCAGTGTTCATCCGATAAAAAAATGCGTTGGCGTAAGCACATTATAATTTTAAGGTTCAGAAAAGGTAGAAAACAACGGCCGAAAGTTCAAAATGCTTTCAATTTGTATTCTGACGGTTAAAAATATTTCCAACATTAATTTGGAAGCGCCAATAGTGTGTTTTAAATGGTATTTAAAACTCTGAATTCCCCTTTCTCACAAGCCACCAAATTAAAGTGAACAAGGGGATAGAAACTTCCAATTGATTCCCTCATTAGTCAAAAAATTTGTGAAATCTGAATTACCGCTCTTCATTAATTTGAGCAAACGCTTTATCTCAGAAAAACCTCCTCTAAAATTTATTCTATTATCACTGAAAATCATGGCACTTTTTCCACGGCGAGAGAAAAACCTCTTGTAGCTATAAGTGCTTCCGCTGTTAAATCACCAACAATTTCTATGTGAATAGCTTTGGTCACCATACAAATAAAAATAGCGACGTAAATATTTTGGTATATACCCTTTCTCTGTCCCTTAAACTTAATTTGAAAGGGGCCGCAAAAATCTAAACCGAAATTTGTGAATGGAGTAGGGTTAACTCTTTCAACTGGCAATTCTAGCAGTCATCCATATGAAAATCATTCAAAAGTACCTATGAAGCAAGAGGAAAATCTACATTTTCATCAATTGCTTGTTGCTTTAGCACTCTAGACTATCATTTTTAGTTTTTCTTCAACAATTAAAAATTGTATCACAAATTATGTTACAGACTCAATCTCTTTACATTTTTTCTTTTTCATTAGTTTTATTGTAAAATGTCCAGATGACAAACCAGTTATCTTGTCACACAACATAAATTTTTTATCATAAAAACAATTTAATGATAACTTATTAACACACACTGTCGATATATAATGGTTTTAGTTATTATTTGATAAAAATGAATTGCTCATTATCATTACATTACTTAAAGTGTTAACATTGTTTGTATGTTTAATATTATCCAATACACGTGACTCGACTCTCATTATTTAATGGAATTACTCTAATTTCCATACTAAACTTTTCTGAAATTGTTTTAAATAATAATCGTGAGTCATATCCTATTCAATTGGTCTTTGGTCTAGAACCATATGAATGAAGTTACTGATTTGATAGTTCAAATTACAAGGTATAAAATGAGCAAACCCTCTAGTGAGATGTATTACCAGAATACGTGTTCGGTGGTATAAGACGAGAATTTTACCATCTTAAAATCACTTGAGTTAGTTCAAACAACTCGATACCTGGAAATAGAAATATTAGATGAGTTAGCAGATGAAACATCGAGTATGGGGTAAGTAATTTTCTTTAAAACTGATCATAACTAGATTCAAAAACATATGACGTGTAAAAGATATATATTCCAGAACTCATCATAGATTTTTGAATTTATTTCAGAGCTCATCATAAACAAACTGTATTCCAGAACTCATAATAAGTTTTGAAATTTATTCCAAAACTCATCATAGGCTTCACAATTTATTCCAGAGCTAATCAAACCCCACTACTCATCCTTGATTCTAAATACAACACACTTGGACACTTCGACAAAAGCTATATTATGTTATAAAAGGCTCTGACGAATTCACACATACTCTGTTCAGCTACTAATAAGTACTTTGCAGGAGATTGAGAGCCTTCGGCCAAATTATCCATCCAATCTCAACACGTCCTGTACTATTCCATTTCACTGGACCTATCCAGTGAAGGATTGCCTGAACTTGGGAAGTAACCAATATCAAAAATACATCAGACAGAAGAATTTGTATTGAAAGGATTCAATAGAAAAGATTGAATTGAAAATGTAGACATAATTTAATTTTGAAACAAAAGTGGTGTACTCAAAATTATTGGTGGAAATGTTTTCAATCTTAGGAGTTGCTATATCGTCATAGTAAAATTCCCAGCTTACGCACTAAGTCAAAAAAGATAGTTCTAAGAAAAAAAAGGAAACAATTCAACTTTTGGAGAAATGTGAAACATTTTATCGTTTTATCAATGACTTAGCACCGTTTAAATTTATTCATTTTAACAATTATTCAGATAATAGAAGTTTCATTATGACTATGTATTTCTTTAGCAAATTTCTATTAAAATAATTATTATAATGTACATTTAATCATTTATTTATGTGCTTTTCAACAGTGTTTTTTAATCGTGTTTCTGAAAATGATATAACCTCATTGAAACAATAATGACTAATTGGAAAAATATTCGCCAGTTAAAAGATAATCATAATTCTGGTCTAGAAAAACAATAACTAATTAGAAAAGTTTCGCTTAGTAGGATTCACTTGTAAGGCAAAGATGTATTTGCTTTCATTACTAATTAAATACGCTGACATCTTAATGATGAACTATAATATATATTTTTAATCATAGATAGATATCTGCTTATCGATAAGCATATTTACTGTACAAGTATTACTAAGTATTCTGAAAAGTATAACTTTATAGTTTGCAATTTTAAAAAAGAAACTTTGGCGGATGTTTTCGCGCTGTGATGTAGTACAAAAATGTCAATCAATACGAAATTACTTAAAATACTTATGATTTAAACACAAACAATAATCATTTTAAATGTGAGTTCTCAAAGAGAAATTTAAATTGCTTCATTTAAAAAGCTATTTTATAAACATAATGGATGGATGAAAATAAGGGCCTTAATATAGTTCAGGAAACAGTTGAAAAAAAATTAATCAATGTTAATGATTGTATAAAGTATTGTTCGTGCTGAGTGCAAATGACACATTAAAAATCTATATATACAGTAGTATGTGTTAACCAACTCACAAGAATACACTCATTCTAGAACAGTAGAGCCATCTATCTTTCATGAGTGAAACTAAAGGTACCATGTGTTCAAAGTAAAATACAAAAGGTTCAATATAACTATTCATATTTCTTAATGAAAAAAAATATGGTTATTCCTAAATAAATTAGTAAAGAAATATGTCATTGGGAAAGACATTTTAAGTTTTCAGACATTTAAAAATTTAGATTTTAAAGCCTGGTACCTGGGACTTCCCTAATATATTTATGTCTCAATAAAATTTCTTTTAATGATGTCCTTAATTTGAAAAAAAAAATTAAATATTTGTATATATACTTTGTTTATTATACTAATAAACCTGTTAAATAAAAATAACTTAAACTAAATTACAATTAGATTGCAAATAAATAAATAATTCCAACGTCATTCCCAATATATATTAAATTAAAAATTGATTGGTTTAAAAATACCTGTTTCGGTAAATACGTAGCAAGTTTTGCAATAGTAGATTTATAATTTATGGCTACTTTAACTCAAGTATTAAAGGAGCACGGTAGCCCATCTGGAAGAGTAAGTGATAAGTCATTGGAGGATTGCTAATTCAAAGACAATTATAATGCCAAAGACCATTGTGTACGCGGGGCATAATGCACGTTAAATTTGTCGTGGCTCCTATGTCCTCACGTTCGCTTGGTGTAAAAGTTTGATTCAAAATTGCGAAGTATTTTCCATGGAACTACTAATTAATTACCTACCAACCCAAATATTGCTGAAATGTGTCCAAATTCTGTTAAATTTATTTTAGGATATTAGAATAAAATTAGAAGGCATGACTAAAAAAAACTCTTACCAAACTAAGGTTAACCTTTGTGATTATTGATCTGAAAAAAAAGGGGGTTGTTTGCACATTGAATAATTTTGCCTCAAGACTATAAAAAATTATTTCCAAACTAAAGATAACTTTTGTAATTATTTCTAACACTAGGGGGCTCCGCCCCCTGCTCGCTTATGCTCGCCAACCCCCGGGGATTGCTGCGCAATCCCATTTGGTTTGCTTCGCAAACCAACACTCCTTTCACAGATGTCATTTGGTTTGCTTCGCAAACCAACATTACTTTCACAGAGTGAAACTATCTGAATAATTCGTATTATGCTGATTTCACTTTCCGGTTCATGACGTCACAGCGAGGGCTTCGCGCCCTGCTCGCTTACGCTCGCCGACCCCGGGGATTGCTACGCAATCCCGTTTGGTTTGCTTTCTCAAACCAATACTTCTTTCGCAATTGATTTCACTTTTTTTTGCTTTAACACTTAATGCACCCTAAACTAATAGCCGCATCAGTAAAAAATCTTCTGTATCTTGTTCCCTGTACAATTTTAAGTAAACAGTGTTAATATCAAAACTTTACGATTGTACTTTGTCGGTAAACTGTCTTGAGAACAGAGGGAAAAAAGCGAGCCTTTTTCCTCGCCAAATAAAAAGAAATCGTTTTTATGGCAATTGTTGCTACGATAAATTTGATATCTGGCAAACCCGATAGTAGAAAATGCAACCCACTGCTGTTTGCGGAACCAGCTATGCGAACTGAAAAATACGAAATTTGTGTCACCAACTTTTGATTGCATCGAATTTATTTATGAACCAATTTTAAAAATAATTGTACCGTAAGAAAGAGTACATTGTGAGGTATACTGCAATATTTTTAAAATTAAAAACTAACAGTAATACTATATAGATATGACCATTTTAGTTTTGTATCGGAAGTTACGATCTGAAAGTTCCGAAAATTGTATGACCTACTTTTAATTGCATCGATTTTGTTTATTAACCAATTTGAAAAATAATTGTACCATAAGAAAGAGTGTAATGTAGTGTATTCAGTGATGTTCTCAAATTTAAAAAATAATGGTTTTTGCCGTAGACATAACGGTTTTAACAAAACGTAGCGAAAATATCCGAAGATTCCGAATTTTGTATCACGAACTTTTGATCGCATCCAATTTAATTATTAACCGATTTCAAAAATAATAGTACCGTAAGAAAGAGTATATTCTGAGGTATACTGCGATATTTTAAAAATTAAAAACTAATAGTAATTAGATATAGATACGGCAGTTTTAAAAAAAAGTAACAAAAATGTCCCGATTTTTCCCGAATTTCAAAAAAATATTATCAAGAACCACATTTAAATTTCAAAAAAAACTCGACGAGCTGCAAAAATTTACGTTGAGAGGTACTCTTAAAAAAAAACTCACGACTAAAGACTGAAATTTTGAATGTGTTTTGCTCACTCGCGGAAGAAATTTCACTTCTTCAACTTTAACACTTAATAAAACCTAAACTAATAGCTGCATCGGAAAAAAATCTTAATAATTATCCAGGGAATACGATGAAGAACAAAGCATGTTAATTTCATATTTTTCCGATCAGTACTTTTTCGGGAAACCGTCTAAGAATGGAGCTAAACAACAAAAATTTCAATTCTTCGGCGGCGGCGGCGGTAACTTTTTTTTAATATAGAGAGATTATAAAAGTAAGTGTTCGTCTGTCTGTTTTCTGTCGTTTTTGTCGGTGATCAAAGTCATGACAAATCTATAGCACTTACAGCAATGGGATTAGACACACAGAGAGTCCGAATTTTTTGCAATTTTTGGGACGCTCCGAATTTTAAAATACAACCTAGAACATTTTTAAAGGAATTTAATAATTATTGTTTTCTTTGGAATGGCAACAGTATAAAAGATCACAGATTATAAATTTATTTTTCTCGCTTCGGTTTCCTTTTGAGAAGGAACGATTTATCAGCAGACTAAAAAAAAAAATAATAATAAAGTTTTAACTTTAGTTATGTAGTACTTTTTTCTATCTCGTAGATTGAGTAAAAAGTTTAACGGATTTGAAATCTGCGAAAAATTTCACAGTAGATCGTTACCTAAAAATATGATTTTCCTTAAATAAATAATTTTTAAATTGAATATATTTTATATTTTCGCAAGAGGTGGTGACGTCACACCAACCTTCGCGTTCGAGAAATCCATTACCGGCGCTCATACGATTCCAGCCAGGAAAGCAAAACAAATAAAAACCACTTTTTGACTGGCATTGTTGAGTTTATTTTTGTAAAATCGGGATCGTTACGGATAGATTAAAAATTTCAACGGATTTGTAAACTGCTGAAAATTTTACAGCACATAGATACCTTATACGTTTAATTTTATTTTAATAAATAATTTTTCAATTTAATATTTAAATTTTCGAAAGAGATTGTGACGTCACGCCGATTGGATCTATTCACAAATAGAATTTGGCCGTATTACCCTATGACGAGGCCACCACGGGCAACGTCGTGATGGCTGTTATCAAATAAGCAACAAATTCCCATTACATTTGCGAAGCAAACCAAATCGGAATTCGCAGAAATCACCGGGGGGTTAGCGATCAGTGGTCACACCTTTCCCCACAACAAGAACTTTCACGGGCGACGCCTTGATGGCCACGCAGTGGCTAGTTGATCTATACAACGAATTATGGAGTATTTGTTTGACATGGAATGTTTTGGTCACGATGCAAGTTTTTTATCCATTTGGGGTTGTTTTAATGCCAAATAAGTAGTTCTGCGTTTGACATCCCTCTGTCAGTACATGTATAACGTATTATGTCTAAAGGACTGAATACATTTTCATGAAATTTAGTATACTTTCAGTATTTATAGTAATTTAGGGACTGTATGTTTTAAAGTCAGTCTCCTTACCAGTTTGACTTACTTTTTTACTAGATGTGATACATTTATTTTTAGTAAATTATACACCTTTTATAAAAAGAAAAAAAAAAACCTTTAAATTATTATTATTTTTGTATGCGTTTTATACTAAAACTGGTGAATATCCTTACCATGATGTAATCAGTCCTAACGTAGGATAACTGAAGAAGTTAAAAGATGCACTACCCTACACAATAATGATCCGGACAGCAAGATGTGATGGTACAAGGGAAATAATACATGCTTTAATATGGGATGGTCCCCACGTTCTGCAATTACACTAGCAACCCTTCTGGGCATACTTTCAACAATGTTTTGTTACACAGCTATCTATAGTTGTCCCCATTCCTGCTGCAAGAATGTCGCCAGCTCAGGTGTAGTTTTCGGACGCGGTTCCCTGGTCCGCAAGCGTCGCTCTAACGCGTCCCACAAATATTCTATGGGGCTTAGGTCCGGACTTTGAGCAGGCCGTGAAAAACATTTTACATCCATATCTCGATACCACTGCTTGACAGAGGCTGCTACATGACATGGAGCGTTATTGTCCTGGAAATAACATTCGTCCATTCCATAAAATTGCCAGAGCGTAGGAAGGACCTGATTGTCCAAAATGTTCATATAGGCGTCGTCGTTCAATTGACCTGGAACAACATGCAAAGGTCCCAGGTCATACCATGAAGAACAAACCCAAAATAGTTGTCGGATTTTAGGGAAATTCGCTGGCGCCCGTGTCCATTATGGTAGGGTAGTGTACAAGATGATAATTTTTAATGCTGCTGAAATCGGTACTGTTAGAAAAGAAAGTTTATTTCAAGTATAATTCTCATGGAATTTAAATTCTAATAATTTAAAAGAGCCGCGGTAAAGTCGCAGACAAACTAGTTGGTGGAATTGCAGATGAACAATCGGAAGGTTGCGAGTTTGTAATTAAATATTATGAAAGGCCGTCATGTACGTGGGGGCTAGTACATATAAAATATCTTGTGACCTCATATATACTCACGCTGCGTGATGTAGAAGTTTGGTGAAAAAGGTGACAGCTCAGTTTTTGACAGCCTTTTGACCATACCTCAAAACAACGGGATGTCCTCGAACCTTTTACTCCGAGATAGACTGCCTATATCTCATATTCGTGATGCTCCAGTTCTATCTACATTCAACTAGCTATCTACCTATAATACGTTATGTGCTGAACTTATTTTTCCATTGAGAAATATAAATAATTAAGGAATATTTGAGACAAAAGGTATCAAAGAAAATAAACATTTAATTTTGTGTAGTTTATTCTCGTCCACTATAAATTTGGAAGCGATTATTGTTTTAAAAATGCGTTCCTTTCTTGACGACATGTGTATATTACGCGTCTACTATGTGACAATCTAGGGGAAATCTGGTTTGACAAATGCAGCTGCAAAATTTTGTTTTATGAAATAAAGTAAAACATGAAGCCCCAAACGTTTTAAAACCCGATTGGGGCAGAATTAATCAATTTGTGATTATTTGATATATTTCAAAATTTTAACTGAGGCGTACGAGACAATTAAACTAATGACAATTTACAATTGTTTTCCCTGTTTATAGTTAAAGTATTTGTGTGTATTCCAAAGTGGTACTCAATAGATACGTAGCATAATTCTCATTTGCACAAGTCTGTGTTTTCCGTATAGAAACTGAATATCTAAATTGAAAACAAACGTCTAAAGTTTGTAATTTGAAAAGTGTGGATATTTAAGTAAAGTAAATTTTAAAGGAGCATTGCTGATATCAAAAGAATATTAGAGAGAAACGTGCTTAGTGGGGGGTCACTAGTCTTTATATTATGTTTTAAATTAACAGAAAGCCCACTATCTCAAGTCCTCGTAATGGAAACTAAATAAAATTATAGTTTATCCCTGCACAATTTATAGAAATACTTGAAATTTTTGTAACACATGTATTTGTATTAAAAGGATCATGGTAAATTTGTGTAGATATATAGTTTACGCTGTGTGAAATTCATTTCCCAAAATACGTTTATCAAGCTTGCTTTTCTCTTTTTTAATTTTATGGTTTCATCCCATAGTTTCCAAACAATTTATGGAAATAATTATGCTTTTATAATAGAGGTATTTGAATTGAAAAATGTGTTCATACGAAATCGGAGTATATATACCAAAGTAAAATCACTTTAGAAATACGAAATCGCTACAAATCTATGAAAAACTTCGTACTTTTCCAAGAACGAAGAGATTCAAACTCGTCAAACTACCATTGATTTTTTTCCTTTCTTTTTTTATCTCGGTTTTATTATAGAAGTTTCGAAGCTGTGGTGGAAAGGACAACAGAAAGAATCTCAACTTATCGATTAATTGAATGTTTCCAGCGGGTGATAAAGTAAACAACGCAGTAATTACTCTCTTAAAGTTTGACGAAATAAAACAAACACATGTTTTCCAGGCGCGTGCAGTGAGAGTATATAAGAGGACTAGATCCTTCAGTTTCCAACCAACATTACTTGATTTCTTCAGTTTCAACAAACTACCACCTCTACAGCAGTCATGCAGGCCTTGTACACCTTGATCTTTATGCTTATTGCCTTGTTGGTTGTGGGTAAGTAGTTTCTCATGACATTTTCTACAACTGTAAGATTCAATCGAACAGTTTGTATTAATATTGATATGGTTAACGCAATTTGTTTCTCGAAACTTAGTGAGTGACTTTGGATAACAATTCGTACTATATGTGAGGAATTAAGTAATTTATGAAGTGGTATATGAATGTTTGCTCCTTTTGAGTTAATATCAGAAAAAATCTTTTTGCTTAGTCATTACATTAGTGGTAATCCTAAAAATCGAAACAATAGCAAAGGTATATGCTCTACTCTTTGTAGATTATTGGGAGCGTTTGCCTGGTTGGAAGTGTAGAGGTTTATCAACCGGAGGGTTGAGAGTTTTAATTGAGTCAATGATCGTTGACTACAAAAGGAGCTGGTGCACGTCTTGGTATCAAATGTCCCGGCGTTGACATGGTGTGGAAATTTTGAGAGTGGGGTTCCGGATAGATTCATTAACCCAATCATTTGACCTACGACCATTGAATCGTTTCCTTCGTGTTTGATACCGGACGACCACCAATAGCCCTTTGTGTTCCTCCAATGCGACTTGAAATAAAATTTGCTCTCCTATTGTAAAATGTTATAAGTCACTTTTTCGAAAAAATTGAGTACATCCCATCCTGGAGTCTGGTTTGTTAATGATTAGGAGATGGCAAAATGTCGTAAGTCTTTTTTTTTTCAATTTATGAGAAAACAAACGTGGAGAAAATTAAATAAATCAAAGACAACAGAACCACATGTTTAATCTTGAATCTTAAAATTGCTGTCACGAAAAATTAAAAAAAGTGACTTATAACATTTTGCCATCCGAGAACAGAAATGCCTAGCTACCTTTATAGATTAATAGATGTGGTGTAAGCAATTCTCATTGTTGCAAGAGAGGATTTCGTATTCTGTAATTCCCGATTACAATAAGTATTCAGTAAAGAGATAAAAGAAGTTCTCATTGAAGTGCTCTTGATTTGTGCGTGTATATTGAATTAGCATTTCAAGAACAAGAAAACATAACGAAATCAACACGTTTTAATACTTCATTTCTAAAGCAATAATATTTCATAAAATAAGTTTTAAAGGGATACAAAAAACCTAAATTAAACTACAATTTAATATACATTTACCATATTTTTTAAGCGTATTCCACTCTTAATTTTAAATTCATCCATATTTTCTTCCAAGAAATGAATCCAGCTCTTCGAAATTCAATAATTTTCTATAAGTGCTTGGGAAACTCCAGGAATCGATGTTAACAAGTGAAAGGTTAATGGAAAAGTCTGTGTTACTATATATATATAGTAAGTTGTTTGCAAACCTCAATATATTTCTGGAACGTTAAAGACATTAGCAAAAATCGTTCATGCATGTTCCGTCAAGAACTTTTGTAGAAAAAAATGTCTTTGCATAGTGCACGTCAGATATTTGCTTTCAACTCCATAAATATCATGTGTAATTTAACTTTGAATTCAAGCGAGTCTTCTAATGTAAACTAAGACAAATTCCATATTTCAGAAATATCAAAAAGTTTTAACTTCACAACCACTAACATCATAACATATTTCAATGTATGCTTTCCGACCAAAGTATGGAATCATACTAGCTGTACATGAAGACAAAATTGCTATATTTCAAAACGAATCGACAGGTTTAAAAGATGTTAGTTCCGAGAAAATTTTATGTATATTATTTAATTCATTTCTTTGTAGCTATCCATTAAAATGTGAAACATTTCTCTATGCACACTTCCAAGAAAGCTTTCCTTTAAAACATGCGAATTAAATACAAAACCTGTTATACGTGTTTCACCTTTTTTCGATGTTTCAGTTTCCTAATTCTTTTATGTTTTATTAATTTCAGCTCAAGCTGCCGTACACCGTAAGTTGCCTTGACATATTTAATATGTAGACATAGAAAAGTAAGAAGACCAGTAAAGAAAAAAATAATTCATGCAAAATAATTCTTAAGATCGTACTTTTTATATTCCAATGGAACTTTAAAAAATAATCACATTGTGTTTAAGAATTTTAAAACTTACGCACTAGTAATTCCATAGTTTTCTTAACGGATAAACTGTGAAACAAAAGAATTGTTAACAGTTAAGATTTTGAATTTCTTTCAAAAGTTCATTGTTTGTTTGTGATTGATCATTATATAAATAATAGGAGTTATTAGTTAAATAAGTAAATATTTTTTTAATATATAGCTATATGGTACGAAATGTATTAATTAAAGTGCTTACCTAAATGGTATAGAATAGTTTTTTCACAATTCAGCAATTTATTATAATCTATAATTCAAATTAGAAAAATCTTATCAAATGCATTTTCGTATATTCCAGTCTTTGGGTCGTAAGAAAAATAAATTTACCTTTAGTATATTTTATAAAAAGGATTTTATAGTAGTATATATCACATAAATTAGAAGTAAAGACGTAACGCGGGAAGAATGTGTATAATCCGATGATTAATTTGTAACGAATACAAGAATACATACACATTAATGTGTAGAAAAATATCACTTCAAAGAATTTATATTGAGAAGGCTGAATTTAATGCACATGTTATTCAGCTTTGCCTTTGGACACACCATTAAGGTTTCTATATCTGCTTGCAGATCTAGATATAAAGTCTATAAGTAGCATGTATCACGCAAAATATTTATACACTTACTCTACTGTAGAATATGACGCATTCCTGTATTGAAACCAGTACCCTTAGTGTGCTAAAAATTAGAAAACAAAGTGATTAAAATTTATCACAGTTTATATACATAACCTAATAATCTATGTATATACCAAGTATCATATTAAAAATTTGCACATATAATCTCTTTTTAGCATGTTAAAATAACTTTTCGAACTGTGCTATAAACGTAATTCAGCACTCCAGTGCATGATCTCCTGTCGCTTATGCTAGTGTATTCACAGTTACGATCTGGTCCTTCGGTCTCACGGGCTTATAGATTTGGGGTTATTTTATTGATGCCATAGAAAGAGCAATCGCAACAGAATAAAACATTTTAAGAGTTTCTGTTTATTAATTTTGTTTCCATATTTATTTCTAGATTATAAGGTCGGAAACGATAAAGGTATGTATTACGTATAACCTATATAAACACTAAACGGATTTTTATTCCAAATTCTAATGGACCCTGGTAGCCCGGTTGGAAGAGTAACGGATTAGCATCCGGGTAGTTGTGAGATCCGATTAAACCACACACCGTAGTGTACAAAGGTGCGAGTTAAATTTGTCGTGTTCTCAAATATCCACTCCTTCACATGGAAGTTTGGAGACTAGTGTCCCATCTCAGGTTTGACCTCGTCATCTGACTGTGGTTCAAAATTACGTGAAAAAAAACCCGTAGTGTTCCTCCAGTGCGATGTTAATTAAAATACACATGCATACAAATACTTATCTACAGCGGAAAATAGTTTTTAAATCCACAAAAGAGTTTTTAAATCCACAAAAGAGTTTTTAAATCCACAAAAGAGTTTTTAAATCCACAAAATTTTTTAAATCCACAAATGGTAATGTGAAAATAAATGTACAACGCGTCCATTCGCAATTTTAAAAGGTTGTGTATTTGTTGATCAATTGAAAAGTAAAAAAAATAATGAATTGTACTACAACACATTCAGTGTGCTGTATTTAAACAGTATTTAACAATATCTAAAAAGCGAATATTCATGACTCCATAAATGTATTATATTCTTAGTTAAATCTTTATCTGAATGTTAAAACTGATGTGGTGTCCTCGGATCTATATTTTCGGGATTGATTTTGAATCGTCTCTTGCAGCCTGTTGCGTTGGTGAAGTGCCAATTAAATTTAACTACCCTAATGAATCCCATGAAGTTATATTCATCTACTCTTAATAAATGTATACTTTTAATCAAGAAATAACGTTAAGGAAGATAACTATAACTATAACTAATGTGATACTTGATATTTATTTCCAGATGACAGTAGTAAGTAAACATTTTATTGCTTTACCATTAGCATACCATTTATAAACGCAGTTATTTGTCAATTTTCATTAATTTATAACAAAAGTAAATAATGCTTTTCAAAAATGGTTCGATATTTATAAATATATATATAAGTATTTTACAACTTCCAAACTTTGAGCAAATCATAAAATCATTAGAACGTGCAAGTTTATTTTGAAAATTGGAGGGTTCTATAAATGAAACAGTTGCAAAGACAAGGTTCTCAATATTAATTTGTCAAATTAAAAAAGCAAAGTAACTACGATTCATGTGCCAACTTCAATCATTACTTTAAACACTTAAGGGGGTCCGGGACACATTGAAATTTTTTTTTTTATGAATTCATTTAGAAGATGGAATTTTTTTTGCACTGATTACTCATCTAACTAATAAGCTAAATCACAACACACAAATTTTCCAAAAGTTTTTTAAAAGTTTTAAATTAAAATTAAAAAAAAAAAAAAGTGAAGTTACTTTAAATTGCTAAAACTCAAAATATTATTGATCAATTTTCAAAACTCTTGCAGTGAATTAATCACAAATTTATAAACTTTGATTTTGATTCAAGAATTTAAAAATATTAATTTAATAAAAAATAAAAAATATTTGAATGAAAATTTTTGAAAATTTTAAGGTACTTTTTTTTAAAAAGTCATATTTTTAAAAGTAAATATTTTTTTCAAATTTGCTGAATCAAAATTAAAGTATAATGCTTGAAAAAGATATATCCAAATTTCAACCCTTAAACTTTATCGGTTTTCGACTTATAGCAATTTGAATACAGGAAATCTTGAAAAAAGTATCATCGAGAAATACGCATTTAAAGTTTTAAAGACACATGTTATTGCCATGACAACAACTGTCAAAAGTGTTAGAAAGGGGAGTTAGTACCTTTTAAACCTTGCGTTGCTCCCGAAAACATACTTTTTTTGATTCATCATAAATAATTGAGTTTTTTATTTTGTAGTATAAAATTGATACAGTTTAAAGATAATTGTATGGCTTTTAAAAAACAGCAGTCATATTTGTATTTAAAAATATTTTTTTATATAAAACCTTGCAAAACTTATACATAATTTCTTCGTTTTGAAATTTACCCACTTAATTTTCCCTCAAGTTTAAAAAAAAACTAATAAACGTAGAGTTAAGAAATTTTGTATGGTTATTTTAAAGAAGATCTTAGTTTTCTGAACTATGGATTTGTGTATGAGAGCTATAGTTTTTTATTTATAGATCCATACATAACTAAAAAAATTTTAAGTTGACTTATTTTAATACTTTTAATTTTTATAAATATTTGTACGTCAAATATCACAAATTCCTTAGTTCACAGAATTCATTTGCTTCAATTTGGTGCAAACATTTGGGTTTTACAGTGCATCTTTCAAAAGTTATCTTGTGGGAAATTTAAGTGGGTAAATTTCAAAACGAAGAATTTGTGTATAATTTTTGCTAGGTTTTATATAAAAAAATATTTTTAATTACAAATATGACTGCTGTTTTTTAAAAGCCATACACTTATCTTTAAACTGTATCAATTTTATACTACAATATACAAAACTCAATTATTTATGATGAATCGAAAACAGTATGTTTTCGCGAGCAACGCAAGGTCTCAAAGGTACTAACTCCTCTTAACAGAGAATTTCTTAAAATAATAAAACAAATTTCGAAAAATTGACGATTCTTGTGTCCCGGACCCCCTTAACACATCCATATATGAAAATTATATATCATACCATAGATTATTCAATGGACAGAAAAATTACGGAGCAAGTCCGCAATGGCTGCTCAGATATGCAAGTGGATGCTGCGAGGTGACGAAACGATCTTCATCCCCTTTGTAGTAACAAAGGTACCTTTGTCTCCACGTTACATACTATTTTTTGATGCATTTCCCGGAAAGTGCAATGGAGTTGGCTTCCTAAAATTCCGATTTCAACAGTTAGAATACCACGTTAGTTTCACATACATAAACTTTGAAAATAGCATAATAAACATAAATTACATGTGTTTTCAAAAGCAAATATTAAGGACAAGAGGTTGAATGTTTCGTGAATTAAAATTAAAACATGTTGAACTCATAAACTAGTAATGGCAATGAAAAAGTTTCTCTCATTGATGGCTTACCTCAGATCGATTAGAGGAAATCATTCATATAATCATCTTGATCATTATAGAATGAAATTAATAAATATTCCATATATTAATCCACATTTATTAATCTTTTTCTATTTTTTAATCGTAGCCATATTCGACGATGCTGCTTCCGCTATCAATGGAGTTTTATGAATGTGAAGAATGTAACACTTTGACAATGAATAAAAGTGTTAATTGATTTTGAGTTTACTGTGGTTTTATGAGATTAGGTAAACAAAACTCCTTAAACGCAAATAAACCAATAAAACCAATGTTTCCAAACGTAGTCGGCATGTGCCCTGTTAAGTAATGTGTACTTTCTTTTACTGTGCAGCACTATAAACATGGTTTACTGAAATTTAAAATCTAAACATTTTCCGTTGCTTACCTGGTATAGAATTTAAAAAAAAAATACATTACCAAGATAATAATTAATTTGAACGAGATACTATGCCGAAACTTAAATGAGGGTTGGGGTTCACTCGTATATATATCCTTCTTGACACCTGCTGTTTAAAAGCTAATGAGTTGGAAGATATTTGGAATTCATAAGAAAGAGTATCCATATTGTGGTCACTTATCTAGATTGTTTTTACATACTCCTTGAAACCTTTGCACAAGCTAATAAGAACTCGAATCCCTTACCCGACTCGAATAATGTTTTGTGTATATTTTTAAGTTTAGAACATTTACTTAAAAGTAAAGATAATTACTTATTGATACATTCATTTGATTGTTTATTTAAAAAAATATAAAAATAATTAACAAAACGTTTATGATTCAAAAAATGCAAAAATGACATACACAAATAAGGTTAGATAATCGATAAAACAAAACACTCTTCGTTGTAACAGATTACTTATTGTATTGAAAGCATTAAAAATTTATCAACTTCTAATGAAGCAAATTATTAAACACATTATGTTTTACAAGTCAAACAAGAAAACAATTCTTGTTTCTGGTGATGTACCTGTGGATGTCAAAATCAATGCAAGAAACTAAAAAGAGCGACGCATTTTTTTTGTGTTCAAGGTTGTAAGCAAATTGTTGAATCAAAGTCTCTACGTACCTTCACACAAAGGAAACCGAAAAAATTTTGATATTCAGAAGACAACAGTACCCCCATTCGTACTACGTATATTCATCCCTTTGTAAGAGAACTTCCAAATAATATAAGCATGAGTTTAATAATTTGTAATAACTTTTCGGCATTTTAAAAATTTCTACAACCTAGTATACAAATCCTACAAATTCATATCCTTACATTTAACATACACTACAATGCAATAAGGGACCGGACAGCAAGATGTGATGGTATAAGGGAAATAATACATGTTTTCTAGTGGGCTGCAATTAAACTAGTAACACTTTTGGGCATACTTTCAACAAGGTTTTGATACACTGCTATGGGTATTTGTGTCCTTTCCTGCTTCAAGAATGACACCTGGTCTGCTGTAGAGTTTGAACATGGTTCCCTTTTCCGTTAGCGTCGCTCTAACTCGTTTCACAAATATTCTACGGGACTCTGAGCATCCCAAGAAAGAAGTTTTGCATCCATATCTTGATACCAATGCTTGAAAGAGGCTACAACATGGAGCGTTGTCGTCCTGGAAGTATCATTTGTCTATTCCATAAAAGTGCCAGAGCGTAGGAAGAACCTGTCTGTCCAAAATGTTCCTGTAAGCGACAGCGTTCAATTTACCATGAACAATATGCAAAGGTCAGAGACCATACCACGAAAAACACCCCAAACGGAGTTTGTTACACGACCACCACCGAACTTGACAGTTGGAATGATGCAATCGGGTAAGAGACGTTTGCCTGGCATTCACCAAAACTAAGCACGCCTATCCGACTAGAAGAGCGTGTAGCCTGACTTATCGCTCCATAAAGAAACTTTCCATTGGTCCACAGTCCAGTAGTGACGTTGCAAAAGCCAAGCGAGTCAGTCGGCTTTGTTTATCCAGTAAAGTTTGTGTTTGGTGATGTTTGGTTTGCGTGCGATGGGTAATTTTGGTGGATATTGAGGGCGTCTTTCCGCAAAGTATTGGGGTGCACCGTAAAAACCTGCTGCCTGTTGAAACTCACAGTTGAGGATTTTGACAAAAATAATAAAGTAAATTGTAATTTAACTTTAAATATAAATTAAATTTTAGAAAATAAACAGATTTCGAGAAAATAATGAAGAAAGAAATGACTTAATATGAAATAGAGGGAGTCAAAGGAAAATATTTGACTTATGAACGACTGCTTAATGTAGGTTAAATCAACTAGTGTCGAAGCTGATAGGGCTTTCTCGGCCGCTGGTTATATTTCCAGGTCATTGATAAGTAGGTTGGAGGAGGATTCAATTAATACGATTTGTTTCCTTAGATCGTTCTTTCAAACTCAAAAATGATTTTCATTACTATACAGGGTGTTTCAGTGAACCGTTTCAGAACTTTTAAGAGGGGTAGGGTACATCCTGACGAACCAAAATCATATACCAATGGGCAGTCAGAAATGCTTTCCTGACGCGGTAGATGGCGTTGTGCGAAAATCCCGAGCTTTCGTGTAGGGAATCTTCATTTCGCACAAAAACGCCAAGTTAGTAGGATGGATGATTACACGATCGCAGAGTTAGCCGATATGCATTTGGCGTACGGGGCTGCAAATTGTACAAATTGTAGTGGGCCAGCCGCACAGCGTTTGTACGCGGAACGATATCCGACGAGGCGTATCCCCAGTCATAATTTCTTTGCAAGACTGCTCCAGAGGTTAGCTGAGACAGGTTCATTAGAAAGAGCTGACAGGGACAGGGTAAGAACTGCACGGACTGCACACGTCGAACAGAATGTGCTGCAGCATGTACAGGGGAATCCAAGAAAGAGTACACGAAGTGTAGCAAACGCAGTCGGGGTTTCCCATTGCAGCGTCTGGAGGATTCTCCGAGAAGAAGACATGCATCCGTTTCACGTGCAACGTGTCCAGACACAGCAACCGGATGATTATGCACCTCCTATTGCTTTCGCACAGACTTTCGTACCTTGGAAAATGTGCTACAAATCCCTTTTTTACTGCTGAAGTGTTGTTTTCCGATGAGGCATCCTTCACAAGGGAAGGAATTTTCAACACGTGTAATGACCATATCTGGGCGGTCGAGAACCCGCATACAATACGACGTCGCGCAGCACAGATTCGATTTTCGGTCAATGTATGGGCCAGTATTATGGGAGATCACCTCATCAGACCTTACCTGTTACCGTCTCGTCTAACCGGACCTAACTACTTGCTCTTTCTGAAGCAAGTATTGCAACAACTTTTGAGAGATGAACAGATTTCTGCATCGACGCAACAGACAATGTGGTTCCAACACGATGGAGCCCCTGCCCATTATAGCGGAGATGTTCGTAACTACCTGGATATCACATTTGGTCAGCAGTGGATCGGACGTGGTGGTCCCGTGCGTCGGCCTGCTCGGTCACCCGACCTATCATGTCTTGATTTTTATTTCTGGGGTCATCTGAAATCGCTAGTTTATGACACCCCTGTTGACAATGTTGAGGAGCTGGTTGCAAGAATTGCAGTAGCTGCCGGAGAAATTCGAGATATGCCTGGAGTATTCCAGAATGTTCGGATGTCCATGCGTCGGAGATATGAGGCGTGCATTGTAGCCCGTGGAAGAAACTTCGAACACTTACTTTAATCCATGTACCTTTTGCTTCTTTTCATGTATTATTAAAACGATTTCCCACTTACGGTCTCTTTTCTTTACGATGCTTCTGTGTACAACACCGCTTCAGGAAAGCATTTCCGACCCCACATTGCTATATGATTTCGAGTTGTCAGGATGTACCCTACCCCTCTTAGAAGTTCTGAAACGGTTCACTGAAACACCCTGTATAACTTTGATTTAAGCAAGTAAGAAGAATTAAGACTTCCCTTTTTTGTTATGTTAACCAAAACTGCCAAAGATTAGATTTTCATGTTAATATGAGACAAGGTTAAGTACAATTTATATATCGTTTGCATAACGACATTAGAGATATAGACTACTTAATTTTAGATAAATAGAAAAGTACTACGTTAAAACAAACTAATGTTTTTTGTTGTGTAAACTAGTAAGACTGATCGCATCAATTGTTTAATACTTACAACTAGTAGTACTAGTAGTTACTGTATATCACTGCAGGTGATTGATTTTCTACCTATGGATATAACAATATCCTTTTTACCTACTTTTACTCAGTCGATTTTGGAAAAATACTTACTGATTAGATAGACGTATTAACAAAGTATCAATCCGACCGGATTGCAATCGCCAATCAGATGGGCTCAAACACTACCTCCTAGATAATAAAGCCTTCTGTCTAGTTTATGACGTCACCAGCAGAAGGGCAAAAGTCTTCCGATCACAAATTCAGAAAACCTTTGAAAATGAGATTGTCTGCTAAAAAACAGAGTGTATCGTGGTATACAATTTGAAGGGTTCTAAACAAAAACAACACGTGTTAAAGTTTATTAAAACTAAGAAAAATACTCCAAGAGCTATCCATTTCCATGGAAAATTACTTTTATTAATGTACGAACTCAGTATTTGGGTACATAAAACAGCACACATTTACGTACACAAAATGTACATACAAAGCATACAACAAATTTTTTCTGCTTTAAAATCGAGGCAATTATATAATTAGACTCTTGAAGCCTATTACCAGTTGTTGAATAGATATAATAGCAAATGATTGTTTAATAAAATACAAAAACGTATATAAATATGTCTACAATAGAAAGAAATATTAAGATGCTTTCATTTTTTTACTGATGCTTAAGTTTAAATATGAATGCAATTGTAGACAAGGAATTTACAATACATATAATCTCAAATTACTGGTTCATAAAATAAAAAAACGTATATAAATATGTACACAATAGAAAGAAAATTAAGATGCTTTCATTTTTTTTAATGATGTCTAAGTTTAAATATGAATGCTATTGTAGACAATGCATTTAACAAAATTCTAACTTTTATTAAAACATTTTTATGGTACATTATATAAGGGAAATGACGAACTAACCGAAGATGCATAAATAATACGAATGAATGTGCCAAAAGGTCTTAGTGAAGAAGTTGACTAAGCAATTAAAAAACCAGGAAGAGATTCAGGTGAATTACATTAGACATCATTAAAGGGAAAGCCGGAGAAAAAAATTGAAAATGTACAACCCTGGATTAAACACAATTTTACCTTTTATCCTATGTTAATGCTTTGAGTTTTCTTTTATTTGGTAATTTGATCATCTTGTCATTTTTGGACCTACAATAGTTTTTCAAAAGTGTATTTGTAGCTGATCGTAAAAGCTACTTCATTATTTTAGTTGATGAATGGCGCTCGCATGGTGTAATACTTATTTCCTTGGATATCAGTACTTCTTGAGTAGCACGCAAAACAAACAGGCGTAGGTTTGATACTTTTAAAAATTCGCTCTCAAACTCTCTCCCAATTAATTTTTGCAGAACATTAAAATTATGCATTATGACATATACAGTATCCACATCGTGGTACTTTAATCCACCTCTGTCACAATTATGGTTATGCTGAAAACCTGAATGAATAATTGGTGTTTTTTCAGTAACTAAATTGCCACTACAACTTTCACATTTAATCCTTTTTACAACTGAATGACAACAATAATCAGTTAAATATGTGATTAACAGAATGTTATCAGAAATTGAATCTATGTCATTATCTGTGACATCAATATGTGGAATCAATATGGCTTCATAAACGCATATAAGCACTTTTGTACATCAGTATATTTTACAGTAGAATCCGTGTATTGTAATTACTACGACTCTCAGAGTTTGATAACAATAACCAAGTAATAATATTAACCAAAAAATCTGAAAAGTGCTCTATCGATATTTGTAGTGTACAGATTTTGATTTAACCAAACGAGCTCGTTAGGCTTAGTCAATAAAGTTATGTTTGTGAATTGTTTGATACCATTATAATACGACATATTATTAAACTTGCTGAATAATTGACATAACCAAAGGAGAATAAAAGAGGATGATCACAGATGCTGTGCCTTTGGTGATTCGAAAAGAATTTCGTAATCTAACAAATATTTCATTGGTTTTAATTACTTATATATTAAAAATGAAATCAACAAACCTTTTTCCCCCTTTCTGAGCAACTGTGAGTGTAAAATTTAATCACGATAATCATGTTACGAGATTCTCCTTGAATAAAATTCTTCAAACGTTCTCTACAAAATACACTTTATTCTATGACTCCATACATAGAAATATTTACACGGCTGCCTTATCAGTCATTCTTTTTTGGAATTACACGAAAATATAATAGTAACTAGTATTCAAACGATAATACGAAAATGTAACAGTAATTAATATGCAAACGATAATACGGAAATTGAACAATAACTAATGTACGAACGATAATTCGAACTACTTTTAACAAATCCACTGATGAAACGCTCGCTCGGATGGCTTCAACATTCAATGCAAACAAGACAAGAAACGTATACCTTTTGATGGTGACGTCATATAAGGTTTGCGAATCAGTCAGACGGCTTTATAATCTAGGAGGCAGTGGCTCAAAAAGGATAGAAAACTTGAAATGGATTGAAAACATTCAATATAAGGAGCGTCCTAAAAGTTGCCATACTGAAGATTCGTGAAATTATTATACAAACACTACAAACTCTAAAACAATTATTTTTATGATAATGGTGAAAAGCACTTTTAACCTAACGTAGGAAAAAAATTTGAACTTACATAGATAATAAATGTTGTAAATGTCCGCCCTTTTCTTTGAGACAAAGCTGAAATCGTTTGCACATATTTTCAGAAACGCAATTCAAGGTGGTCGGAGTGACTTCTTGTATCCTATGACTAATGGCAGTTTTAATATCACCTATTGTTTGGTGATTATCGTCATCAACTTTTTTCTTAAAATATCCCCAACGAAAAAGTCAGGAATGCTCAGATCAAGGAAACGAGATGGACAAAGGTTTCTTTCGATTAGTCGATCGCAATAAGATCACAATACCATCGCCAATAATAAAGCTTCTATTCATTGTCCAGTGGCCTTAGCTCCTGACACATTTTTGCACGATAAGCACGAAAATGCAAAGCTCGTAAAGCCTTATGTGTCGATCCCTGTGATGTGACTATTTGTTGCTATAAACGACTCACAGATTGATGAGGGTATTGCAATATCCATCGTTGAGTTTCTTGCACAGTCTAACGACTAAGTGTAACGACTTTTAGTCTTCCACACCTGTGTTTTGTGTTCCTTCGCACTTGTCTCACGAAATTGCCGAACGAGTTGATATAGCGTATCATTACTCGGCATTGCATCATTTGGATACATATGTCGCCAAAATAATTTACATCTTTCACATATGTTACATTCAAAATAAGCCTCAAACAGCGCGATTCTCTGAATGCGTGATAAAATTATCTTGCAACGAAGAACAAAATGACGTGGACCTTTACTATCGCACAACTTGAGCGATAAAATTCAATACTTAAAATTCAATAATAGTTTTTTTTTTTAAATTAGAGTACGTGAACTTTTAGGACACTTTGTATGAATACCAAACACTTCGTTCTTATTTATATAGGTTCTTTGAATATTTGCAGTCGTAAATTGCATTGCTTATAATTAAAGATTACCAATGACAGCCATAGTAATTAGAATTATAAAAATTAACAAGCCTTGGAAAGATTTTAACTGTCAACAGTTGACTAGGCTGTGTAAAAGTACGGTGTTACGTAAATACGGCACGTTAGAGCATAGTGTTTATTTGCTTGTCCTAATGAAAGACAAAGCTGAGCTTGAAATTTCATCTTTGCAGACCATATTCGATGTATTTCTGCTCGGCATTCCTACATATAAATTGTAGCCTATTGGAATGAATTCCCTGCGAATTCCAAATTTGGTTAGCTTCGCAAACCAAATTATGAATATTATGATCTATGGTTTGCTTCGAAAATTGGATAACATTCATAACGGAGTTCCCCGTGGTGTTGGTTTGCTAATGGAACTTGGCGTAACGGTATAAT
This sequence comes from Metellina segmentata, assembly GCA_947359465.1. Lineage (NCBI taxonomy): Eukaryota > Metazoa > Arthropoda > Arachnida > Araneae > Tetragnathidae > Metellina > Metellina segmentata. The sequence goes on along the minus strand of OX375878.1, from coordinate 118,401,029 downwards.
CTCTTGCGAAAAGATAAATAGTTAATTGAAAAATTATTTATTAAAAGAAAATCAAACGTATGAGGTAACTATCCGCAAATTTCAAATCCGTTGAAATTTTCAATCCATGTTTAACATTCCGGTTTTACAAAAAATAATTAAATAATGCCACCCAAAATGTTTTTCATTTTTTAAAATACTGCAATGAGAACACGTTTTTGAGGGTGACTTCAAAATTGGTAATACCTTATAGATGAATTGCTACATTTAAAGTGTTGTGAAGCATTTCATTATTTTGTTTTCGCACAAATTCATGTTCATTTGTAATACAAAAAAAAAGCATTAGATAAACCTTAATTAAATATTGAAATAGCTATGTATGTCTTGCATGGAATGATATACGAAGAAAGTAGATTAATCAAGGAAACAAGTTACAAATTTCTAATTAAAATAAACAACTTCAAAATTTCTTTACCGATTATATCTATTTGGAATTTTTAAAATACGACAACACACTAAAGATTTTCACAGTAAGTTAGGGTATCCTTCTTGCTACCTGTTAACTCTCCTGCCCGACTTCCAACCATATTTGAAACGTTACCAGTATTCTTTCACTCAAAATATGTGGGTATTTCGACATTTTGCGAACTGTGACTGGTAACATTAATATTACACAACTCGAAAATTTTGTGCCGTTCACTAAAGTCATCAACCCGGCGGTAGTCGCGCCACTTTTTGTAACATGACTAGGCGCGGCAGTCTTTTCGACCGAGCAATTTTTTATATAAGATAGGAACTGTTTCTGGAATAACCAAACTCTTTTATGGATATACATCAATAAAAAGTATTTAAAAAGTTATTTTTAAAGAAGATACAACGGAAAAAGCATGCACTTGAGGGTAAATGATCAGTGCGAGACTAACCGTGGGTTAAGAGAGTTTGTACACACACTGATAATTGTTGGAGTCGGACACTTTCAAATTTCATTGTTTCATATCCCGCCGTTAGTCACACACTGGTCGTTTCCCCGCATGTGCCTGCTTATTCTGTTGTTCCTCCTCGTACTTTTAAAATAGAGTAGAATGACATTGTGTAGCTGAACTTCGAGGTGTCCTCTAGTACTTCCCCCGGTTTTGGTCAAATTCTTGTAAAATTCGTGGAATTTCTGGTATTTGAAAGAGAAGTTCGGTCAAACTGACCGCGCCGCGCCAACTGAGTTTTGTCGAAATTCGTACAAGTACGCATTTATTTCTCCACGTTGTTGCGGTGTGGTCTGGCTGTTGGTAGCGCTTCAAAATGAAAAAAAAATCTTCGACTGTTGCCCAAACGTTTCAGCTTTTTGATGAATTAGAAGATGATGATTTAATTGATAATGTAAGTATTTCTAAACAAGACATATTAATGCACGTTAGTGATGAAGAAGATGAAATCATTCAAGAAAAAGATGATACTAGTGACGAAGAAGATGTCGCCAGTGACGACGAGAATTTGAATTAAGACATTTTTTAGGGAAAGATTAAACTGAGTGGAAGAAAACCAGCACTAGACTCACTGCTAGTCGTAGTAAGCATAACACTGTGTCACATTTGCCTGGCGTACGACCATCTGATCGTGACTCTAGAATCACAAATGTAACAATGGACAATTATTTTTCTTCTGTTCCATTCGCAGGCACACCAGAAAAGAAACCCGATATCATCAATTTATACAATGTCACTAAAGGAAGCGTAGATGTAGTTGACAAAATGAAGGGCTCCTCTTCAGTCGTAAGGAATATTAGGAGATGGCCCCATACAGTTTTCTTTCTCTATGATGAATATAGCAGACGTTTATTCACAAATAATTTATCAATCAAACACCGGAGAGAAATTTGAATTCGAAAATATCTAAAACAGTTAGGACTGGATTACCTATAAGAGCAAATGAATGTCAGAAAAAACACAATCAGTGCTAAAAAATCAATTCAATTTGGGGAGAAGAGAAGAAAAGACTCTGCACTGGTAAAGTCGGACGTTGTTATCTCTTCTCCAACACAAAAAATCGAAAAACACAACGAATGTGTCGCGATTGTTGCAATTATATTTGCAGGGAACATACGCGAACGTATATGTACTGAGTGGTTCTCAAATTGACAGAGGGGAATTCGACATGGAGTAGAAAAATATACGTATGTAGATTCACTTAATCTTAATTATTATGAAATATTAACTATATAATTCAGGACTACTTATTTAATATTTTTTTAATTCTATAATTTTACTTAAAAATGTGCATTGTAAATGCTCGGCTGGGCTGAAGGAACCTTTTGCAGCATTATTCAACTCGAGCGCCGGGCAACTTACGAATATGTGTGTGGGTGGTGGATTAAAATAAATCGACAGGACTGCCTGGTCGTAATTACTGCGATTTATTAACAGCAATCATTGACTCTATATACATGAAGGCCGCGACTGAGTCGGATCGCGTCTTTTTCACATCAAAACGTCACATCACCTCTCACTTTTCGTACATCCGGGGCTCCCTTGAAAAATACATCTGCGCAACTTAACTGCGCATTGGAGGAGGAACCTCCCAGGCGCCATCTATTGGTCTCTTTCGAAACCAACAGTTGGGTGCTTAAAACATATATGTTACATACTCCCCCTCTGGTTTCGCCGACGTCCCGGCAAGGAACCAGCATGCTTTCGCTTTAGACGCCCACGCTTTCGTAAGGGCGTCAAAGGCCGAGCATCGGAATCAAGGCAAGGTCTTAAAGCCGATGAGTGATAAACTCCCATTGAGACTTCAGGAGAGTCTGGATTGGCAATTTGATAAGTAGTAGGTGATCGCTGAGTGAGAATGACATAGGGACCGTCCCTCCGAGGCATGAACTTGCTTGTTCGTTTCTTTTTGGCATTACTAACAGGGTGGAGTGTCACCCAAACAGAATCGCCCGGAGAAAAGCTCGGTCCTGAACTTCTTCCCTTATCCGCACAGGCTTTTCTCTGGTCTTGTCTTTGGAAGGTTGCTGGTGCGTTTTTCAGCCCGAAAGGCATCCTGATAAAACGGTAAGTGCCAAATGGACAGGTGAAAGCAGTCTTGTCACGGTCTGTAACTGCCACGTTAACTTGATGGTAACCCGCTCGCAAGTCAATCGTTGACATGTAGGATGTATGCTTGGCTTCGTGGAGCAAGTCGTCAATGAGTGGAAGAGGATAGGTATCAGTCTTCGTAATGGCATTCAGTTTGCGATAATCAACGCAAAATCTGTAGGTTCCATTTGGTTTTGGGATCAGAACCACAGGAGCCGCATATGGTGACTCGCAGTCCTCAATTATGCCTTCTTCCAACATTCTCTCTATCTCGTTTTTCATTATACTTTTCTTTACTGGGGAAACTCTGTACGGAGGTACTGCAACAGGTGGATGGTCCATAGTGTCTATCCGGTGTTCAATGAAAGGGGTAGCCTCTCCCCCTGGATGAAAAGACCCTTCATACTCGTTAAGGAGACAGTTCATCGTTTCACGCTGAGTTGACGTAAGGGCAAGGCCTTCCACCTCCCGAAGTGAACACGAATTAATTTTAATCTCGTTTCCGAATTTCTTAAATGACACAGATTTCATTTGTTCTGCAAATGGGTATTTGTGGCGAGGACTATCGCCGAAAAACCAGTCCCCTTTGAGCCCAGTTTCTGTGGTCAAATTCATAGACTGAGCTTCAAGTTGCATCTTTAGCTTTTCGAGTTCAAAAGCTCTTTTCTTTTCGGCTTTCTCCAGTTCAAAAGCTCTTTCCCTTTCAGATTCTCTGTTCTCTATGATTGTTTTCAGGAGTTCTTTTGCGAATGTTTCTTCATAATGCTCTGAATTGACAATAATATCCTTTAGCTCAAAGATTTTTAGATTTTCTCTTAAGACCTCCCCTAGTTCCTCTGCTAGGATCCTAAGATCCTCCCGTCTACCTTTTGCCAAAAATGTCATTTTTGTTTTCAAAACCAGCTTTTAACCAATTAGAGGTTCCTCTTACAATGAATTTTGAAAATAGATTTTTAAATGACTAAATGAAAGTACTAGATTTCATACAATATATATGAACGACAAAAATATATGCAATAAATCCTATACTCTAAAAGAGAACACACAATACTAGCACTAAATCTTATACCTTAAAAAGATAGAACACACAATACATATGCACTAAATCTTATACCTTAGCCTCATATATCATGTAACCATTATAACTCATATAATTCAAAATAATTGAGATTCATATGCGATGCAGCATTTCTAATTAAAGAGAGAACACAAAAATATTAACACTATAAATCTTACTCCCTAGTCTCTCATATATCATGAAGCAATTTTAACTCAAATAATTCAAAACGAATTCCGATTCATATGCGATGCAGCATTTCTAACTACCAATTTATGCAAGTTGAAGTTAAATCGAAACTTGAATCACACTAAATCGATAAATTTTCAAGCTGAAGTTAAATCGAAACTTGAATCACACTAAATCGATAAAGTTTTTCAAGCTGAAGTTAAATCGAAACTTGAAACACAATAATTGAGATTCCTATGCGATGCAGCATTTCTAATTAAAGAGAGAACACAAAAATATTAACACTATAAATCTTACTCCCTAGTCTCTCATATATCATGAAGCAATTTTAACTCATATAATTCAAAACCAATTCCGATTCATATGCGATGCAGCACTTCTAATTACCAATTTATGCAAGTTGAAGTTAAATCAAAACTTGAATCACACTAAATCGATAAATTTCTTCAAGCTGAAGTTAAATCGAAACTTGAATCACTCTAAATCGATAAATTTTCAAGTTGAAGTTAAATCGAAACTTGAAACACACTAACTTTACAAAGTTATACAAGTTAAAGTTAAATCGAAACTTGAATCACACTAAATTCACAAAGCTAGACAATTTGAAAAATCAATCAAATTTCTTATCTGGGTCCAAGAAAGACGATGTTCCGGATTATCACTTTCCTGTAGAATGGCTCTCTTTCCACGTGCGACGACTCCAAGCGACCGCTTCCCGTCAATTCCACGTGTAGGCAAATCCAAGCGAACGCTTTTCCCGATTTGCCGCGATCTCCAGACTGTAAAGTGTTGCTTCTGCGGAACACTACCAGCGATTTCCAGGCACCATTTCCGTCAATTCATCAATCCGGCCACTGGTTGGGCGCCAATGTAAATTCTCGGTTGGGCTGAAGGAACCTTTTGCAGCATTATTCAACTCGAGCGCCGGGCAACTTACGAATATGTGTATGGGTGGTGGATTAAAATAAATCGACAGGACTGCCTGGTCGTAATTACTGCGATTTATTAACAGCAATCATTGACTCTATATACATGAAGGCCGCGACTGAGTCGGATCGCGTCTTTTTCACATCAAAACGTCACATCACCTCTCACTTTTCGTACATCCGGGGCTCCCTTGAAAAATACATCTGCGCAACTTAACTGCGCATTGGAGGAGGAACCTCCCAGGCGCCATCTATTGGTCTCTTTCGAAACCAACAGTTGGGTGCTTAAAACATATATGTTACAGCATTCATTTTTTATACATTATCTTATACTTAAAATTTTTTTTTTAATTTATGCATTTGCCTCTTGACTGCAATTGCGATTCATGTTTGTAAAATGCCCTCCATTGGAAGTTTTGACCATCGCTTCCGGCCTTGTAGTGGTCAAGGAAAAAGTCCAGTACCCGCCATTGGAAAAGAAATGTTTGTATAATAAGTTTTAAAAATACTTTTTATTAGTATGTATCCATAAAAGTGTTTGGTTATTCCAGAAACAGTTTTTATCTTATATAAAAAATTGCTTGGTCGAAATGACCGGCGCGATTACTCTTGTTGCAAAACGTGGTGCGACTAACGGCTGGATATTGTTACCTTACACACAACCGTCCGATATCATCGGATACGTCAAAAATGTTATCTACATATTGAATTATCGGAAGGTCTTCTAAATTGGACCAATAAATATCCAGTGCGCCTATGCTGGCATTCTAGAATTTTAGCTGTTTACATCATATTCATCTGCATTTTAGTCGCAGTAATCGGTTTCCCAAGTTTTAAATTATTGATACGATAAAAAGACGAGTGTAAAAGCTTATAAACTTTTAAACATTGTATAAAACACATGTTCCACATATCGTTCGGCTATTAGTGGATGAATCCAAAAGCGTTGAACTGTTTACATATTCATCTGACTTTAAGTCGCACAGTAATCGCGACTTCCCACTATTTAAATTATTGATGCGATACAAAGATAAGAGGTTAAACGCATGTAACTAATAAGCTTACTGGTATAAAATGAAGTGTCTGTCTGTGTACTGTACGCAGTGTCCTGACGGATATATGGCATTTACAATAATGAAATTGGTCACCCAGGTAGTCCGAATTTGTTGCGATTTTTATATATCACCCGAAATTAAAAATTGTATCCAGAATATTTTCAAATGAATTTATTTATCGTTCTTTCTTCCTCCGTAAAGTGACGTTACCAGAACCTCAAATGATGAACGGACAAATTATGCGGTTTTCAACCTCTGACGTCAGCCTTTGGAGACATTCCAAGTTTTCCAATTGTAGTGTGTTTTCATTTACGTTGTTCATAACAGCAACCTCAAGGTCATCACGGAGGCCGTGGAGTTCGTTTGCGAAGCAAACCGAATGGGAATACGTTGCAATCACCGGGGGTTGGTGAGCGGTAGCGAGCTGACACACCTGACCCAAAGACAAACGCTCTCAAGTGTATGTATACAATTGAATAATTTTATAATGACTTTAAAAAGTTAATTTTTTACAAGACATCGTTTGTACCTACAGTTGTTACAGCTGGAAAAATTCAGATTAATATAGTCATTAACTATCGAATTTAGGTATGAGTAGGTTATTAGCATAATTGATGAAAAATGATACCTTCAATTCTAATTTGTTCAGAGCGATAATTCCTCTTAAAAATTCTTCATGTTTTGATCCTCAATCAAGTTGCTAGAGATAAAATTATGTTTTTATACAATTTGTTTCACCTAGAAATCTAAAATATCATAGTTGTTTCAGGAATTTTGACCATAAAAAATCAATTGAAAGATAATTTCTTTATTTTCTGGGCATAATTTCAACAAGGTTTTGTTCCTAAGTTATGTGTTGTGTCCATTCCTGCTGCAAGAATGTCGCTACCTCAGCTGTAGTTTTCGGACGCAGTTCCCTGGTCCGTAAGCGTCGATCTATCACGTCTTACAAGTATTCTATGGGGCTTAGGTCCGGACTCTGAGCAGGTCAAGGAAAACATTTTACATCCATATCTCGATACCACTGCTTGACAGAGGCTGCAACATATCATGGAGCGTTGTTTTCCTGAAAGTAATATTCGTCCATTCCATCAAATTTCCAAAGCGTAGGAAGGACCTGATTGTCCAAAATGTTCATGTAGGCGTCGGCGTTCAATTCACTAGAAACAACATGCAAAGTTCCCAGGCCATACCATGAGGAACATCCCCAATCAAGTAGTCGGATTTTTTGCAAATGCGCTGGAGTCCATGTCCATTAATGTAGGGTAGTGTATAAGATGTTAATTTTTAATGTGGCTGAAACCGGCATTGGCTTAACAGTACCATTAAAAATAAATTTTATTTCAAAAATAATTCTCACAGAATTTAAATTGTAATACTTTAAAAGTGCCGCGGTAATGTCGCAGACAAACCAGTTGGTGCAATGGCAGATTAACAATCGGAAGGTTGCGAGTTCGTAATTAAATCCTAGAAAACACCGTTTTGCACGTGGGGGCTAGTATATAAAAATATTTTTTTTATTATTTTAATATTATATTTATTAAAAAATATATTTATGATTATTTGATATTTTTCAAAATTTTAACACGCTTACGAGAATATTAAACTTATGACAATTTACATTCGTTTTTCATGTTTGTAAGTAAACTATTTGTGTGTATTCGAAAGGGGTTTTCAATAGATACGTAGCATAACTCTCATTTTGCACAATTCTGTGTTTTCCCTATATAAACTGAATATCTAAATTAAAAACAAAGTTCTAAAGTATGTAATTTGAAAAAATGTGAATATTATAGAAAAGCAAATATTAAATGGTGCATCGCTGATATTAAAAGGATATTTTAGAGAAAATTGCTTAGGGTCTGGTCACTAGTCTTGATATTATTGTTTAAATTCACAGAAATCCTTATAATGGACACTAATTAAAATTATAGGTTATCCCTAAACAATTTATAGAAATAATTGAATTTTTGTAACGCACGTATTTGTATTAAAATAATCATGGAAAATTTGTGTAGATATACTCAAATATAGTTTACGATGTGTGAAAGGAATTTCACAAAATAAGTTTATCTTGCTTGCTTTTCTCTTTTTTTTTATTTTATGGTTTAATCCCATAAATTTCCAAACAATTTTTGGAAATAATTAAACTTTTGTAATAGATGTATTTGAATTGAAAAATGTGTTCATACGAAATCTGAGTAAATATACCAAAGTAAAATCACTTTAGAAATACGAAATCGCTACAAATCTATGAAAAACTTCGTACTTTTCCAAGAACGAAGAGATTCAAACTCGTCAAACAACCATTGATTTTTGTTTCTTTCTTTTTTTATCTCGGTTTTATTATAGAAGTTTCCATGCTGTGGTGGAAAGGACAACAGAAAGAATCTCAACTTATCGATTAATTGAATGTTTCCAGCGGGTGATAAAGTAAACAACGCAATAATTACTCTCTTAAAGTTTGACGAAATAAAACAAACACATGTTTTCCAGGCGCGTGCAGTGAGAGTATATAAGAGGACTAGATCCTTCAGTTTCCAACCAACATTACTTGATTTCTTCAGTTTCAACAAACTACCACATCTACAGCAGTCATGCAGGCCTTGTACACCTTGATCTTTATGCTTATTGCCTTGTTGGTTGTGGGTAAGTAGTTTCTCATGACATTTTCTACAACTGTAAGATTCAATGGAACAGTTCGTATTAATATTGGTATTGTTAACGCAATTGGTTTCTCGAAACTTAGTGACTTTGGATAACGTTTCGTACTATATGTGAAGAATTAAGTAATTTATGAAGTGGTATATGGATGTTCGCTAATTTTGAGTTAATATCAGAAAAAAATCTTTTTGCTAAGTCATTACATTAGTGGTTAATCCTAAAAATCGAAACAATAGCAAAGGTATATGCTCTACTCTTTGTAGATTAATGGGAATGGTAACCTGTTTGGAAGAGTAGAGGATGAGCCACCGGAGGGTTGATAGTTTTAATTGAGTCAATGACCGTGGTGTACAAAAAGAGCTTGGGCACTACTTGGCCTGAAATGTCCCCACGTTGACATGGTGTGGAAGTTTTGAGAGTGGGGTTCCGGGTAGATTAATTAACCCAATCATTTGTCCGTAGGACCCATGAATCGTTTCCTTCGGGTTTGATACCGGACGACCACCAATAGCATTTTGTGTTAATCCAATGCGACGTGAAATAAAATTTGCGCTCCTTTTGTAAAATGTTATAAGTCACTTTTTGGAAAAAATTGAGTACATCCCATCCTGGAGTGTATGGTTTGTTAATAATTAGGAGATGTCAAAATGTTGTAAGTCTTTTTCTTTCAATTTATGAGAAACAGAGGTAGGGAAAATTAAATAAATCAAAGACAACAGAACCACATGTTGAAAATTGAATCTTAAAATTGCTGTCACGAAAAATTAAAAAAAAAGGGACTTTTAACATTTTGCCATCCGAGTACAGAAATGCCTTTCTACCATTGTCGATAAAATAGATGTGGTTTAAGCAATTCTCATTGTTGCAAGAGAAGATTTCGTATTTTGTAATTCCCGATTACAGTAAGTATTCAGTAAACAGATAAAAGAAGTTCTCATTTAAGTGCTGTTGATTTGTGCGTGTACATTTAATTAGCATTTCAAGAACAAGAAAACAAAACGAAATCAACACGTTTTAATACTTTATTTCTAAAGCAATAATATTTCATAAATTAAGTTTTAAAGGAATACCAAAAACCTAAATTAAACTACAATCTAATATACATATACCATATTACTTAAACGTATTCCACACTTAATTTTAAATTCATCCATATTTTCTTCCAAGAAATGAATCCAGCTCTTCGAAATTAAATAATTTTCTATAAAGGTGGATTGGAAAGCTCAGGAAACGATGTTAATAAGTGAAAAGTGAATGGAAAAGTCTGTGTTACTATATATATATATATATATATATATATATATATATATATATATATATATATATATATATATATATATATATATATATATATATATATATATATATATATATATATATATATATATATATATATAGTAAGTTGTTTGTATGTACCTCAATATCTTTCTGGAACGTTAAAGACATTAGCAAGAATCGTTCGTGCATGTTCCGTCAAAAACTTTTGTAGAAAAAAATGTATTTGCATAATGCACGTCAGATATTTGCTTTCAACTCCATAAATATCATGTGTAACTTAACTTTGAATTCAAGCTAGTCTTTTAATGTAAGCTACGAAAAACCCAATATTTCAGAAATATCAAAAAGTTTTAACGTCAAAACCTCTAACATCATAACATATTTCAATGTATGCTTTCCGACCAAAGTAGGGAATCGAACTAGCTGTACATGAAGACACAATTGCTAGATTTCAAAACGAATCGATAGGTTTCAAAGATGTTAGTTCCAAGAAAAATTTATGTATATTATTTAATTCATTTTTACGTTGCTATCCATTAAAATGTGAAACATTTCTCTATGCACACTTATAAGAAAGCTTTCCTTTAAAACATGCGAATTAAATACAAAATATGAAATACCTGTGACACGTGTTTCAACTTTTTTCGATTTTTCAGTTTCCTAATTATTTTATGTTTTATTTATTTCAGCTCAAGCTGCCGTACACCGTAAGTTGCCTTGACACATTTAATATGTAGACATAGAATAGTAAGAAGACCAGTAAAGAAAAAAATAATTCATGCAAAATAATTCTAAGATTTTACTTTTTATATTCCAATGGAACTTTAAAAAATAATCACATTGTGTTTAAGAATTTTAAAATTTACGCACTAGTAATTCCAAAGTTTTCTTAACGGATCAACTGTGAAGCAGAATAATTGTTAACAGTTAAGTTTTTTAATTTTTTTAAAAAGTAATTATGTTTGTGATTGATCATTGTATAAATAATAGGAGTTATTAGTTAAATAAGTAAATAATTTTTTGAAATACATAGTCATGGTACGAAATGTGTTAATTAAAGTATTTACCTAAATGGTATAGAATAGTTTTTTCACAATTCAGCAATTTATTATAATCTAAAATTCAAATTAGAAAAATCTTATTTAATGCATTTTCGTATGTTACTGTCTTTGGGTCGTAAGAAAAATAAATTTACCTTTAATATATTTTATAAAAAGGATTTTATAGTAGTATATATCACATAAATTAGAAGTAAAGACGTAACGCGGGAGAGAATGTGTATAATCCGATGATTAGTTTGTAACGAAAACCAGAATACGTACACATTAATGTGTACAAAAATATCATTCAAAGGATTTATATTGAGAAAGCTGAATTTAATGCACATGTTATTCAGCTTTGCCTTTGGACACACCATTAAGGTTTCTATATCTGCTTGCAGATCTAGATATAAAGTCTATAAGTAGCATATATCACGCAAAATATTTATACACTTACACTACTGTAGAATATGACGCATTCCTGTATTGATTACTAAACCAGTACCCTTAGTGTACTAAAAATTAGAAAACGACGTGCTTAAAATTTATCACAGTTTATATACATAACCTAATAATCTATGTATACACCAAGTATCATATTAAAAATTTGCACATATAAAATCTTTTTAGCATTTTTTAAAAATAACTTTTCGATCTGTGCTATAAACGTAATTCAGCTCTCCAGTGCATGATCTCTTGTCGCTCATGTTAGTTTATTCACAATTACGATCTGGTCCTTCGGTCTCACGGGCTTATAGATTTGGGGTTATTTTATTGATGCCATAGAAAGAGCAATCGCAACAGAATAAAGCATTTAAAGAGTTTGTGTTTATTAATTTGGTTTCCATATTTATTTCTAGATTATAAGGTCGGAAACGATAAAGGTATGTATTACGTATAACCTATATAAACACTAAACGGATTTTTATTCCAAATTCTAATCGACCCTGGTAGCCCGGTTGGGAGAGTAACGGATTAGCATCCGGGTGGTTGCGAGATTCGATTAAACCACAGACCGTCGTGTACAAAGGCGCGAGTTAAATTTTTCGTGTTCTCAAATATCCACTCCTACACATGGAAGTTTGGAGACTGGGGTCCCATCTCAAGTTCGACCTCGTCATCTGACTGTGGTTCAAAGTTACGTGAAAATAATCCGTAGTGTTCCTCCAGTGCGATGTTAATTAAAATACACATGCATACAAGTTTTTAAATCCACAAAAGAGTTTTTAAATCCGCAATTGGAATGTGAAAATAAAGGTACTACGCGTCCATTCGCAATTTTAAAATGTTGTGTATTTGTAGATCAATTAAAAAGTTAAAAAAATAATGAATTATACTAGAACACATTCAGTGTGCTGTATTCAAACAGTATTTAACAATTTCTAAAAAGCGAGTAATCAAGACTCCATAAATGTATTACATTCTTAGTTAAATCTTTATATGAATGTTAAAACTGATTAGGTGTCCTCGGATCTATATTTTCGGGATTGATTCTGGATCGTCTCTTGCAGCCTGTTGCGTTGGTGTAGTGCCAATTAAATTTAACTACTCTAATGAATCCCATGAAGTTATATTTATCTAGTGTTAATAAATGTATACTTTTAATCAAGAAATAACGTTAAGGAAGATAACTATAATTATAACTAATGTGATATTTGATATTTATTTCCAGATGACAGTAGTAAGTAAATGTTTTATTACTTTACCATTAGCATTCCAATTATAAACGCAATTATTTGTCAATTTTCATTAATTCATAACGAAAGTAAATAATGCTTTTAAAAAATAGTTCGATATTTCTAAATATATATATAAGTATTTTACAACTTCCAAACTTTGAGCAAGTTTATTTTGAAAATTGGAGGGTTCTATTCATGAAACAGTTGCAAAGACTAGGTTCTCAATATTAATTTCTCAAATTAAAAAAGCAAAGCAACTACCATTCATGTGCCAACTGCAATCATTACTTTAAACACTTAACACATCCATCTATGACAATTATATATCATACCATAGATTATTCAATGGACAGAAAAATTACGCTGCAAGTCCGCAATGGCTGCTCAGATATGCAAGTGGATGCATCGAGGTGACGAAACGATCTTCATCCCCTTTGTAGTAACAAAGGTAGTTTTGTCTCGACGTTACAGATTATTTACGATGCATTTCCCGAAAAGTGCAATGGAGAGTTGGCATCCTGAAATTCAGATTTTAGCAGTTAGAATACCACGTTAGTTTCACTTAAATAAACTTTGAAAATTTTTATATTGGTTGTAAAAAGTATAATAAATATAAATTCCATTTGTTTTCAAAAGCAATTATTAAGGACAAGAAGTTAAATGTTTCTTGAATTAAAATTAAAACATGTTGAACTCATAAACTAGTAATGACAATGAAAATGTTTCTCTCTTGATGGCTTACCTCAGATCGATTAGAGGAAATCATTCATATAATCATCAAGATCATTATAGAATGAAGTTAATAAATATTCCATGTATCAATCCACATTTATTAATCTTTTTCTACTTTTTTAATCGTAGCCATATTCGACGATGCTGCTTCCGCTATCAATGGAGTTTTATGAATGTGAAGAATGTAACACTTTGACAATGAATAAAAGTGTTAATTGATTTTGAGTTTACTGTGGTTTTATGAGATTAGGTAAACAAAACTCCTTAAACGCAAATAAACCAATAAAAACATTTTTCCAAACGTAATCGGCATGTGCCGTGTTAAGTAATGTGTATTTTCTTTTACTGTGCAGCACTATAAACATGGTTTACTGAAATTTAAAATCTAAACATTTCGCGTTACTTACCTGGTATAGAATTTAAAAAAAAATACATTACCAAGATAATAATTAATTTGAACGAGATACTATGCCGAAACTTAAATGAGGGTTGGGGTTCATACGTATATATATCCTTCTTGACACCTGTTGTTTAAAAGCTAACGAGTTGGAAAATATTTTAAATTCATAAGAAAGAGTATCCATATTGTGGTCACTTATCTAGATTGTTTTTACATAACCCTTGAAACATTTGACAAACTAATATGAACTCGAATCCCTTACCCGACTCGAATAATGTTTTGTGTATATTTTTAAGTTTAGAACATTTACTTAACATTAAAGATAATTATTTATTTATACATTCATTTGATTGTTTATTTCAAAAATAAATAAATAAATAAAAATAACCAAAATTATATGATCCAAAAAATGCAAAAATGACATACACAAATAAGGTTAGATAATAGATAAAACAAAACACTCTTCGTTGTAAAAGATTACTTAATGTATTGAAAGCATTAAAAATTGATCAACTTCTAATAAAGCAAATTGTTAAATATATTATGTTTTACACGTTAAATAAGAAAAAAATTCATGTTTTTGGTGATGTACCTGTGGATGTCAAAATCAATGCAAGAAACTAAAAAGAGCTAACCAATTTTTTTGTGTTTAAAGTTGTGAGCAAATTGTTGAATCAAAGTCTCTACCTAGCTTCACAAAAAGGAAACCGAAAAGATTTTGATATTCAGAAGACAACAGTACCCCCATTCGTACTTCGTATATTCATCCTTTTCTAAGAGAACTTCCAAATAATATAAGCATGAGTTTAATAATTTGTAACAACTTTTCGGCATTTTTAAATTTCTACAACCTAGTATACAAATCCTACAAATTCATATCCTTACATTTGACATGCAGTACAATGCAATAAGGGACCGGACAGCAAGATGTGATGGTATAAGGGAAATAATACATGTTTTCTAGGGGTCTGCAATTAAACTAGTAATACTTTTGGGCATACTTTCAACAAGGTTTTGATACACTGCTATGGGTATTTGTGTCCTTTCCTGCTTCAAGAATGACACCTGCTCTGCTGTAGAGTTTGAACATGGTTCCCCGGTAAGTTAGCGTCGCTCTAACTCGTCTCACAAATATACAAATATTCTACGGGACTGTGAGCAGGCCAGGAAAGATGTTTTACATCCATATCTTGATACCAATGCTTGAAAGAGGCTGCAACATGGAGCGTTGTCCTCATGGAACTGACATTCGTCCATTGCATAAAATTCAAAGAGGTCAGGCAGAACTTGATTGTCCAAAATGTTCATGTAGGCGACAGCGTTCAATTTACCATGAACAATATGCAAAGGTCAGAGACCATACCACGAAAAACACCCCAAAGAAGTTTGTTACACGACCACCACCGAACTTGACAGTTGGAACGATGCAATCGGGTAAGAGACGTTTGCCTGGCATTCACCAAAACTAAGCACGCCTGTCCGACTAGAAGAGCGTGTAGCCTGACTTATCGCTCCATAAAGAAACTTTTCAGTGGTCCACAGTCCAGTGGTGACGTTGCAAACACCAAGCGAGTCAATCGGCTTTGTTCATCCAACAAAGTTTGTGTTTGGTGATGTTTGGTTTGTATGCGGCAACATATCCGTGAATATTGAGGGCGTGCAGTTCTTTCCGCAAAGTATTGGGGTACACCGTAAACCTTGCTGCCTGTTGAAACTCACAGTTGAGGATTTTGATTGGCTTCTTCCGGTTCTTACTAACTTCACTCTGCAGGACACTCCGATTCCATTCAGTCGATTTACAGAGACGACCAAAGTGTGAAGTTCGTGTCCTAACTCCCGTTATCTTCGGCTTCTTCACATCACCAACAGTTGACCGTGGGTGTGATATACCACAGTTATGCGAATAGACTTGCCAATAGTGGGCCAACCGATAATAGCATCCATTTCAAGTTCACTAAGTTCCTTTCGTTTCGTTATATTGTGACAGTTTCACACAGAATTAACGACGTTACCACTTCGCGTATCGTATTTAACCGTAACAGGTCACGTGCGAGCACTGGAGATTATGCAAATCCGCTGGCGTCTGGTCCATTATTGTAGGATAGTGTATATCACAGCACTGCTAAAGGTACAAACTGTCCTAAGGTGCAAAACACTGTCCTGCTGATCCGCAGCTACGCACTAGTGACGCCTCCACGCAGCGAACATTGACCTTAAGGAGAACAAGACAGCGAAACTTCGATGTGGTGGTGGCTTCTTGGCTTGGGGTTGGCGGAAGTTGCGTGGGAAAAAACTCGAGCAATGAGTACGTCGGTATGGACAGCCTGCCGTGGGGACACTATCCTTGGGGTTTAATGGAAAAACACCAAAAACATGATGCGGGCTGAAGCGTGCCGAGGGTTGCAAGGCCAATCGTCGAGAAATGTCAACAAGTGGGCCAAGTGATGGGAAAATAACTATTTTTCGAGAGAGTTGACTCTGCGCGTCTGGAAGTAACGGATGAGAATTTTCGTGCTCACTACCGAAGTGCCGGGGGGCGGATTGGACACCAGACAGATTTATTGCAATTAATTTTGCTCTTATTTTTGTTAAATTAAAAATACAGTAAATAATTCTATTTCGTGTTTGACAAATTATGTAATATTCCCTTGAATTCTGTGAGAAAATATTTCATTTTTGATTACCTGACGTGTTCCGATTTTTTTGTACGTGCTTTTAATTTGTAGCGAGAGTACCACCATGAACACGACCTTGTCAAAAGTATGAGAAATACTAAGGTAACTACTTAAAAAGGCTGTATTGAAGACGGTTAAAAAATTCATTTCTATAATATTGCTCAACTCAATTCATAAAAATGACGAATCTACTACGATTTTGATTTGTAGCACTATTTTCGAATGTCGCTATCAATGAGAGAAATATGGCAAATTAATTTTGTTAGACATTTTTCAATAAGTTTAATTTAAAAGAAAATATGTTTTTCTTGAAATTTAGATTTCCTGAACGTGCAATATTAATAAAAAAAAAACATGCAAAATTAGTTTTTTCACTACAGACAAATTAAATGTAATCGATTACCATTTTCTAAATGGTAAATAGATTTGACAGCATTTCTTCTTAATAAATTCAGTGTATAAGACAAACTTTCCAAATAAAAGCTGCTTATTTATATATATAGCTTCAATTCTTACGATAAACCAAATAACCTTCTGTCGCTATTAGAAGGATTTGCTACATTTCAAAAGTTCTAGTTCATTTTTTTAACATGGACGCTCTGTCAATAAACGATAAATGCCTTAAAAAATTTGAAACCTATGAAAAACTTGAAATTTGCTTTTATCTAACTTACATGCCGCTTTAAATAAAATACTTTGCAGTGGTGTTGTGTGTGATCAAATATAATTACAAAAATATTTAATCTGAAAACAACAGGAAACAAAATAAAAGTTAGTTGGAAAAATGATGCTCTAAAGATATCAATTCGTGATATTTGTAACACTTGAACCGAACAGTTGCTATTACATGCAACTAAAAGTTAAGCTAAACTAATAGTTCAACTAAAAGTTAATTTAAAAATTCCAAATTATTTACAAGTGAAGGACATAAAATATTACTCTACTAGGCAAACGAACACAAGTTTCCATTTCGTTAAAAATATCGTCTGTCCCACAGATTCGAAAAAAGTTTATATTTTGCAAAGAAAATAAATTAAGCTAGCAATACATCTGTATTAGAATTAAGATAGTTAAAAACAATTATTTTCGGAAAAATAATTGTTTTCCAGCAGTGCTGTCCAGCGGAACAATCAAAGTAATCATAATACTCAATATACATTCCAGATATTCTAAAACTACGAAATTATGGTTGATTAAAGTACACGTACTCGGATGTTTTAGAAAAGCACTAATCTAAATATGTAAACAAAGAAAAATGTAATATCAGATTAATAAATAAAATAGATGTTTAAAATTAAGAACAAACACAAATAAGTTCAGTCACTAAATGAATGTACGTACTCACAGTTTTCAGAGATTTATGGAACTTTATTCAACCATTTCGACGTAGCACGGTGACACACATACAGACAGGCAGAAACCAAACGCGTATGCGACGGATTATGCATCAGGAGTCGGGATTGTAATTCGATCAGACGAATCTGACATCATTTGACTCCCTACCGGATCCAACAATATCCATCGAATCCGAAAAACCCGAATTATTTTAAATTTAAATAATCGATTATTCAAACCTAACTTTAAAGTCGCAAAATCGTTTATTAAGCAATCGATTGGGAATTAATCAATTTTTTTATTTTTCAATCATCAGTATTGAGAATTTGATCAAAAATAATAAATTTAATTGTAATTTAACTTTAAATATAAATTAAATTTGAGAAAATAAACAGATTTCGAGAAAATAATGAAGAAAGAAATGACTTAATATGAAATAGATGGAGTCAAAGGAAAATATTTGACTTATGTAGGACTGCTTAATGTAGGTTAAATCAACTAGTGTCGAAGCTGATAGGGCTTTCTCGGCCGTTGGTTATATTTCCAGATAAGTAGGTTGGAAGAGGACACAATTAATACGATTTGTTTCCTTAGATCGTTCTTTCAAACCCAAATTGATTTTTATTGCTATATAACTTTGATTTAAGCAAGTAAGAAAAATTAAGACTTCCTTTTTTGTTATGTTAACCAAAACTGTCAAATATTAGATTTTCATGTTAATATGAGACAAGGTTAAGTACAATTTATATGTCGTTTGAAAAACGACATTAGAGATATAGACTACTTAATTTTAGATAAATAGAAAAGTACTACGTTAAAACACACTGATGTTTTTTGCTGTGTAAACTAGTAAGACTGATCACATCAATCGTTTAACACTTAAAACTAGTAGCACTAGTAGTTAATGTAATTTACTGCAGGTGATTGATTTCCTACCTACGGATAATTATTAATAAATTTAATTTTCTACTACAAATAAACGTATTGTTCGTCAATTTGGAACAATATCCTTTTTACCTACTTTTACTCAGACGATTTTGGAAAAATACTTACTGAATTAATAGACGTGTTAACAAAATACCAATCCGGCCGGTACCGGCCAGATTGAAAATTGTGCCGGATTGCAATCCTTAATCAGGTGTGCTTAAAACGGATAGAAAACGAAATGGATTGAAAACATTCAATATACAGAGTGTCCTAAAAGTTGCCGTACTGACGATTCTTGAAATTATTATACAAAAACAACAAACTTTACAACATTTATTTTTATGCTAATGGTAAAAAGCACTTTTAACCTGACGTAGGAAAAAATTTTGAACTTACATTTATACTAAATGTTTTGAATGTCCGCCCTTTTCTTTGAGGCAAAGCTGAAATCGTTTCCGCATATTTTTAGAAACGCAATTCAAGGTGCTCGGATTGACTTCTTGCATCCTATGAGTAATGGAAGTTTTCATATCACCTATTGTTTGGTGATTATCGTCATCAATGTTTTTCTTAAAATATTCCCAACGAAAAAAGTCAGGAATGCTCTAATCAAGGAAACGAGATGGATAAAGGTTTCTTGTGATGAGTCGATCGCAATAAGATCACAATACCATCGCCAATAATAAAGCTGCTTCTCATTGTCCGGTGGCTTTAGCTCCTGAAATATTTTGCACGATAAGCACGAAATACAAAGCTCTTAAAGCCTTATGTATCTCTCCCTGTGATGTGCCCATTTGTTGCGACAAGCGCCTCACAGATTGATGAGGGGATGTTGTTGTTGTTTTTGTTGCTTATCCACTTTAAAAGATCTGACATATATCAGATCAGCTCCAGTAGGTTGTTGACCGCCAGAAAATCAATAACAATAAGGGGGATAGATGTCAAGGCCTTCTTGGAAAGTCCGACGTAATTCAGTATGTGTTTCGGAGAGGCTGGTTGGTCACAGCATTTTCTGCAAGTGGGATAAATTTTTCTGTCACGTTCAAAAGATAGACACTTGAGGTGTCCACTTTTAAGCCTAGCTAGTGCAGTGAGAGCCACGATCACAATTAACTACAAAAAGAGTGCCAGGGGATGTTCCGGTGTACCACGGGTGTGCAGGTGGAGTACGCCTTTTTAAATTTAGTTTAGTTCTTTCATTTGAGTACATTTCTTGGTAAGTAAGCGAAGAGCCAGTGGCCGTTTCGTCCTCACTGCCCTCTTTAGCCAATCTATCCGCTACCTCATTACCACTAATATTTAGATGTGACGGAATCCATTGAAGATGGGCGTCGTGGTTCTGAGAAATCTTCTTCAGTTTAAGCATAATAAATATGCTGGTTTCATCGTCTGCAGAGGACCAGCCACTATGTTGAAGAGCACTGCGGTAGTTCGTAAATTCGTAGTTTATAGGAATCAATTCTTGCGAATTCCAATTTGGTTTGCTTCGTAAACCAAATTATGAATAATATGATGTATGGTTTGCTTCGAAAATTGGATAACATTCATAACGGAGTTGCCCGTGGTGTTGGTTTGCTAATGGAACTTGGCGTAACGGTATAATCTCTTGCGAAAAGATAAACATTTAATTGAAAAATTATTTATTAAAAAAAATTAAACGTATAATTTAACAATCCAGAAATTTCAAATCCGTTGAAATTTTCAATCCATCTTTAACATTCCGGTTTTACAAAAAATAACTAAATGATGCCACCCAAAATGTTTTTCATTTTTTTAAATACTGCAATAAGAACACGTTTTTCAGGGAGACTTCAAAATTCGCGATACCTTATAGATAAATTTCTACATTTAATGTGTTGTGAAGCATTTCATTATTTTATTTTCGCACAAATTCATGTTAATTTGTAATACAAAAAACAGCATTAGATAAACTTTAATTAAATATTGAAATAGCTATGTCTATATTGCATGTAATGATATACGAAGAAAGTAGATTAATCAAGGAAACAAATTTCAAAAGAAAATTAATAATAACAACTTCTAAATTTCTTTACCGATTATATCTATTTAGAATTTTTAAAATACGACAACACACTAAAGATTCTAACAGTAAGTTAAGGTATCCTTCTTGCTACCTGTTATCTCTCCTACAGGACTCCCAACCAGATTCTTTCCCAGAATTCTTTCAATTAAAATATGTGGGTATTTCGACATTTTGCGAACTGTGATTGGTAACATTAATATTACACTATTCGAAAATTTTGTACCGTTCACTAAAGTCAATAAGAGAGTTTGTACACACACTGATAATTGTTGGAGTCTTACACTTTCAAATTTCATTGTTACATATCCGGCCGTTAGTCACGCATTGGTCTTTTCCCCGCATGTGCCTGCTTTTTCTGTTGTTCCTCCCCGTACTTTTAAAATAGAGCAGAATGCCATTGTGCAGCTGAATTTCGAGGTGTCATCTAGTCCTTCCCTCGGTTTGGTCAAATTCTTGTAAAATTCGTGGAATTTATGGTATCCGTAAAAGAAGTTCGGTCAAACTGACCGCGACGCGCCAACTGAGATTTGTCGAAATAAATCTGTACGAGTACGCATTTATTTCTCCACGTTGTTCCGGTTCGGGCTGGATGTTGGTAGCGCTTCAAAATGAAAAAAATCTTCGATTGTTGCCCAAACGTTTCAGCTTTTTGATGAATTAGAAGATGTTGATTTAAGTGACGATGGAAGTATTTCTAAACAAGACATATTAATGCACGTTAGTGACAAAGAAGATGAAATCATTCAAGAAAAAGATAATACTTGTGACGAAGAAGATGTCGCCAGTGACGACGAGAATTTGAATTAAGACATTTTTTTGGGAAAGATTAAACTGAGTGGAGGAAAAATTGCACTAGACTCAATGCTAGTCGTAGTAAGTATAACGCTGTGTCACATTAGCCTGACGAACGACCACCTGCTGGTGACTCTAAAACCACAAATGTAACAAAGGACAATTACTTTTTTCTGTTCCATTTGCTAATGATCTGTTACAGCAGTACAATCTCACTCTGATTGGGACACTAGGGAAGAAATAAGAGAAACACTTCAGTCTTTCTTACCATCAAAATATTGGGAATTACTCTCAAGCATATTTAGTTTTTAAAAAAATCTCACTCTAGTTTCGTATGTGCCTAAAAAATGTGTGCTGCTTATTTGATCAATGCATCATGATAATGCCGTAGCAGACATATCAGAAAAGAAACCCGATATCATTAATTTATTCAATGTCACTATAGGAAGCGTAGATGTAGGTGACGAAATGAAGGGCTCCTATTCAGTCGTAAGGAATATTAGGAGATGGCCCCTTACAGATTTCTTTCTCTATTATGAATATAGCAGATGTTTACTCACAAATAATTTATCAATCAAACACTGGAGAGAAGTTTGCCTTCGAAAATGCACTGCTGTCCACCGTAAATGCAACACCCTGAAGGAAGCATGCAAGTAATATGAAATTTACAACATGCATTAGCGGTGGTGAGATATGCAAATGATTAGAATTTCAGCGCAGACGCACATCAAAGCGCTATTTAAGGCTTGAAGATTTCGACGATTTCAAGTACGGCAGTTGTGTTTTTCTTGTGGTTTAAAAAAAACCCGATCAATTATGTCTCGTAGAAAACAGCGATCATCTTTTGATCAAGTATCCGAGTTCGACAGAGGAAGGATAGTGGCCTACCGAGATTGTGGATTATCTTTCAGGTAAATCGGTAGTCGTGTTGGACGAAACCTAACAACTGTAATTCGATTATGTGATCGTTGGATGCAGGAGGTACGACGGACCATTGTGTTCCATCTCATCCACCTCAGTGAACCACTTCACGTGATGACAGGCATATTGTGCGTATGGCAGTGGCGGATCGCTCAGCCACATCACTAACCATAGCACAGCACATTCAGTCTGTAATGCATCATCCAGTGTCTGCGCGTTCCATTCGACGCCGTTTACAGCAGAGTGGTCTGTCCGCAAGACGTCCATTGCTTCGTTTACCATTGACGCAGAACCACAGACGTCTCCGCCGCTAATGGTGCGATGAAAGAAGGATGTGGACGGCAGAATGAAATTAAATTGTCTTTACTGACGAGTCACGCTTCTGTCTGCAATACCACGATGGTTGGATTCGAGTCTGGAGACAACGTGGGGAGAGGATGCTGAACAGCAGCGTTATTAACCGTCACACTGGTTCTGCACCCGGTATTATGGTATGGGGCGGTATTGGGTATCACTGTCGCACTCCTCTAGTACGCATTGCAGGTACTTTAAAAAGCCAGCGCTACATCTCAGAGGTTTTGGAGCCAGTTGTCCTTCTTTACCTTCAGGGCTTGCCCACAGCCATATTTCAACAGGGTAAGGCGGAACCACACGTGGCACGCATTGACCAAGGGTTATTCTTTTATTCGCCAGATTGAATTTCTTCACTGGCCAGCTTGCTCTCCGGATCTTTCGCCGATAGAAAACATGTGGTCAATGGTTGCTCAACGATTGACCCAGATTACATCCCCAGCTGCCACACCAGATCAACTTTGGCAACGTGTGGACCAAAGTCTCTTTGAATCAATGCCGAGGCTTGTGGCAGCGGTGATCTCCAACAATGGCGGCTACTCTGGCTACTGATTTTGGCAGGAACCACACTTCACAGAAGTCTATAAATTTAATCCTTTGATACTTGGTCAACATGTTATCTACAAAATAAATTTTGTTATGATATCTCTTGTCTTTCTTGGTGTTGCAATTTGGGTGGCCAGCAGTGTATCTAAAACAATTAGGACTGGATTTCCTAAAAAGCAAATGAATGGCAGAAAAAACAATCAGTGCTAAAAATTCAATTCATTTTGGTGAGAAGAAAATAAAAGACCCTGCACTGGTAAACTCGGACGTTGTTATCTCTGCTCCAACACAAAATATCAAAAAACACAACAAATGTGTCGCGATTATTGCAAATATATTTGCAGGGAACATACGCGAAAGGGATGTACTGAGTGTTCTCAAATTGACAGAGCGGAATTCGACATGGAGTAGAAAAAATATACGTATGTAAATTCACTTTATCTTAGTTATAACGAAATATTTAGTACATAATTCAGGACTAGTTATTTAAAAAATTTTAATTCTATAATTTTACTTAAAAATGTACATTCATTTGTTATACATCATCTTCTTATACTTTTAAATTATTTTTTTAGAATTTATGCATTCGCTCTTGATTGCAATCGCGATTTATGTTTGCAATATGCACGCCATTGGAAGTATTGACCATCACTTCCGGCCTTGTAATGGTCAAGAAAAAAGTCCAGTGCTCGCCATTGGAAAAAGAAATTATTTTTATAATAACTTTTAAAAATACTTTTAATTAATATATATTCATAAAGGTGTTTGGTTATTCCAGAAACAGTTTCTATCTGATATAAACAATTGTTTGGTCGAAATGACCGGCGCGATTACTCTTGTTGCAAAACGTGGTGCGACTAACGGCTGGATATTGGTGCCTTACACACAACCTTCCGATATTATCGGATACGTCAAAAATGTTATCCTACATATTGAATTATCGGAAGGTCTTCTAAATTGGACCAATAAATATCCAGTACGCCTATACTGGCATTCTAGAATTGCAGCTATTTACATCATATTCATCTGCATTTTAGTCGCAGTAATCGGTTTCCCAAGTTTTAAATTATTGATACGATAAAAAGATGAGAGTAAAAGTTTATATTACTTATAAGCTTATAAAACATTGTATAAAACACATGTTCCACATATCGTTCGGATATTAGAGGATGAATCCAAAAGCGTTGAGCTGTTTACATATTCATCTGACTTTAAGTCGCAGTAATGGACTTCACACTATTTAAATTATTGATGCGATACAAAGATAAGAGGTAAAAAGTATGTAACTAGTAAGCTTACTGGTATAAAATGAAGTGTCTGTCTGTGTACTGTATGCAGTGTCCTTACGGATATATGGCATTTGCAATATGAAATTTGGCAAACAGGTAGTCCGATTTGTTGCGATTTTTATATCTCATCCGAATTTAAAAATTTTATTTAGAACATTTAAAAATGAATTTATTTATCGTTCTTTCTTCCTCCGTAAAGTGACGTTACCAGAACCTCAAATGATGAACGGACAAATTATGCGGTTTTCAACCTCTGACGTCAGCTTTTGGTGACATTCTTAGTTTTCCGATTCTAGTGTGTTTTGATTTACGTTGTTCATAACAGCAACCTCGAGGCCATCACAGAGGCCGTGGTGTTCGTTTGCGAAGCAAACCGAATGGGAATACGTAGCAATCAGCGTGGATTGGTGAGTGGCAGCGAGCAGTCACAGTTGACCCCACGAAAAAAACTGTCACGGACAACGCCCTGCTGGCCACGCAGTGGCTAGTCAGCTTATAAAACATTGTATAAAACGCATCTTCCTCATATTGTTCGGATATTAGTGGATGAATCCAAAAGCGTCTATAATTTCTACGCTTTCTACAAGTACATTTCGTACAAAATAATTTATTTTCTTTTAAAATGATTTACGCATATTCACTTTATTTATAATCTTAAATAAGCTGCTGAAAACGTCCAATAAAATAGCTTTATACAATCTGATCAAGTTGAAAGGAAAATGAATCAGATCTCCAATAAAAATAGGACGCATAAATACCAGAGACAATGCCCGAACACTGCCGATAATTTCGTCTCCGATATCCGATAGCTATCTATGTGTGTACAAACGCTCTCAGGTGTACGTATACACTACAATAAATTTATAATTTTGACTTTAAAAAGTTAATTTTTTACAAGACATCTTTGGTTTGTACTTAAACTCATTAAAGCTGGAAAAATTCAGATTAATAAAGTCATTAACTGTAGAATTTAGGTATGAGTAGGTAATTAGCATAATTGGTGAAGAATGATACCTTAAATTCTAATTTGTTCAGAGCGATAATTCCTCTTAAAAATTCTTCATGTTTTGATCCTCAATCAAGTTCTTTTTTATTTTATATTATTTTTTTTTCCAAGTATGTTTTTATACAATTTGTTTCACCTAGAAATCTAAAATATCAAAATTGTTTCAGGAATTTTGACCATAAAAAATCAATTGAAAGATAATTTCTTTACTTTCTGGGCATAATTTCAACAAGGTTTTGTTCCTAAGTTATGTGTTGTTGTGTCCATTCCTGATGCAAAGAATGTCGCTACCTCAGCTGTAGTTTTCGGACGCGGTTCCCTGGTCCGTAAGCGTTGCTCTAACGCGTCCCATAAATATTCTATGGGGCTTAGGTCCGGACTCTGTACATATCTCGTCATCCATAACTCTGTACATCCATATCTCGATACCACTGCTTGACAGAGGCTGCTACATGACATGGGCCGTTGTTGTTCTGGAAGTAACATTCGTCCATTCCATAAAATTTCCAAAGCGTAGGAAGGACCTGATTGCACAAAATGTTCATGTAGGCGTAGGCGTTCAATTCACTAGGAACAGCATGCAAAGGTCCCAGGCCATACCATGAGGAACACCCCCAAACAAGTAATCGATTTTTTGAAAATCCGCTTGAGTCCATGTCCATTATTGTAGGGTAATGTATAAGATGATAATTTTTAATGTGGCTAAAACCGGTATTGGCTTAACAGTACCACTAAAAAGAAAGTTTATTTCAAAAATAATTCTCACGGAATTTAAATTGTAATACTTTAAAAGTGCCGCGGTAATGTCGCAGACAAACCAGTTGGTGGAATTGCAGATTCACAATCGGAAGTGTGCGAGTACGTAATTGAATCCTAGAAAAGACCGTCTTGTACGTGGGGTCTAGTACATGAAAACATTTTGTGGCCTCATATATCCTCACGTTGAGTGATGTAGAAGTTTGGAGAATAAGGAGCCAGCCGATTTGTTGAATACTACATTTAACCGTGCCTCAGAATAACTGTGTGTCCTCGAACATTGTCCTCCGTGATAGACCGCATATATCTCATTTTCGTATTGCTCCAGTTCTATCTACATTCAACTAGCTAATACGTTTTGTGCGTCCACTATTATTTTGGAAGCAATTATTTGTTTTAAAAATGTGTTCCTTTCTAGACGACATGTGTATATAACGCGTCTACTATGTAACAATCTAGGGGAAGTCTGGTTTAACAAATGTAGCTGCAAAAATTTGTTTTATGAAATAAAGTAAAACATGAAGCCCCGAACATTTTAAAACCCGTTTGGGGCAGAATTAATCAATTTGTGATTATTTGATATATTTTACATTTATTTTCCACGTTTGTAAGTAAACTATTGATGTGTATTCTAAAGTGGTACTCAATAGATACGTAGCATAATTCTCATTTTGCACTAGTCTGTGTTTTCTCTATAGAAACTGAATATCTAAATTGAAAACAAGCGTCTAAAGTTTGTAATTTGAAAAAGTGTGGATATTTGAGTAAAGCAAATTCTAAATGGAGCATTGCTGATATTAAAAAGATAATTGAAAGAAATGTGCTTAGTGTCTGGTCACTAGTCTGGATATTATTTTTTTAATTTACTGAAAGCCATTTCATCTCAAGTCCTTATAATGGACACTAAATAAAATCATAGTTTATACCTGAACAATTTATAGAAATAGTTGAAATTTTTGTAACATATCTATTTGTATTAAAATAATCATGGAAAAAATGTGTAGATATACCCAAACATAGTTCAAGCTGAGTGTAAGTAATATCCCAAATAAGTTTATCATGCATACTTTTCTCTTTTTCTTATTTTATGGTTTCATCCCTTAAGTTTCCAAACAATTTATGGAAATAATGAAGCTTTTATGATAGATGTATATGAATTGAAAAATGTGTTCATACGAAATCTGAGTCGATATACCAAAGAAAAATATCATTGTAAATACGAAATCGATAGAAATCTATGAAAAACTTCGTACTTTTCCAAGAACGAAGTGATTTAAACTCGTCAAAACTACCAGCTATTTTTTTCTTTCTTTTTTTATTTGGGTTTCATTCTAGAAGTTTCCCAGCTGTGGTCGAAAGGACAACAGAAAGAATTTCAACTGATCGATTAATTTAATGTTTCCAGCGGGTGATAAAGTAAACAACGCAATAATTACTCTCTTAAAGTATGAGGAAATAAAACAAACACATGTTTTCCAGGCGCGTGCAGTGAGAGTATATAAGAGGACTAGATCCTTCAGTTTCCAACCAACATTACTTGATTTCTTCAGTTTCAACAAACTACCACCTCTACAGCAGTCATGCAGGCCTTGTACACCTTGATCTTTATGCTTGTGGCCTTGTTGGTTGTGGGTAAGTAGTTTCTCAAGACATTTTCTACAACTGTAAGGTTCAATGGAACAGTTTGTATTGATATTGATATTGTTAACACAATTTGTTTCTCGAAACTTAGTAAGTGACTTTGGATAACTTTTCTTACAATATGTGAGGAATTAATTACTTTATGAAGTGGTATGTGGATGTTTGCTCCTTTTGAGTTAATATCAGAAAAAAAATATTTTTCTTATTCTTTACATTAGTGGTAATCCTAAAAATCGAAACAATAGCAAAGGTATATGCTCTACTCTTTGTAGATTAATGGGAGCGGTAGCCTGTTTGGAAGAGTAGAGGATTAGCAACCGGAGGTTTGAGAGTTTTAATTGAGTCAATGAGATCGTTGTGTACAAAAGGAGCTGGGGCACGTCTTGGTATCAATTGTCTGGACCACCATCAATAGTCCTTTGTGTTGCGCCAATGAGACGTGAAATAAAATCTGAGCTCAGATGGCAAAATGTTATAAGTCAGTTATTCCAAAGATTTGAGTAAGTCCTATCCTGGAATCTTGTTTGTTAATGTTTAGGAAGTGGCAATATGTTCTTTTTCTTCCAATTTATGAGAAAACAAAGGTGGGGAAATTTAAATAAAGCATAAACAACAGAACCACATGTTGAATATTGAAACTTAAATTTGCTGCCACGCAAAATTAGAAATTGTTATTTATAACATTTTGCGATCCGATAACAAAAATGTCTTGTTACCTTTGTAGATTAATAGAAGTGGTTTAAGAAATTCTCATAGTTGCAAGAGAGGATTTCGTATTATGTAATTCCCGATTACAATAAGTATTCAATAAACAGATAAAATAATATATAGAATTAGCATTACAAAAACAAGGAAGCATAACGAAATCAACATGTTTTTTTTTTCATTTCTAAAGCAATGATATTTCATAAAATAAGTTTTAAAGGATACAAAAAACCTAAATTAAACTGCAATCTATTATACATTTACCATATTACTTAAACGTATTCAACTCTTAATTTTAAATTCATCCATATTTTCTTCCAAGAAATGAATCCAGCTCTTCGAAATTCAATAATTTTCTATAAGTGCTTGGGAAACTCCAGGAATCAATGTTAACAAGTGAAAGGTTAATGAAAAAGTCTGTGTTACTTCATATATAGTACGTTCTTTGGCAAACCCCAACATCTTTTTGGAACGTTAAAGACACTAGCAAGAATTTTTCGTGCATGTTCCATCAAGAACTTTTGTAGAAAAAAAATGTCTTTGCAAAATGCACGTCAGATATTTGCTTTCAACTATATAAATATCATGTGTATTTTAACTTTGAATTCAAACGAGTCTTCTAAAGTAAACTAAGGAATACTCCATATTTCAGAAATATCAAAAAGTTTTAACTTCACAACCCCTAACATCATAACATATTTTATTGTATGCTTTCCGACCAAAGTAGGGAATCAAACTAGCTGCACGTGAAGCCAAAATTGCTAGATTTCAAAACGAATCGACAGGTTTCAAAGATGTTAGTTCCGAGAAAACTTTATGTATATTATTTAATTCATTTCTACGTATCCATTAAAATGTGAAACATTTCTGTATGCACACTTCCTAGAAAGCTTTCCTATAAAACCTGTGAATGAAATACAAAATATGAAGAACCTGTTACACGTGTTTCACCTTTTTACGATTTTTCAGTTTCCTAATTATTTTATGTTTTATTTATTTCAGCTCAAGCTACCGTACACCGTAAGTTGCCTTGACATATTTAACTATTGACCTATACTTCCAGTGACGAAAAAAATAATTCATATAAAATAATTTTTAAGACCGTACTTTTTATATTCCAATGGAACTTTAAAAAATAATCACATTGTGTTTAAGAATTTTAAAACTTCCGCACTAGAAATTCCATAGTTTTTCTAAGCGGTTAAAATTTTAAACAGAAGAATTGTTAAAAGTTAAGATTTTTAATTTCTTTCACAAGTGCATTGTTTGTGATTGATCATCATATTAATGATAGGAGTCATTAGTTAAATAAGTAAATACTTCTATGAAATATATAGCTATGGTACGAAATGTGAATTAAAGTATTTATCTGAATAGTATAGAATAGTTTTTATAGATTTACAGCAATTTATTATAATCTAAAATTAAAATTCGGAAAATCTTATCAAATGCGTTTTAGTATGTTCCTGTCTTTGGGTCGTAAGAAAAATAGAATTACCTTTAATATATTTTATAAAAATTATTTTGTAACAGTATATATCACATAAATTAGAATTAATGTCGTAACGCGGGGAAGAATGTGTATAATCCGATGATTAATTTGTAAAGAATACAAGAATACGTACACATTAATGTTTAGAAAAATATCATTCAAAGAATTGATATTGAGAAAGCTGAATTTAATGCACATGTTATTCAGCTTTGTATTAGGACACACCATTAAGGTTTCTATATCTGCTTTCAGATCTAGCTATAAAGTATATAAGTAGCATGTATCACACTCAAATATTTATACACTTACTATGCTGTAGAATATGACGCATTCCTGTATTGATTACCAAACCAGAGCCCTATAGTGTACTAGAAATAAAAAAATAAAGTGCTTATAATTTATCACAGTTTATATATAACCTAATAATCTATGTATATACCAAGTATCATATTATAAATTTGTTAAATTTGGTATATTTTTAGCATGTTAAAATAACATTTCGATCTGTGCTATCAACGTAATTCAGCTCTCCAGTGCATGATCTCCTGTCGCTTATGCTAGTGTATTCACAGTTACGATCTGGTCCTTCGGTCTCACGGGCTTATAGATTTGGGGTTATTTTATTGATTCCAAAGAAAGAGCAATAGCAACACAATAAAACATTTTAAGAGTTTCTGTTTATTAATTTTGTTTCCATATTTATTTCTAGATTATAAGGTCGGAAACGATAAAGGTATGTATAACGTATAACCTATATAAACACTAAACTGATATTTATTCCAAATTCTAATCGACCCTGGTAGCCCAGTTGG
The DNA here is from genome assembly GCA_947359465.1 of Metellina segmentata. Taxonomy (NCBI): domain Eukaryota; kingdom Metazoa; phylum Arthropoda; class Arachnida; order Araneae; family Tetragnathidae; genus Metellina; species Metellina segmentata. The sequence continues at coordinate 118,369,667 of OX375878.1, read as the reverse complement.
AAGAGTAACGGATTAGCATCTGGATAGTTGCGAAGTCCGATTAAACCACAGACCGTCGTCCACAAAGGGGACTGGTGCGAGTTAAAATTTTCGTGTCCTCAAATGTCCTCTATTTGACATGATGTGGAAGTTTGGAGACTTGAGTCCCATCTCAGGTTTGGCCTCGTCATCTGACCGTGGTTCAAAATTACGTGACAGTAAACGGATGTGTTCCTCCAGTGCGATGTTAATTAAAATACATACATGCATACAAATACTTATCTACACCGGAAAAGAGTTTTTAAATCCACAAAAGGAATGTGAAAATAAAGGTACAACGCGTCCATTCGCAATTTTAAAAGGTTGTGTATTTGTAGAACAATTAAAAAGTAAAAAAAAATAATGAATTATACTACAACACATTCAGTGTGCTGTATTTAAAAAGCATTTAACAATTTCTAAAAAGCGAATAATCAAGACTCGATAAATGTATTATATTCTTAGTTAAATCTTTATCTGAATGTTAAAACTGATGTGGTGTCCTCGGATCTATATTTTCGGGATTGATCCCGGATCGTCTCTTATAGCCTGTTGCGTTGGTGTAGTGCCAATAAATTTAACTACCCTAAGTGCCAATTAATTAACTACCTAATCCATGAAGTTATATTCATCTACTCTTAATAAATGTATACTTTTAATCAAGAAATAACGTTAAGGAAGATAACTATAATTATAACTAATGTGATACTTGATATTTGTTTCCAGATGACAGTAGTAAGTAAACATTTTATTTCTTTACCATTAGCATACCATTTATAAACGCAGTTATTCGTCAATTTTCATTAATTCAAACAAAAGTAAATAATACTTTTCAATAAAAAGGTTAGATATTTATAAATATATATATATATATATATATATATATATATATATATATATATATATATATATATATATATATATATATATATATATATAAGTTTTTTACAACTTCCAAACTTTGAGCAAATCGTAAAATCATTAGAACGTGCAAGTTTATTTTGAAAATTGGAGGGTTCTATACATGAAACAGTTTCAAAGACAAGGTTCTCAAAATCTATGTAGAAATGTCGAATTTTAAAGTGAGAAATTTAAAAAGCAAAGTAACTACGATTCATGTGCCAACTTTAATCATTACTTTAAACACTTAACACATCCATCTATGACAATTCCATAACATACCACAGATTATTCAATGGACAGTACAAATTACGCAGCAAATCCGCAATGGCTGCTCAGATATGCAAGTATATGCAGCTAGATGGCGAAACGAAATAAATGCATATTGACGATTTGTAATTGTCCTGATGTTACAGTTGGCCTGCTTTTATTTCAGGCTGTCGAAAATTTTTGTTGTTTCTAATTTCTCGTGGTCTAGCACATACTAGACCAGTGGACACAAAAGTGGTTTTAAAAATGGTAGATATCGACCCCATGGCCGATATCTACCACTTTTTTTATCGACTCCAAAGATTGTTGATATAACATTGTTAGATGTCGATAAAAAGTATAATATATCATTGGAGATGTAATATATAAAACTTGAATTACCTCAATCGTGAATGATAACGTAATCAAAAGCAAATAAATAATTCCGTGACGATTTAAGGCTTAAACTTCCTAATTTTAAACCTATATTGCTAATCTTGTCAAGCGTCACGAAACACACCCCTAGCATTGACAACGTTAGTAAATTGTATACTAAGTTAATATAATTTACTAGCGCCTCAGCGTACAGCGTAAGTGTCCGACAAGTTGACTCTGATTGGCTCCTCATATATATATGTTGTATGGTTGTTGTTAGTAGTATTTCTCGCCAACTTATATATATATAACAAGGGGAGGCAAAAATGAACTCTTCTTTTAAAGAGCTCCTCTTGGTGAAGCAACGATGGCCAAATGGCTAAAGTCACTTACCATCAGATTGGCGTTAGCGGCGGAGGATGACTTCCCGAGTTCGAACCCAACTGGCGGAAATATTTTTAGATAATCCAAATTATTTTAAAACAATTCCAATTTAATTCCAAATTACTTTTCCTAATTTTTAATACCCTTTTTTTTATTTTTCCAAACTTTCGTTGATTTTACATAAATAATTTAAGAACCACTCCTGAACTCACTACCAGCTGATATTTTTCCGCCCCCTTTGCTTTAGGATGATGGTGTCGTATCCATCCCTGGTTTAGGACCATTCTGATGTAACAAAAAGCATACATAAAACACTAACTTATATAATTATTAACTTATATTATAAAAGAATACAATTTTCGGTTCAAAATGTTAAAACCTTTCGAAAACCGTTCCTATCAGTCAAAGAGATCTGCGCCAAAACGTAGATAAATAGCCAAATGAAACACCTTTACGTCTCAGGCACATGATCATACCAGCCTATCAGAGTCAACTTGTCGGACACTTACGCTGTACGCTGAGGCGCTTGTATATAATTTACAATTATGTAAGGGATTGTACTATTGCCATTTCTTTTCATCTGAATTAAATTTTACATTTCATTTGTTATTTATCCCTCCCATCTAATATGTAATGTTAATGTCGTGAAAAACGTTTCCCTTGAAATTACGCCAGTATACGAATATACCTAATCTCACATCACCGTTGTTTTTGCTTCTCCTATCATAATTACGTTACAGTAAAATAGAGGGGGTTAATAATAAGTTTAAAACCTCTTAAAGGGATCGACAATAAAGTAGTTTGTCGACCCTTGAGTTTGACCAAGTCCATGAAACCAATCTGAATACCCCAAACCGTTCAAGAATTCTCAAAGAGGTCACATAAAACCGAACCCACACACGAAAGCATGTGAGCCGGGAAATCTGAAAGTTAGTGCATTTAGGACAGACAAGAAAATTTTGTGTCCATTACGAAATTTGAAAGTGTTAGTATGACTACATTTGAACCTTGACAAAGCCGTCTGAGATTTTCGACAGCATAACACCTACAGCTGGTCTGGGCGAGTTCTCCTATATTAATCCTAAGTCGGGAGAGTCATCCATATAGTATTTCTGTAGATCTTGAATTGTGTGAAAATTTCCTGTGGCGTTAATCGGTTAAATAACGTTTGAGTCTCCAAGGAACCGTTTTTAACCAGACATTCAGGGTTTTCATTTCGCATAAAGTTAATGAGAAAAAGACATTCAAGGTATTTCAATGCCTCCTGGACCCTTTATGTAACTTATTTTGGAGTCTAAAACAACCGATGTCGCTGGTGGAAGAACCTCTTTAAACTGTCACAAGTTCAGAGCAAAGGGCAAATTGTTTTTCACTAGGATCTTCATTCCCTTTGTACTAACAAAGGTAGCTTTGTCTCAACTCTACATATTATTTACGATGAATTTCCCGAAAAAAGCAATGCAGAAAAAAGCAATGCAATTTAGATTTCAACAGTAAGATCGCCACATTAGTTTCACTATTATAAACTTTGAAAAAATCGAAGAGTGATTGTAAAAAGTATAATAAACATATTTTCCATTTGTTTTCAAAAGCAAATATTAAGGACAAGAGGTTGAATGTTTTGTGAATTAAAATTAAACATGTTTAACTCGTAAACTTGTAATGGCAATAAACCAGTTTCTCTCATTAATGGCTTACCTCAGATCGATTAGAGGAAATCATTCATATAATTATCTTGAACATTATAGAATGAAGTTAATAAATATATATTTCATGTATCAATCCACATTTATTAATCGATCTCTATTTTTTAATCGTAGCCATATTCGACGATGCTGCTTCCGCTATCAATGGAGTTTTATGAATGTGAAGAATGTAACACACTTTGACTATGAATAAAAGAGTTAATTGATTTTGTGTTTGTTGTAGTTTTATGAGATTAGGTAAACTAAACTTCTTAAACGCAAAGAAACCAATAAAACAATTTAGAACATTGTTTCCAAACGTAGTCGGCAGGTGCACTGTTAAGTAATCTGAATTTTCTTTTACTGTGTAGCACTATAAACATGGTTTACTGAAATCTAAAATCTAAACATTTTGCGTTTCTTACCTTATACAGAATTTTTTTAAAATTACATTACCTAGATAATAATTAATTGGTACGAGACATTTTGTCGGAACTTAAATTAGGGTTGGGGTCCCCCTCTAAAGTGTTCACCCGCATATATATATCCTTCTTGACACCTGTTGTTTAAAAGCTAAGGAAGAGGGAAAAATCTGGAATTCATAAGAAAAAGTATCCATATTGTGGTCACGTTTCTAGATTGTTTTTACATACCCCTTGAAACCTTTGCTCAAACTAATAAAAACTTGAATCCCTTACCCGACTACAATATTTTTTTTTGTATATTATCTTTGGATAACAGTAAAGACAATTATTTACTTTTACATTCGTTTGATTGTTTCTTTCAGAAAAATATAAAATTAGAACAAAAATTATATGACCCAAAAAAGGAAAAAATGACATACACAAAAAAGGAAAAAATGACATACACAAAAAAGGTTACATAATAGATAAAAGAAAATACTCTTCATTGTAACAGATTACTTATTGTATTGAAAGCATTAAAAATTTCTTAACTTCTAATAAAGCAAATTGTTAAATACATTATGTTTTGCACGTTAAACAAGAAAAAATTCTTGTTTCTGGTGATGTACCTGTGGATGTCAAAATCAATGCAAGAAACTAAAAAGAGCGAAACAATTTTTTTGTGTTTAAAGTTATAAGTAAATTATTGAATCAAAGTCTCTACGTAGCTTCACAAAAAGGAATCCGAAATGATTTTGATATTTAGAAGAACGTACATCAGTACATTCGTACTAGGCACATTCATCCTTTTGTAGGAGAACTCCCAAATAATTTAAACATGAGTTTAATAATTTGTAACAACTTTTCGGCATTTTTATAATTTCTACCACCTAGTTTCCAAATACTATCAATTCATATTCATTTATTTGACATACACTACAATAAAATAAGGGACCGGACAGCAAGATGGGATGGGATAAGGGACCGGATTGCACGATGTAATGGTATAAAAAATACATGATTTTATAGGGGGTTGGTCCCCTTCCTGCTGCAATTACACTAGCAACCCTTCTGGACATACTTTCTACAAGGTTTTGTTACACAGCTATGGTTATTTGTGTTCATTCCTGCAGTTAGAAGGACGCCAGCTCTGATGTAGATATCAAATGTGGTTCCCTGGTTCGTTAGCGTCGCTCTAACTCCTTTCACAAATATTCTATGGGACTTTCAGCAGGCCAGGAAATATGTTTTACATCAATATCTTAATATCAATGCTTGAAAGAGTCTGCAACATTCAGCGTTGTCGTCCTGGAAGTATCATTCGTCCATTCCAGAGCGTAGAAAGAACCTGATTGTCCAAAATGTTCATGTAGGCAACGGCGTTTCAATTTACCATGAACAACATGCAAAGATTACAGGCCATACCACGAAAAACACCACAAACAAACACCACCATGCTTGACAGTTGGAACGATGCACTCGGGTAACAGACGTTCGCCTGGCATTCGCCAAAACCAAACACGCCCATCCTACTGAAAGAGCGTGTAGCGTGATTCATTGCTCCATAAAACAGTTTTCCATTGGTCCACAGTCCAGTTGCGACGTTACAAACACCAAGCGAGTCTGCTGGCATTTTGGATGGGGTGATGTTTGGTTTGCGTGTGGCAACACATTTGTGGACATTGAGGGCGTGCTGTTCTTTCCGCAAAGTATTGGGGTGCACCGTAACCCCTGCTGCCTGTTGAAACTCACTGCTCATGATCAGGAGTGGTTTCTTGCGATTCTTACGAACCTCACTCTTCAGGACACGCCGATCCCGTTCAGTCAGTTTACGGAGACGTCCAACGTGTGAAGTTCGTGTCCCAACTCCCGCAGTCTTCCACTTCCTCACATCACCAACAGTTGACCGTGGGTGTGATCTACCACAATTACGCGAATACACTTGTCAATAGTGTGCCAACCAATTATAGCACATCTTTCAAAGTCACTAAGTTCCATTCGTTTCGATATACTGTCACAATTTCACACAGAATAACAACGTCACCACTTCACGTATTGTATTTAACCATAACAGGTCAAGTGCGAGCACTGATTATGCATTGTATGCAAGTGCGAGCATTGAAAATCCAACACGTAGTCGGATTTCATGCAAATCCGCTGGCGTCTGGTCCCCATTATTGTAGGGTAGTGTATATCACAGCACTGCTAAGGGTACAAACTGACCTAAGGTGACAAATTTACCAACGTGACAAACTGACCTAAGCTCACAAACTGACTTAAGGTGACAAACTGACCTAAGGTCACAAACTGACCTAATGTCACAAACACTGTCCAGCTGATACGCAGCTACACACCAGTGATGCCTCAACTCAGCTAACATTGACTTTAAGGGGAACATAAAAGCGAAACTTCCATGTGGGGGTGGCTCCTCGTCTTGGGATTGGTGCAAGTTACGCGGTAAAAAAACTTGAGCAATGAGTTCCCCAGTATGGACAGCCTGCCGTGGGGACGCTATCCTTGGGGTCCAATGGAATAATACCGAAAACATGACGCGGGCTGGAGCGTACCGAGGATTGCAAGGCCAATCGGTGAGAGATGTCAACAAGTGTGCCAAGTGCTGGAAACATAACCATTTTTCGAGAGAATCGACTCTGCGCGTCTGGAAGTAACGGATGAGAATTTTTGCGCTCACTACCGAAGTGCCAGGGGATGGATTGGTCACTAGACAGGTTTATTGAAATTAATTTTGTTCTAATTTTTGTTTAGTCAAAAATACAGTAATTTTTTCTATTTTCTATTTGACAAATTATGCAATATTCCCTTGAATTCTGAGCGAATATATTTATTTTTTGATTACCTGACGTGTTCTGATTTTCTTGTATATGCTTTTAATTTACTTGCGTGAGTACCACCACGATTACGGCCTTGTCAAAAGTATGACAAACACTAAGGTAACTACTTAAAAAAGTTATATTAAAGACGATTTAGGAATTCATTTCTATAAAATTGTTCAGCTCAATTCATAAAAATGACGAATCTACGACGATTTTGATTTGTAGCACTATTTTCGAATTTCGCTATCAATGAAGGAAATATGACAAATTAATTTTGTGTTAGATATTTTTCAATAAAAAGTTTGTTTTAAAAGAAAATATATTTTTCTTGAAATTTAGATTTTACTTAAGTGCAATAATAAAAAAAAACATGCAAAATTAGTTTTTTCACTACAGACAAATCACATGAAATCGATTACCATTTTTTGAATGGTAAATAGATTTGACACCATTTCTTCTTAATAAATTCAGTGTTTAAAACAAACTTTCCATATAAAAGCTGCTTATTTATGTATAGCTTCAATTTTTACGATAAACCAAATGACCTTCTGTCGCTATTAGAAGGATTTTCTACATTTCAAAAGTTCTAGTTCATTTTTTAACATCAACGCTCTGTCAATGAACGATAAATGCCACTTAAAATTTGCTTTATTCTAACTTACATGCCGCTTTAAATCAAATGCTTTGCAATGGTGTTGTGTGTGATGAAATAGAATTACAAAAATATTTAATTCGAAAACAACAGGAAACAGAAATGACACAATATAAAAGTTAGTGGAAAAATGATGCTCTAAAGATATCAATTCGTGTTATTTTTATAATTTGATCCCGCACTGTTGCCATAACTTGCAGCTAAAAATTAGGCAAAATTTAAAAATACCAAATTATTTACAAGTGAAGACATAAAATATTACTGCACCAGACAAATGAACACGAGTTTCCATTTCGTTAAAAATATCGTATGTCTCACAGATTCGAAAATAGTTTGTATATTGCAAAGTAAATAAATTAGGCTAGCAATGCATCTGGATTAGAATTGAGATAATTAAAAACAATTATTTTTGGAAAAATAATTGCTTTCCAGCAGTACTGTTCAGCGAAACAATCAAAGTAATCATAATCTATATAAATAAGAATGGAATGTTTGTTTGTACATTCATAAATTTTCGACCCATTTCAAGTTTTCTATCCGTTTTGGACCCTTCTGATGCCGAATCCGCCTTTTTCTCGTTTGGTGTCTGTCTGTATGTTGTGCCCTATACACGTCCACGCGGCTTAAGATATTTTCATGGAAATTTGCATACAGTGAGTACTTATCTTCATTTAGTGAATGGAATTGGTTGCGAAAGTCTGTCTGTCCGTCTTTCTGTTCTATGCTCGATTTTGTGTATGTGTGTTTGTGTAGGCATCACATGACATGTATTCCAGATATTTGATTGCAGTGTATTTTATTTTATACATGATCTATTAGTTTAGTGAATGCAATATTAAACATTTCTTTATTAATATATTTAGATGAGTTTCATGCTAAAACACCTGAGTAAGTATACTTCAATCAACCATAATTTGGTAGTTTTGGAAAAATTGGAATGTCTATTGAATATTACGATTACTTCGATTGCTTTACCAGTACTGCTGAAAAAGTAATTAGTCTTCAAAAAATTGTATTTTTTAATGGAATTTCAGCTCTGATACTTCATTTATTTCGAGTCTTACTTTTGTTCTTTGCGCAATGAAAACGATTTCCGAATATTTGGGACAGACGATATTTTTCAACGAAACGAGAATGAACAAGATCGCGTGAGCAGTGATATTTTCTGTTTCTTTCGCTCTGAATTAATTTCACATTTCTAAATTTTGTGCACTTTTAGTTGTAAATAGTGGCAACTGTGCAAGATCAAGAGATAAAAATGAATCACAAATTAGAACAATTAGAATCTTTAGAACAATTTTTCCGACATCTTTTATTTTGTTCTATTTCACTGTTTTCTATTTTAAATATTTATTATTTTAATAAATGTGTTTTCCTTCTCATCACACGCAACAGCACCACAACGTATTAGACTTAAAAATGTTAGGTAAGTCAATATAAATTTTCAGTAAATTTTAAGTGTAGTTATGCCATTATTGAAAGAACAATGCCGTTATTTAAAGACTGATGCCGTTATTTAAAGAATAATGCCGTTATTGAAAGAATATAATGTTTAAAAATCCAAACTAGAACTTTTTACAGCATTAAAAAATTCGAGGTAATAATGACAGGAGAAGATTGCAAAATTTCACAATGTCGCATACCGGAGGCAAGAGTGCCACAGGTAAAAAAATATTGTTTTGTTGACTATGAGTGCAACAGCACTCGCAATAAATGGTAATTTCAATTAATTGAGTTGAACATGAAAAGAACTTAAGAAAGGGAATTCCAAATCTCCCTCAAAATCGTCTTTTATAGTAGTAACCTTAGTATCACCTTTCGTCATTTTGTAGCTTTGTCATACAGCAATTGTGCGATGTATGTGAAATGTATTACATGAATGGATATGCATGTGTAGGTTTTGTGTCCAAAGTAAGTTGTAGAAAATATAAAGATGGCGAAAGGTGTTAAAATAAATTTTTATTCTACAAAAAACGTAAGTCATTATATATTTTGATTATCTCTTCAATCTAGAGTAAACCAATTCAAACCGAGTGGGGTCGGGTATTTTGCTAGTACTCAATATATATTCCATATTTCATAACTTACGAAATTATGGTTGATTAAAGTACACTTACTCATATGTTTTAGAAAAACAGTTAAATAAATATTTAAACAGAGAAAATGTAATATTACATTCACTAAATTAAAATAGATGTATAAATTAAAGAACATTGTATTCAAATTTATGGAATTATTTTCGTGTGATGTATGTACAAACACACAGACAGAAAATCAGAGAAGAACGAGAACACAGACAGGCTAAGGCAACCAAGTTCTGTCCCTAAATGTGAATGTACGTACTTACAGTTTGCAGAGATTTATATATGAAACTTTATTCAACCATTTCAATGTAGCACGGTGACACACATATCACTGAACAGTTGTAGTTATATTTGAATACGAAAGTGCTTTTAAAATACTATATTATGGAGTTTTATTTTTAATTATCATTTGAATGTGTTATTATCGTTTGGTATTTTATTTGAGCAAGTAATGAATTTAATTGTTTCCTTTAAAAGAATGTATAACAATGTACTGTGGAAATTAATGAAATACATTTGGTTCCTTATTCTTTTTTAAATTGAAAGTAGAATTGATATGTTTTACCTGTGTTAATCATAGTATTATTTTAATAACGGATCTTCGGTGTTTTGTGAATTCTATTTTGTGTGCTTTAAAAGTGTGAATTCTAGGTTATTTTAGAGTTGTGTATCTTAAATAGTTGTTACATAATTGTATGACGTAAGAATTATTTGATTGCGTTTACACTGGGATCACTGTGGTATTTCTTGGGGGAGCTAGAAAGGAGGAGATGAAATTTTTGCAATTGATTTAGGAGAAGAGGTTTCTCCAGATGCTAAAATGATTCAATTGAAAAAATAATAGAGGATTCTAAATTATACGATGCAAAACGTGTGGAAGATTTAATGATAGATCTTATTAATGAAATAAAGAAACGAGAGGAAGCTGGACGAAGGTTGAAAGAAGCTGTTTGGAGGCAGGAAAGTGCTGAAAGGGTGTGGGAATTTAGACGACTGAGATGGGCTCATATTGAAGCCGAAAGGAAGTTTGGAGAAATGAAAAGATCTTGGGAAGAAGAGGAGTGGGAACTTGCTGGATAGAGACTTAGAACTGCTCGGGAACAGGCTGGATTGTATATGGTTTTGTGGCATTGAGTCCTCTTGGGACATATTATGCCCGGAATAGGCAGTAAAGAGAAAGTGTGAGTATGAAACCAAATTACGGGAATTTGAAATGCACAAGTAAAAGAGGTTTAATAGAAAAAAAAACAAGAGGACGAAAAAAAGGAAGAAGTAATTTCAGTTCCAGAGTTTGAAGCTGAGATAGATATCGACGAGACGATTTGTTTTCTTCCCAATCAAATGAAATGGAGTCTTGAGAAGGACTTAAACTTCTGAAAATTAATTCCCAAACGTTCTTTGAAAAGCAAAAAGAATGCGAAAATATAAAACCTCTGATGGAGAACGTACTGAGTCAAGGTACTGACAAGACCACGGGTGAATACGAAACACTCTTAAATGGTCTTCTGGTGAAAAACAAAATTGATAAATCGGGAAAGGAAAACATTTTGCTAATGATTCCAACTCAATATCGTGGAAAACTAATGTCGTTGTGCCATGAAGGTACTTCAGGACATATAGGAATGACCAAAACAAAGGACATTCTTGCAAGGCATTTCTTTTGGCCTAATTGCTTCAAGGAAGTAGAAAACTTTGTATTCCTAAGCCGCCATTTTGAATGTCCGCCATTACTGCCATAGGCGAAATCTGAGATGGCTTCATATCCAAAATTAAATCTTCATATATGTAGTATATGTGCCCAAAGCTGTATGCTTCTATCATTAAAGGCACAATTATTTCACTTATCAGTCGTACTATTATGGGTAGAGGGAATGCAAGGGAATTCCAGATTGTAGAGTTGTACTTTTCAGTTGGGAAAACAAGTGAGTTTCAGAAAGCTTTCGTTTTGGTCAGCTTAGGGGGTGAGTCCATGAAAATTGGTGTTTTGTGGGTAATTTTTAGGTTCGGTGTACGTGCGGTGATGATAATGAATGTAACGTTTTCAACTAACGTTAGAACTCTCCCATTTGCTTTTATCACGAGCGATTTGCAGAAAAGGCTCACAAATGTCTGACACCGTGTAAGTTTGTCACCCAGCAAAAAAAACTAGATTCCGTTGCTACTCGGACCTACATAAGCGAAATTGAAGTAGCAGCTTCCAAAAATCGCCTGCTTGTCAGACAAATAAACTCAATTAAGGTTTCTCATAGATTCAGGTAGCGATATATCCTGCATTCCACCAACTAACAATGCTAAACTAAAGCGTTCTGATAAGTTCCTGTTTGCAATAAACAGAAGTAAAATTGCAATATTTGGGCAACGGGTATTAAAAGTTAGTTTAGGATTGCGTCGAAGCTTAGTTGGACTTTCGTCATTGCTGATGTATCGACACCAATTAAAGGTACATAATTTTTGGGAAATTTTAAGTAGCTTGTTGATGTAAGATATAAGAAATTGATTGATGGCAGGACAAATTTAATTGCAAGTGGGAAAAGTTTTGCAACCATGAATTCGGTTGATATCTGACGATTCAGAATACCTCGATATTTTAAAGAAATTTCCTGAATTGTCTAATGCTACCTCGAATTTTGGTAAAACGGTAAAACATGACACGGTTCACTTCATAGAAACCACAGGTTCATCGATTTATTTAAAATCTCGAAGGTTAGATCCAAAGGTGGCAGACGAAGTAAAAAAGGAATTTGAATATCTTATTGAACAGAGAATATGCTGGTTTTCGAAGTCACCTTCAGCTTCACCGATACACGCAGTGCAAAAGCAGAATGGTTCGAACAGGGTCTGTGGAGATTATCGACGTCTGAATTCGCTAACGGTACCTGACAGGTATCCGGTACCCCATATCATATCCACGACATAACCAACATTTTGAACGGTAAGAAGGTATTTAGTAAGATTGACATGATTCGAGCGTATTTCATATTCCTGTCAAAGAAAAATATATTTCCAAAACTGCACTTACAACGCCGTTTGGAAGTTTTGAGTTTTTGTATATAAACTTTGGGTTGAAATGCGCTTCGAAAACTTTTAAAAGGTTCATGAATGAAGTATTACACGTACTAGATTTTGTTATTTAGATGATGTTTTATTTTTTTTTCAGAAACTAAGGAAGCGCATGTTAAGCACTTGGAGACGGTTTTCCAGAGATTGCACAAGTATGGTCTGGGGATCAATGCATCAAAATGAGAGTGCGGTCAAACAAAAGTAATGTTTTTAGGACACGAGATTTCTGCTGATGGCACAAAACCACTTTCGGGTAAGGTCGAGGCCATTCAAAATTTCACTCGTCCTGATTGCCTCAGTAAATTAGAAGGTATTTGGGTCTTTTGAATTTTTATCCCAGATTCATAAAAGGTGCTGCACAAATACTTGCTCCACTAACTGATCTTTTAAAAGGTTCTACTAGGAAAAACTACAAAACGGAAATAGTTTGGTCAGAGTCTCTGACAAAAGCGTTTGAGGACTCTAAACAAGCCCTTGCAATTGCGACTTTGTATTTTCCTGGTAGAGACGAAAAATTGGTGTTAAGCTGTTACATGACTATTGGTGCAACCTTAAATTCTAAAAGTAAAACCATGAAACCGTTAGCATTATTTTCACATTGCCTTGACAAAACTAAAAAAATACTCCAGTTTTGATAGAGAACTTTTGGCAATATACGAGGCGGTAAATTTTTTTCGACACATGCTGTAAGCTTGACCGTGTGAAATTGTAACGGATCACAAGCCGATAATTTTTGCTTTTAAAAAGGCAAACGAGAATTATTCCAAAAGATAGTCGCGTTGGTTGTCTTATATTTCCAAATTCACAAAGGATATTAAGTATGTCACAAATCAAAAAATGTAAGTATGTATGCGAATCAAATATTGCTGCCGACGCATTTTCGCGAATTGCCAAAATTCGTATTCCAAACCCTCTTGATTATAAAGCTCTCGCTAGAGATCAGAAGGTAAATGAAGATTTAAAAGAAGTGCTAAATTCAAGTAACACAGGGTTAAATCTTGAGCAAATAGCACTTCCCGATTCAAAAGATCAAATTTATTGCGATGTGTCAACAAATAAAGCTCGTCCTTTCTTAACGAAAAGATTTAGGAAGGATGCATTTTTCACTTTGAACAATTTGGCGCATCCGGGAGTTAATAAATCTTTGAACTTGGTCAAGAATCGATTCGTTTGGTCATTGATAAGCAAAGATTGCAGAGAATGGGCTCGGACTTGTTTAGATTGTCAGCGGGCAAAAATCACTAAACATATAAAGTCGGAACTCGGCCAATATCAATTGCCTTCGGATAGATTTCAACAGTTAAATAGTGATATAAATGGTCCTCTGTCTGAATCGCAAGGTATGAGATACTGTCTCACGATAGTTGATAGGGCAACGCGTTGGCTTGAAGCGTAACCGATTAGCGACACAACCACACAATCTGTTGCCCGTACGCTCTTTTCGGAGTGGATCTCTAGTTTTGGGGTTGACGATATAATAACTTCGGATCAAGGACGCCAGTTTGAATCTAACATTTTCAAAGAACTAACCAAACTTCTCGGTATCACAAAAAGGCGAACGCCATATAACCCGAAAGCAAATGGTTAAGTGAAAAACTGGCACAGACCACTAAAAAATGCTATTAAACAAACCACTAAAAAGTGCTATTAAACAGACCACAAAAAGTGCTATTAAACAGACCACTAAAAAGTGCTATTAAATCTATTAGCTCTTTCAGGTGGACTGAGTCTCTTTCAGCGATCCTGATGGGATTTCGGGCAGCGATGAAGGAATATATCCAGTCAACCCCAGCGGAGTTGCTCTATGGCTCAACATCCGTCTACCTAGCGAGTTCCTGGATGATTCCACTTTTATTCGTGATCCCTCGACATGGCTGGAACGGTTACGTCGCATTTTCCAGGACTTCCAACCCAAGCCGATGTCATTGCATGGAAAGAGCCGTATTCATCCACAAAGACCTCGGATCCTGCACTCATGTCTTTGTAGAAAAAGACATGAGTACACAGAGTACACGAGTACATGAGTACATGACAGTGTGAGTAGACAGAGTTCGAGCACCGTTGTAACCGCCTTATGAAGGACCCTACCCAGTGTTGGAGAGAAAGAAAGACCGGTACTTCAAGATTGAGGTGTGGGGCAAACCTGTAGAAATCCGCATCGACCGGTTGAAACCAGCCTTCATGCCACAGGACCTCGAACCCTCAAGACATCATGCGAAAACTCGGTCTGGGGAACTGTCCGTTTCGTCGACCGGTATCAAGAATAGCGTGTTCCTTCTTAGTTTGAATACTGAGGAGAGGGTACTGCGGCTGAGTAATAAAACCCTATTCCCCAGCACGGCAAGTTCATAAAAAATGAATAACTCAGAAAAAAATTAAAGGTTTGAATTTAATATGGAATAGGATCTCCCTTGATTTGTACACACATATCACAACGTGATTTCTTGTTTGCAACAATGTTGTTAACCACAGTTTGGGAAATTAAGTTCCACTCCGCGGTCTTCAGGGCATTTACATCTCAAGGAGGAGGATGTCTTCGTGCACCTGATTTTACAAGGTAGTCCCATAAGTTCTCTATCGGGTTCAGATAAGGAGATTTAGCTGGCCACAGTATTAGCTCAATGGCTTCATTTTCAAGGAATTCGCCAACGAGGTTTGCTCAATGTGGACGAGCATTATCATTCATGACTAAAACTCGGATCCATATGGACCTCTGACCTCATCGCGATACCTCTGGCCGGTCACAGATCCTCTGTTGAAAGCGTGCGGGGGCGTACTTCCATCTATCATTACTCCACCCCACACCATCACACCTGAACTACTAAAACGGTCACATTCCTTATTGTTTGAAGGAAGATTTCGGCGTTCCTGACTCCCTCCAGTTGTAAAAACGCTTAGAATCAGATGTTAAACTAAACCTCGACTCATCAGTAACGAGAACCTGGGTCCGTTGGTGTTGACTCCAGTTCTGCTGTTTTTTTGCACTAATTAAAACGATCCCTCTTGTATTGTGAAGACAGTGAAACACATACCCTTGGCTTTCTGGTATAAAGGCTTTTTTAATAAAACTTTTTGTTTTAAAGTTTGCCGTTTTATACAACAGTTTCCGTGGTGACTGCAAACTCTGCACTTAACTGCAGAGCAGTAGCCTTCCTGTTACGACGGACAGTTATTGCCATACATCCATATTGAGTTAGCAAGCTGTTTGTATACGTTTACGACCTTGTCCAGGCCTCCTTACAATAGTTCCAGTGTTCTTAAATTGCTTCCACAGCGCAGAGACGTCTAGCCATTTTCGATTAAAAGAATGTACTCAGCTTGTCTTGATTATTAAAGTTCACTTTACAATATTTACAGATAATTATTGTTTTCTTTATTCTCATGTTGAAAAACACTAAAACAACTAACATCGGCACGTGTGGTGAAAATATATAAGTGGGATAGATCCTTCAGTTACCAAGTTATCACTTTATTCCTTCCGTTTGACAAACTATTCTTTACAACAGTCATGCAAATACTGTACGCATTGTTCTTTGTGCTTGTTGCCATGTTGGTTCTGGGTAAGTAAGTTTTACAGAACATTTTCTACCTTTCTTATGTATATGTATATCAGTATATGAATATTATTTTCTTCATATTTGTTATGTGCGTATATATTCATATATGCGCAGTATGTTAACCTTAATCGTAAGATAGGCAGGCATTTAGGGTAGTGTTATCTTTTCCCAGCAGCACATATAATAATTAAATAACCACTATCGATTGAAAAAAAACATGGATTCCTCAAGCCTTTGGAAAATTTTTATTGGTTCATAGAATTCCATGGAAAGATGAAATTGTTTATTTTCTTAAAATACAATTATTTGGACTGTTTATATTCCAAACAAATTGCCAAACAATTAATCATTTGGAAAGATTCAATTTCTCATTTATTTACCAAAAAATGTGTGTATTGAATTTAATGTTTTAAAAAACCTGCTAGATTATTGAAATAATAAATCCAAGTAGATTTTAAAAACAAAACAATCTGTACAATTTACAGAAATAAATTTGGCCAAAATCTTCTGTGAATTAATTCACTTTATGATACTATTAATAAACCCCTTTCGAATTCATGTATAGCTTTCAAGAATTCTGTCTCTTGAAATTTTCAAAATAAATTAGAAATTACCCATTTGAAGTGTCTTAAATTTGTTTAAATATTCCTTTGTTAATTTATTTGCACTTTTTTTTTTTAGCTTTAACTTCACATTAGCACACAACTATTATAACTTCACATTTTCTTAAGTTGACAACTTCAACTTCTAATATAGTCATAAGTAAATCAACTAACACAAACGTTTCTATATCGGATAGAAATATGGAAATGAAATATATTTAACTACCTCGATTTGTTTTCTCACAAATTTCAATAAACTCACATACAATATGGGAATGTTTCATGCACGTACTGTGCAGTACAATATACGTAAAAATATATGATACTTTAAACATGTCAGTTGTTTGTTCCTCTTATGAGGATTAAATTATGTAATAACATGACATGAAGTTTTAGTTTGTTTGGAAAGTAAACCATACATTATTCTGTTTTATCCAACAAAATAATGTTTGGTTTCTATATATAATCACAAGAAGTATCACTAAATTTATATGTCCTAACTACAAATTAGGACAGAGGGTTTCTAATTTAACCAGCTTTTTCCAGAAGACACTATAATTTTTTATCGTAAATATATAACATGGTTTAACAGAAAATGTTATTAATTTATATTTATGGGCACATACTCTATTGTTGGAAATTTTTTTTCTCTTATTGAAATTATCTGTAGCAGGAATATTGTTTAGTGATAGTAATAAGATACACATTAACTTTCTTTATACTATCTGTACAAAATGTTCATTACGTTATTACTTGGTTCTCTAGATTATTTACCAAACGCATTTCGATACACACTCAACAGTAATATTGATAATTTATCTGTTTCATATAAATACTAACTTATATATGTATTCCTTTTTAGCCTCTGCCCATGGTAATAATGAATTATTACATTAAGAATTATTTCTTAACACTAACCATGTAACCTTCTTTCTTCTTATTTAAAAATATGTATACACATTTTAGAAACTTTTCAGTGCATCAATTAAATTAATATAGAAATTGATTGATTAATTTTTTATTTTTCTGATGTTCCAAGATTTTTAAAACAGTACACGAGAATAGGTAAACTTAGATTAAGACAAGTGTGAATAGAAACAAATGTGCAAAACTCATAATTCTCAAAATAATTTTTCTATTTCTAAATATCTTTCAGTTGGTTATTGTAATAAAATGTATATATTTTGCTAAGAAAGAGTCATGAGAAAATTATAAAATACAACATTCTCACTATACATGTATATTTACTTTGAGTGAGTAACCTATTTTATTGCAGTTATTACGTTTTTCATATTTATTTACAGCTGATGGTGGTAGTAAGTAAAAAAATTAATTCGCTTTATACCATTATTTTTTCATATTGCTTGTTTTACTTCAAAAAGCTTACATAAATTCAGAAGAGAAATAACTTATTTCTCAGCATACTTTTAAACATCGGTACTAGAGTGAAAATGTATGCACTTTATATTTAAAGGAATAAACTAAAAGTTCAAAATGCTTCTATATGTGTTTGTGTAACATAACAAATGCCCATTTCATTAGAATATTTAGTTTTTAAAGGAAGTATTTACCCAATTGTTATTTGAAATCCATGTAATCGAAATAGGTTCTTAATTTAAAAGTTCAAGCAAATAAAACTTTATCATTCCTTTACATTTGCTTTGAAATAATTTATACAAACTTTACATAAAAATTCGTTACATGGTTGAGCCTTGTGATGTATGTAAATTCAGCTCAGTTTACTATATTTAATTCTCAGAGAATCACGAGATTTCTGAGTAGCTTAGTATTGCTTTTTTGGAACAACACACACAATTACTAAATAATTTTATACTTTGAATAAAAATAGTTCGAACAAAAAAAAGTACTGATAAAATAACGGTCCGAACTCTTTACAAATCACGCGTGGTGTGCTTTAGATTGCAGAATGAATTTATAAATGGGAACAACTTATTGTAATAATATGAAGAAGCGATTTAGTCGTTTGGAATTTAAATTTAATAAGTTTTTACTATAGACTTCAGTTGCTTTGCGAAATATAGCACTTGCATCATGACTCTTAAACTAACAGTGTTACCTCAAATCTGTTTGATGAAAGTGCAAAAGAATAAGACGAAAGAAATACTTAGCTGTACAATATGGAATAAGTTAAATTTTGTTGTAAATTTCCTCAATATAAATGTTAATCCTTTCTTTCTCTTTTTTTCAAACTCAGGTGATGTCGGTAAAATTGTAACTATGGCTGACTCTGCTCTAGAAAAATTAAGCTCAATGGGAACAGTAGTATAGAACGTAAAACTTTGACTGTCAATAAAAATTGCATTGATCGTGTAGTTTCTTTTGTAATTTTATCAGCAGGGAGAAAACTTAAGTAATCAAAATCAAACAAAATAATTTTAAATCTTCCACGGGCTCTTTTCGGATCTAATCGTTAGTTATGTTATACTCTGCGAATTTTTAGAAGTTTCGTGGAACTGAACTTAATCTCTATCAAAGTATAACTCTCCTAGATTTTTTTATGTATTCGGGAAAAAATTGTTGAAAATATAATTATTGAGAAGTTGAAATGTTATAAAAATGTAAATAATAGTAAAAATGCAAAAGACTTATTTATAAAACTTATTTCACTTTGAAAATACCATTGATCCAAATATTTTTTTAAACCTTATCACAATTTTAAAATTAAAAATACATTGTAATATTCAGTTAAACGTTTTGTGAATAATGTTATCCTATTCGAAAAAAAGAAAGTTAAAAAACATAAATTTTCTGTTGATTAACTGAATACTGTTCTACTCTCATTGTTTTTATTAGTTCCTATCTTCATTTTCAAAATAATACTTCAAATAAAGCATTAAATTTTAAAATTTGGTTTTCTTTAAACAAACTAAATATATGAGCTACATGTATTTTTAATTTACAAAACAATGTGCCAAAACCTGAATAAAATTCAGTTTTTACGCATCCTTCTAATCTAACTGACCGACCTATTGCT
The DNA here is from genome assembly GCA_947359465.1 of Metellina segmentata. NCBI lineage: Eukaryota > Metazoa > Arthropoda > Arachnida > Araneae > Tetragnathidae > Metellina > Metellina segmentata. The sequence continues at coordinate 118,349,868 of OX375878.1, read as the reverse complement.
TTAACAGCCATTATAATCTGACCAAATCATTAAGCTATTTCTATTCCAAGTTAATATGTAAATTTCAGGAGTGTAAACACAGTTGTCATCTTAATTTGTATCACAAGAAGTATATGTCCGTGACTACATAAGTCTTCGAAATAATATAAAACCCACGAATAAAATTTGTACTTACAAAGGACCTAAGAGATTTAAATTCGTCCACACACCTATGGATCCAAACCCTTGTACCTCTCCAAAAAGGCTATGGGAGAGTCATCAACCTCCAAATAGAGGTATGAAATATAGAGGCATAAAAATAATAACAATGGCTAATCAAATAAGTTTGTGAACATGTAAATCTCAAAAACAACAGAAAAGAAGTTCGTGCAAGAATGAAGAGATTTAATTTTGTCTAAACTCCTGGGGATTCAAACCTTTGTCCCTCTCTTAAAATTTAATGGAAGAGGAACCAACCTCAATAAGAAGGCATGGATATTAAAATATAAACAAGGACTAATTATATAAGATTAGAGTATGTAAGCCTCTAAAACGATACAAAATCCATGAAGAAATGCGTGCTTTTGCAAGTACGAAGAGTCTTAAACGCATCCAAAATCTTCAAACCCTTGCCTTTCTCCAGAAACGTAATTACAGAGGAATCAACCTCCAACAAGAGGAATGAATATTTCAATAATAATTAACGGAAGTAAACTGGAAAATCTACCCGATCTTTCCCTATTCCACTTAAAATGCGATTCGAAATAGATGCATAGTCATTTTCCTTCAAAGTAACATATATGAGAAAATAATTCACGAAGAAATAAACTTTACGAAACTGCCTGACAGCATTTATTAAAACAACAACTGCGTTCAGCTGATTCCAAAACAACATTAACAAATTTTCGTAAGCACAAATAACTCAAACTATGAATTCCAGTCTGAGAAAAATAAAATAAGCTAGTGGTTCGTCACATACTATTCCTTTTTATTAAAGAAAATTTAATTAAAACAATTAATTTAACAATACACACACAAAATAATAAGACAGAAAATCTAAAGTTATAATATTTACAGTTCGAAGTCCTGAAACTTGGACGGAACTTTAATGTATCTATCAAACCTCGTCTGACGCTTAGTTGGTCCGACAATTTTGTTACTTTCAGCCTCTTGACTATCTTCCTGTTCATGCTCCCTTTGGTTAACTTTCAAACTATCATATGAATCAGGAATCATCTCTAAGGGATACAACCATTAAGCAAGTCGAAATATTTTTCCATGTATAATCTTCAGCCGAGCAATTAATTTTTCTATCCTTTCCTGAATACAATTCAAGAATTCTTGAGAGTGGCCATGATAATAGCTTATAGTTATCACTTCCCACAAGAACAAGAGAACTGGAGTGTAGTGGGACATTTGTGTTACTTGAGTAATGTCTCAATTGCCCTAAATATTCAATCCTAAATCTCTTTCTGGGGTCTTCTTTTAATTTATGTCTATAACAATAACGTTTGTTACAACTGGAGTAGTCAAGAAGTTATAAGTCAGGCATACACACTGAATTAGACCGAGACCACAGCCTTGAAAAGTGGCGTCGAGTTTTGTTCTCGTTTGTAGCTGTAGAAGGACTAGTTTACTTCTAAACGTTATGTAGCAGACCAGTGCTGCTAGGATGGGAGTGCATTTCAGAGAACAGTCAGAGTGCTCAGTTCTGAGTGAACCTGCTAACTGTCGCGATAGTCATTGTAATAAGAGGTGTGAATTTCCCCATAAAACAAAAATGAGACATCAGGAATTCGAAAACAGACATTCACTAGAAAATCTGTCATATTTCTTATGAGGGTGAAAATGACCCCTGTTGGCAGTTCTAGGTACTTCTTAAATTATTTAATTTAATAATTAACATAGAATTATGAAAATTTATCACAGTACACATGGAAGCCTTTTAAGAAAAGTAAAAAAAATATGAGCTTCGAAGTTCAACTGTATGGTTAAATTAAAGCATGTAAAATTGGAAAAAGGATCAAAATGAACTCAACGGCGCTTCTAGTGTTAATCGCGTTCTTATTTTTCGTAAATAGGTATTTTAATTAACGTCGTACAGAAGCAACACAATAGGATATTGGTAACATTTCGGGATTAAACCCGTCGGAAAGATTCCGAGGAAAACACCACGTGAGTTTGAACCACGATCAGATGTCGAGGATACGCATGAGCTGACACCTTACTCTTCAAACTTCTACACCACGTCAACGTAAGGATATCTGAGGCCAGCACTGATTAATCGCGTACACCAGTCTTCGATCTACACAACGCCATTTGGTTGCTTAGTTTTGGACTGCACTGTATATGTGGAATATTGTAAACATTTTTAAATTTTGCAATTGCGATACAAAGTTTGACTGTTTTTGATTTAACTTCTAAGGATTTAAACCTTATACGGATCTCGGAGTTAGCTTACGTTTGAGACCCATTTCGACGTTGTATCAATATATAGTTATAAGTTACACTGTGCAGGTTGAAAGAGTAAAGGACTATCAACCGCAAGGTTACGAGTTCTAATCCCACCAAAGACTCTCGCGTACAAATGGGTTGGTGCAAGTTATATGTCGTGTTCTCAAATGTCTTCAGGTTTGCGTGGTAATGGTAATGGTAAATTTAGTTAACGTCGTACTAGAGCAACAGAATGGGCTATTGACGACGGTCCTGGATCAGTCCCTTAAGGGAAAGATCCGACGAAAACACCTCATATTGAACCACGGTCAGAAGACGAGGCAACACCGGAACTGGCACCCCACTCTCCAAACTTCCACACCAACCCAGCGTGGCTTTCGGCCACGACAGATTTAAAGTGCACCAGCCGCCTCTACACCATACACATACAAGCATCCATGCCCGGACCCGGATTCGTACCAGGAACCTTCCGATCTAGAGGCTAACACCTCAACCACTATACCGGTTGGTCGGCTCAGGTAGGAGTGGTATAGAAGTTAGGAAAGGGGATGTCCATTTCATGTGGGACCTCATTATCTAAACGTGGTTAGAAATGACTTGATATTGTATTCAGTTTCTTCATTTTAGTTTGGATCCCGTATCGTCGCCAATAGTCTGTTCTGTTGCTGCAGCGCAACGTTAATCAGAATACATACCTATTTTAACTCTAGTGAATTGATGAACTCAAAGCAATATGGATTTACTCTAGGTAGAAGCTCACTTAATGCTATTTTTGTAGAATATACAATTATTTGAATCAAATCTGAATTCGAAAAAACAAGTTTTTGTGATTGCTCTGGATTTAAAAGATGTTTTTATATGGTTTGGTAGCCGGTAATTTCGTATTAACAAATATTTCAACGCACCAAGAAGGAATTATTCGATTGCTTTGAAATTTCGTATGCAAAAAAGTTTTGACCAAATATGCAAATGATTAAAAATTGGCGTCCAATGAATGAATAGTACTATCTCCATCGCATCCAGAAGATTGTATATAAGGAGTTGTTCTTGAACTCTTGTTAAAAATTTCTGCTGCATTGCGATATAGGATACCTTACAACGACTGAAAAAATGCCTCGCCGCAGGCTTCGATCTCATTATGAGCAACTTTCAGAGTTTCAAAGAGGTCGTATCATTGGATTAAAAGAGGCAGGTTGGACAAATCGGAGAATCGCTCGTCATGTCAGTCGAAGCGATGCGGCGATTAGAAGATGCTGGCAAGAGTGGGTGAACAATGGCAGATTTCAGCGTCATGATGGTAGCGGTCGACGTAAGTCCACAACAGATCGCGAGGTAATTGGTAAATGGTAATTTTAGTTAACGTCGTACTAGAACAACACAACGGGCTATTGACGACGGTCCGGTATCAGTCCCTGAAGGGAAAGATCCGAGGACAACACCTCGTAATTTTGAACCACGGTCAGATGACGAAGCAACACCTGAGCTGGCACCCTACTCTCCAGATCGCGAGGACAGAGTAATTGTCAGATCAGCTGTCACAGCGCCTGATTCATCGCTATCAACCATCAGTCGTGCGACCCACACACGAGTGTCCACCATGACCATTCACAGACGGCTGAGAGAGCGAAATATACGCTCGTACCGACCGTTACGCCATCTGCCACTCACACCTGCACACTGTCAAGCCAGATTACAGTGGTGCTTGGCTCGATCAGGCTGGAATGATGCTGACTGGGGACGTATAGTCTTTAGCGACGAATCCCGCTTCCAACTGTGTCCTGACGATCATCGAAGATGTTTCTGGAGACGCCCAGGGCAGCGTGCCGATCCTGCTTTCACTATTGAACGCCACACGGGCCCTCAACAAGGAGTTATAGTCTGGGGTGCCATTTCTCTTGATAGTCGGACCCCTTTGGTCGTCATTAGAGGTACACTTACTGCACAGCGGTACGTTGAAGACATTCTGAGACCTGTTTTGCTACCGTTCCTTTCACGTGTTGCTATGAACTGTCTTCAAGTTTGTCAAACACTTCCTTAACCTGTCAGATCACCAGATCTCTCTCTCTCTCATCGAGCATGTCTGGGATATGATGGGAAAGCGACTGCATGCGGTAGGGAATTTTGATGACGTAGTCCGACAATTGGAGCAAATTTGGCAAGAAATACCGCAGGAGACCATCCGGGAGCTTTATCGGTCTATGCCACGCCGTTATGACCAGGCTAGAGGCGGGTGAACACCTTATTGAGCTCGTTACTGTAACTCTGAAATAAATCTTTCAATTGTTCTGAAATTTTAATCGTTTTCTATTTTGTGCATAATTTTCCTATCCACCAATTTTTGTCTCAATTGGACAACTCCTTCTTGGTGCGTCGATTTTTTTGTTATAGAGTGTATTTTCGATGTCCAGAAAACCTATTATCTCTTGCCAAGGATTACTCTCCTAATCTTTTTCAGATTCATTCTGTGACCGTATCCTGGCGAGAGTGTGAAACGGAAAGCACAGGCAAAGAGCATTGGGAGTGTATACACTTGGTAGGGTCACCCAAAGCGTGATAGCGGATTTGCTTTACTCGGCTCACATAGACAGGTGAACGGGAGACTATTTTGGATAGCTACAGATACGGCTACCATGTATTTTTATCTATAGAATACTTCACAGGAAGACTACCTGTCGGTACTTTAAATCTCAATTGCGAATATCAACCCCAGTAACTTTTAATCACTGGTACCTCAATAAAAAAAGGAGAGCTGATTGCGTTAATTTGCCCAGAAACCTTTTATTCTATTCATCCTCCGATCTGGCCATTTGATAAAGATTATATTCTTTGATGGCCTGAAATCCTTTCCCACCTGTACAAAATACAGCTTTTTACCAGACTCTTCCTCACACATCCTGAATTGCATTGGAACCATACATGAAGGCATTTTTCAGACCCATCGGCCATAGCCCCAAATCCTTTTTTTTTTATTGTTTTTTTGTTTTCGCGGACTCATTAATTTACAGAATTTGTTTTTTCACATTGGGATAAGAAAGAAAAAGACTGTTCTAGTCAGTCTGGTAGAATCCATGGGTCCGAGTTCATAGGAAATTCACTATGGCTGGTACTGGGTGATCTGTAGTGACTCTGGCTTTTGGATTACATTTTACTACCCTCTTTTAAAGTTTGACCTTTAATTTTCATTCGGAAGAGACATCGTGAGTTGTTTGGAAGAGACCTTTTCATTCTTAATAAGGCAAAAAGTATCATTCACGGAATTGATCGGAAGAAATACATCTGCAAAAGCGACTGCTGGAGCTACTCGTAATTGGGAGGTAGGTAGACATTTTAATTAACGTCGCACTGGAGAAACGATTAAAGGTGTTACTTTTAGAACAGGTCTCCACTCATATAAAATACACTGGCTTAACTTTGTGAAAGGAAGCAGATATATTTTATTATGAATATTAAAGTCAAGAGTTTTAGAATTATTCTAGACTACATTATAAGAACCTTGATATGGGACCTCCAATTTTGTTTTTTAGCATATCAGTCCTAAAAAAGAGATGACAGCAAGATTTTTAATATTTACTACTAGAGATAGCATTTTTAGAACAAGCTCATAGATCCAGGAATTGAACAAATTCTGCTGGAGGATGTTTAGCTGATCTGTCACAGTACAAAATGTTTCCTTGTAATTAGAGCGGACTTTAGTACACCATACGGGTATAAGAAGCATTTAGATCTTCATACAATTAGTTCTCAAGGATAGGAGGATGATTGGTAAATGTATACTTCAATGAACTCATAGTTATTAAAGCCGCTTTTAGAGCACAATGAAAATGGTCGACCATCACGTAACTCTGCGGGTGGTGATAGCCTGTCTTGCAAATATTTGAAACACCTATTTGATTAAGAAGATTCAAAATGGGGACCTTGATCTGCTGTAATAACTTCCGGTACTCTGGAGAAAGCAACCCAACTTTCCATCTGATCTGGAATGGCACTGCTTCAGAACAGCGCGCGTAAAGGTCTATCATTGTTACGATAAGACGGTTATGTTTTGATGGTAACAAAGGTCCGACTATGTGTTAAGATATATCTGACTAAATAAAAAAAGGCTTAAAATTCGTCCTAAGATCTCTGTCTTCTTTAATCGCTGCATTCTAAAGATATTTTAACTTGCAGTCAGCACGTGTAGCACTACTTAAATAAAAATGTAATTTAATTTCATCAATTGCCAGAGCCGCGATTTAAATTTTTATGCTTGGACCTATGTTACAACTTATTGATCAAAAATAGGAAACAAATAATAAATACAACTCAAGCAGAAACTACATCACTTTAGCCATTGAAACAAAGATACAGTTGAAATACAGATCAGATACAATTTTTTGTACGGCGGATAAAACATAAGTAATAAGTACACCAATTCAATACACACCATCCACCGTAACGGAGACCACACCAACACATTCACGTATTTACCAATAAGCATGTATTGATGCTGTTTATATCTTTACGCAACAGTGTATTTATTTGTCAAAAATATTTACCTAGATGCAACCTATCACGTTTTCATGTTTGGCCTGGGAATTTAAAACACAACAGTTCGTATTCAAAAATTTGTTAGAAGACATTTTTCGAGCAACTTCGTGATGATAAACATGAATTAAACTTAACTTTTACTCAAATAAAAAAAAATAAGAAAAATTTTACAATGCACTTAAAGATTATCAGTGGATCAAATAAGAATCTATATTAATTTTAGCACCTAGTTTTAAAATTAATTTAGATTCCAAGCGTCTGACAACAGTTGTCAACACCGGTCTAAAATTGCAGCATATTATACATTAGATATCGTCTGGTGTTTGTAGGTTTAAGAAATTAAAAACTCAAATATAATTGAATTATATTAAATCTCGCTTATAAAGCAACCAGGTTATGGAGGAGTGCGATATCGCGCTTTCCACAAAACTCGTAATAACTAACAAACACATGTATAATATGAAAGTATTTATGCTTCAATTTACCATATATTGCTTCTTTTCTTGAAAGTAAATCCGTTTGAAAGAGTCTGCCTGGGAATTTAAAACACAACAGTTCGTATTCAAAAATTTGTTAGAAGACATTTTTCGAGCAACTTCGTGATGATAAACATGAATTAAACTTAACTTTTACTCAAATAAAAAAAAATAAGAAAAATTTTACAATGCACTTAAAGATTATCAGTGGATCAAATAAGAATTTTATGCTTGGACCTATGTTACAACTTATTGATCAAAAATAGGAAACAAATAATAAATACAACTCAAGCAGAAACTACATCACTTTAGCCATTGAAACAAAGATACAGTTGAAATACAGATTAGATACAATTTTTTGTACGGCGGATAAAACATAAGTAATAAGTACACCAATTCAATACACACCATCCACCGTAACGGAGACCACACCAACACATTCACGTATTTACCAATAAGCATGTATTGATGCTGTTTATATCTTTACGCAACAGTGTATTTATTTGTCAAAAATATTTACCTAGATGCAACCTATCACGTTTTCATGTTTGGCCTGGGAATTTAAAACACAACAGTTCGTATTCAAAAATTTGTTAGAAGACATTTTTCGAGCAACTTCGTGATGATAAACATGAATTAAACTTAACTTTTACTCAAATAAAAAAAAATAAGAAAAATTTTACAATGCACTTAAAGATTATCAGTGGATCAAATAAGAATCTATATTAATTTTAGCACCTAGTTTTAAAATTAATTTAGATTCCAAGCGTCTGACAACAGTTGTCAACACCGGTCTAAAATTGCAGCATATTATACATTAGATATCGTCTGGTGTTTGTAGGTTTAAGAAATTAAAAACTCAAATATAATTGAATTATATTAAATCTCGCTTATAAAGCAACCAGGTTATGGAGGATAACTAACAAACACATGTATAATATGAAAGTATTTATGCTTCAATTTACCATATATTGCTTCTTTTCTTGAAAGTAAATCCGTTTGAAAGAGTCTGCTGGTCATTTAATGGAACTGGAATGCTTTGAAATTATTTCATTCCTCCTTTCTTTGGAAGTGAATCCTTTGGAAAGATTCTGTTAATGATTTACGTAGTTAAAACGGAATACTTTGAAATTATGTGTGTAGCTGTTCAATCTATATACATAAGAATGGAGTGTTTGTTTGTACATTCAATATTTTCGACCCATTTCAAGTTTTCTATCCGTTTTGGACCCTTCTGATGCCGAATACGCCTTTTTCTCGTTTGGTGTCTGTCTGTCTGTCCGTCTGTCTGTCTGTCTGCCTGTCTGTATGTTGTGCCCTATACACGTCCACACGGTTCAATATATTGTCATGGAAATTTGCATACAGTGAGTACTTATCTTCATTTAGTGAGTGGAATTGGTTGCGAAAGTCTGTCTGTCCGACTTTCTGTTCTACGTTCGATTTTGTGTTTGTGTGTTTGTGCAAGCATCACATGCATTTTATTCCAGATATTTGATTGCAATTTATTGCATTTTATACAATATGTAATAATTTAGTGAAGGCAATATCAAACATTTTTTATTATTATATTTAGTTGAGTTTCATGCTAAAACACCTCAGTAAGTATACTTAAATAAACCATAATTTGGTAGTTTTGGGAAAATTGGAATGTATATTGAATATTACAATAACTTCGATTGCTTTTCCAGTACTGCTAAAAAAAAATTATTGTTCAAAAAATTATTATTTTTAAATGGAATTATAGTTCTGATATTTCATTTATTTCGAGTCTTATTGTTGTTCTTTGCGCAATGAAAACGATTTTCGATACTTAGGACAGACGTTATTTTTCAACGAACGGGAATGAACAAGATCGCGCGAATATTGATATTTTCTTTTTCTTTCGCTCTGAATTAATTTCACATTTCTAAATTTTGTGCACTTTTAGTTGTAAGTTGTGGCAAAACTGTGCAAGATCAAGAGATAAAAATGAATCACAAATTAATATCTTTAAAACAATTTTTTCCGACATCTTTTATTTTGTTTTATTTTGCTGTTTTCTGTTTTAAATATTTATTATTTTAATTAATATGTTTTCCTTCTCATCGCACTCAACACCACCACAAAGTATTCGACTTAAAAATGGCAGGTAAGTCAGAATACATTTTCAGTAAATTTTAAGTGTGGTTAAGCCATTATTGAAATAATAATGCCGTTATTTAAAGAATAATGCCGTTATTGAAATAATAAAGCCGTTATTTAAAAAAAATGTCGTTATTGAAAGAATAATGTCGTTATTGAAAGAGTAATAATGTTTAAAATTTTCGAACTAGGACTTTTCAAACAATAAAAAATTCGTTGTCATAATGACAGGAGAAGATTGAAAAATTTCACTATGCCACATACCGAATGCAAGAGTGCCACAAGTAAACAAATATTGTTTTGTTGACTGAGTGCGAGAGCACTCACCGTAAATCGTAATTTTTATTAATTGAGTTGAACACGAAAAGAACTTAAGAAAGGGAATTCCAAATCTCCCTCAAAATCGTCTTTTGGAGCAGTAACCTTAGGGTCATCTTTCGTTATTTTGTAGCTTTCTCGTACAGCAAGGGTGCGATGTATGTCAAATGTATTACATGAATGGATATGCATGTGTAGGATTTATGTCCAAAGTAAGTTGTAGAAATTATAAGGATGGCGAAAGGTGTTCAAATAAATTTTTGTTCCACAAAAAACGTAAGTCATTATATATTTTTATTATCTCTTCAATCTAGAGTATACCAATTCAAACCGAGCAAGGTCGGGTATTTTGCTAGTCTATATAAATAAGAATGGAGTGTTTGTTTGTACATTCAATATTTTCGACCCATTTCAAGTTTTCTATCCGTTTTGGACCCTTCTGATGCCGAATCCGCCCTTTTCTCGTTTGGTGTCTGTCTGTCTGTCCGTCCGTCCGTCCGTCCGTCTGTCTGTCTGTCTGTCTGTCTGTCTGTATGTTGTGCCCTATACACGTCCACGCGGTTTAAGATATTTTCATGGAAATTTGCATACAGTGAGTACTTATCTTCATTTAGTGAGTGGCATTGGTTGCGAAAGTCTGTCTGTCCGTCTTTCTGTTCTATGCTCGATTTTGTGTTTGTGTGTTTGTGTAGCTATCACATGAATTGTATTCCAGATATTTGATTGAATTGTATTTTATTTTATACTTTATCTATTAGTGTAATGAATGCAATATTAAACATTTCTTTATTGTTATAGTTAGTTGAGTTTCATGCTAAAACACCTGAGTAAGTATACTTAAATCAACCATAATTTGAAGGTTTTGGAAAAATTGGAATGTCTATTGAATATTACGATTACTTCGATTGCTTTACCAGTACTGCTGAAAAAGTAATTATTCTTTAAAAAGTTCTTTTTTTTATGGAATTTCATCTATGATACTTCATTTATTTCGAGTCTTATTTTTATTCTTTGCGCAATGAAAACGATTTCCGAAAATTTGGGACAGACGATATTTTTCAATGAAACGAGAATGAACAAGATCGCGCGAGCAGTTATATTTTTTCTGGTTCTTTGCTCTGAATTAATTTCTCATTTCTAAATTTTGTACACTTTTAGTTGTAAGTTGTGGCAACTGTGCGAGATGAAGAGTTAAATTGAATCACAAATTAATATCTTTAGAACAATTTTTTGCGACATCTTTTATTTTGTTTTATTTCGCTGTTTCCTGTTTTAAATATTTATTATTTTAATAAATGTGTTTTCCTTCTCATCACACGCAACAGCACCACAAAGTATTAGACTTAAAAATGTTAGGTAAGTCAGTATAAATTTTCAGTAAATTTTAAGTGTAGTTATGCCATTATTGAAAGAATAATGCCGTTATTTAAAGAATAATGCCGTTATTTAAAGAATAATAATGTTTAAAAATCCAAACTAGGACTTTTTTCAACATTAAAAAATTCGTTGTAATAATGACAGGAGAAGATTGCAAAATTTCACGATGTCGCATACCGGAGGCAAGAGTGCCACAAGTAAAAAAAATTGTTTTGTTGACTATGAGTGCGAGAGCACTCGCCGCCGAAAATCGTAATTTTAATTAATTGAGTTGAACATGAAAAGAACTTAAGAAAGGGAATTAATTCTAAATCTTGCTATAAATCGTCTTTTATAGTAGTAACCTTAGTATCACCTTTCGTCGTTTTGTAGCTTTGTCATACAGCAATTGTGCGATGTACGTGAAATGTATTACATGAATGGATATGCATGTGTAGGATTTGTGTCCAAAGTAAGTTGTAGAAAATATAAAGATGGCGAAAGGTGTTAAAATAAATTTTTGCTCTACAAAAAACGTAAGTCATTATATATTTTGATTATCTCTTCAATCTAGAGAAAACCAATTCAAACCGAGTAAGGTCGGGTATTTTGCTAGTGTATCTCATAAGATCTTATAAATTACTATATACAGTGAAGTTTAAAGTAAGAAATCGGTTATATTAATTTTGGGTGAATCAAAGGGTATGTAATACTAACTCAACACACACACACAATTACACTCCAAAGGTTTTTCATATTTTTCCAATTATTGGATAATATTTTCATGCATTTTCACAATAGCATTAATAGTTTTAAATACTGTGATTGGTTATGTATGTTAACATCTCTACGATATATGTAAAATGCTCTCCATATATTTTTCGGAAGTATGAATTGACAAATGAATTTATTTTGAATAAATCAAAGGGAATGCCTTTCTGGTAAACTGAAATAAATCACTGAAAAGATAATAGAAAAGACCATAAAATTCATCCATAACATAAAAATACTGACATTCTTCTTCATGGTATCACGCACAACTGAAGTAAGTACCATAAAACAAGACAAACGATTATAAGTAAAGTCTCATAACAAAAGCACAGCTTCATTTCTTAAACCCACAACAATAACATAAAAAAAGTTTTAGAAACAATTTAATTTACTTCGATTGCTTATCAGGTAATTTCACTTGTTATTTATTGCTGATTTTAATCATTCATGTAAAATACACACAATATTGTTCAACCTCTCTTCTGATATATGCTCGCACTTTCGCAAACAAAGAATAACTTCATTTTTATAACCCGTCAACCATTTTCGATTAAAAGAATGTACCCAGCTTGCCTTTATTATTAAAGTTCATTTAACAATATTTACAGATCATTTCTTTTCTTATTCCTCATGTCGAAAAACACTAAAAGAACTCGCATAGGAACGTATGTTGAAATTATATAAGGGGTATATATACTTCAGTTATTAGTCATCACTGGATTTGTACAGTTTGAAACACAATTCTAGACAGCAGTCATGCAGGTCCTGTACACATTGTTCTTTGTGCTTGTTGCCATGTTGGTTCTGGGTAAGTGATTTTTGCAAAATTTTCTCTACCTTTTACATGTATAGGTATCAGAGAGTATATGTTTATTTTATTTTCTTCCTAAACACTTTGCGTAATATTTTTACCTTAATCATAAGATCGGCACGCATTAAGGGTTGTAATGGTTTTTCCGAACAGCACGCTTAGTAACTAACTATTTACTATTGATTGAAAGAAAACATGGATTATTTTAGCCTTAGGTCATTTTTATTGATCCATACGTCAGAATAGAATTCCACGGAAAGAATAATTCATTTCATTTTCTAAACTATAATCATTTGGTATGTTTACTTAGGCTTTTTGCTTATATTATAATCACTTGGAAAGATTCAATTGCTCATTCCTTTATAATACATTTATGTATTGAACTGAATATCAAAGAAACCTGCTAAATCGTATACTTAATAAGTCGAAGTAGATTTTCAAAACAATCTAAACAATTTAAAGACATAAATTTGGCAAAAACCTATAATTTAATTCACTTAGGATACTACTAATAAACTCCTTTCGAATTTATGTATTGGTTTAAAGAATTCTGTCTCTTCGAACTTGCAGAATAAATTAGATAATACTATTTCAAGTGTGTTATATTTGTTTAAATTTTCCTTCGTTAATTTCTTTGTACTTTATTTATTTTAGTCCAAGCTTCACATCATTGTAAGTTGACACTTTCAACTTCTAATATAGTCATAAGTACATCAATTATCACAAACGTTTTTATTTCAGGGGGAAATATGAGAAAGAAATATATTTAACTAACTCGATTTTTTTCACAGAAATGTCACTAAACTCACGTACAACACGTGGAATGATTCATTATCCGTACTGTGTAGTAAAATACTTGTAAAAAAGTATGATATTTTAAACATCTCAGTTGTTTATTCCTATTTTAAGGATTAAATTATATAATAGCATGACATGAAGTTTTAGTTAGTTTGCAAAGTAAACTATACATTACTCTGTTTTATCCAACATATAATGGTTGGTTTCTATATATAATCACAATGAGTTATTACTAAATTTATATCTTCTGAGTACAGGAAGTTTGGAGTGTGGGGTGCCAGCTTAGATGTTGCCTCGTCATCTGACTGTGGTTCAAAATTACGTGGCGATGCACCAAATGGCATAGGCTGGGACAGTGGTAACTAGTTGAATGTCATGAGTACAAATTCGGAAGTAGGGATTTTCAAATTTAAACAGACTTAGTCTAGAAGGCACTATAATGTTTACGGAAATAACATGCTTTAACAAAATATGTGTGTGTGTCTGTTATTATTTTTTTTACAATGATGTCTGTCATAGTATAATGCTTATAACCTAACATAGAACAAGAGAACCATTCAATGCATTATTGATGCCAATTTTAAACGAATATTGAGGAGGTATATATCACTTAATTTAAACAAAAAACACCAATGAAAGATAAATCGACGGATACAGATTTATTCAGTGCATGGATAACTTATTGTCTTTTGTTTGGAGCATCAAAGATTTCACAGGTTATCTTGAAGTATTTTTTTTTCATTTCCAATGTCAAGGCAGTACAATTGCGAAAACAAATACAAATACAATACAATACAAGAGTTGACCGAGGTCATTTTAGCATTATACAAGGCCAGAAGTGATGGTCACTTGTTAAGGGGCACCCAGTGGGTGGACCATCATTGTCCCTAACAAAGGACAGCACAATTTACATCCATGCCCTAACCCCGGATTCGAACCAGGAACCATTCTATCCAGAGGCCAACAGCTTGACCACTAGATCGGTTGGTCGGCGGTTATCTTGAAGTTCTACACTTAAATTGTTATACTTGTTTCAGAATAAAATTTTTATTCGCATACTCCATTGTTTGAAATTTTGTATCTCTTATTTAAATTATCTGTAGCAGCACAATTCTTTACAGACAGTTATGATAAAATACATGTAATTTAACTTTCCTTACACTATATGTTAAAAATCTTCATTTCATTTTGGATGTGTTCTATAGATTGTTCACCAAACATAGTTCGACACACGCTCAACAGTAATATTAATAAGCGATCTGTTTCATATAAATACTAACTTATATATGTATTCCTTATTAGCCTCTGTCCATGGTAATATTGTTGATAAGAAATGTTACTTACATTAATAATTATTTTTTAACACTAAACATGTAAACATTTTTTTTAATTTTTAAAAACACTGTATCAACGGTATAAATTTTTCAATACATCTATTAAATGTCTAAAGATATTGATTGATATTTTTTAGTTTCATATATTCCAAGATTAGATTTCCAAATTAGTACACGAGTCAAGCTAAACTTGAATTTACGCCCAAGTGTGCTGAACTCATAATTCTCAAAATATTTTTTTTGTTCTAAATATTCATCAGCTCATTATTGTAATAAAATGTATACATTTCACTAAGAAAGAACCATGAGAAAGTTATGAAACAAAACATTCTAACTATATATATATATACTTATATTTAATTTGAGTCATTAACTTATTTTATTGTGGTTTTATGTATTTCTTGTTTATTTGCAGCTGAAGATAGTAGTAAGTAAAAAATTTTATTACCTTCATACTATTATTTTATCATATTGCTTGTTTTACTTCAAAAAGCTTACATAAACTGCGAATAGAATTAACTTATTACTCAGCATACATTTATACCTTCGGTACTCGAATGAAAATGTTGGCACTTTAGCTATAAAGGAATAAACTAAAAGTTCAAAATTCTCCTTTATATATGTTTGTGTAACATAACAAATGCTTTTTATGAGCTTATTTAGGTTTAAAAAAAATTACTTACCCCATCGTTATTTTGAAATCCGTGTACTCGAAATAAGTTCTTAATTCAAAAGTTCAAGCAAATTTAACTGTACCACTCCTTACATTTGCTCTTGAAATAACTTATACAAACTTTACATAAAAATTCATTTCATGACTGTGCAGTGTAAAACATGTAAATACAGCTTAGTTTACTGCATTTAATCCTCCAAGTGTCACGAGATTTCTGAGTAGCATAGTATTGATTTTTTCGAACAACACACACAATTACTAACTAATCTTATACGTTGGATAAAAATAGTTCGAAGAGCAATAATAGTGATATAGACGATCTCTTTACAAATAACGCAGAGTGTACTGTAGATTGCAGAATGAATACATGAATGTAAACAACTTATTGGAATATTATGAAGAAACGATTTAGTCGTATGGAATTTTAATTTTAATATGTTTATCTACTGACTTCATTTGCTTTGCGAAATATAGCAACTGCGCCATGAGTCATAAACTAACAGTGTTACCTCAAATCTGTTCGATTAAAGTGCAAAATAGTGTGACAAAATAGTATGAATACTGAGCTGTACAGCATGGAATAAGTTACGTTTTTATGTGTAAATTTCTCAATAAATATTAATCCTTTCTTTCTTTTTTTTAATCGTAGATCTCAAAAGAATTGTCACTCTTGCTGACGCTGCACTAGAAAAATTAGGCTCAATGAGAACAATCGTATAGAATGTAAGACTTCGACTGTCAATAAAAAATGCATTGATTGTGTAGTTTGTTTTGTGATTCTATCACAACAGAGAAAACTTAAATAATCAAAATCACACAAACCAATTTAAAATATTCTACGCACTGTTTTCAGATGTAATCTTGAGCTATGTTAAACTCTGCGTACTATTAGGAGTTTTCGTAAAACAGAACTTAACCTATCAAAATACAACTCTCCTACTTTTTTGTTTATGTATCCGAGTAAAATTACTGAAAAAATAATTGTTTATTAAGAAAGTCATATTAAATGACCAAACTATTGTGCTATACACTATAAAAATATGTTTAGTAAAAGTATAATTTAAAATTCATTTGAAGATTGTAGATAGAAATGTAATAAAAATAATTTTATTTCGGAAATACGAGTAATCCCAAAATTTTTTAAACCTTAATACAATTTTAAAATAAAAAATACATTGAAATATTCAGTTAAACGTTTTTAGTAATATTATCCAATTCGAATAATATCTAGTTCAAAAATCAATTTTCTGTTAATTAACTGTATATTTTTCTACTCTCACTGTTTTCATTAGTTCCTATCTTTATTTTCAAGATATTACTTCAAAGAATGCATTGAATTTTAAATCTTTGGGCTTTCTTTAAATAAACTAAATAAATGAGGTGTATTTATTTTTAATTCACGAAACAATTTGCTACAACCTCAATGATATTCAATTACGACTGTCCTATAATACGACTGCTATGACCTATTACTTTAACAGC
This sequence comes from Metellina segmentata, assembly GCA_947359465.1. Lineage (NCBI taxonomy): Eukaryota > Metazoa > Arthropoda > Arachnida > Araneae > Tetragnathidae > Metellina > Metellina segmentata. Next base: position 118,332,765 of record OX375878.1, on the reverse strand, counting down.
CATTGCAACCTGACCAATGCATTAAGGTACGTCTATTCAAAGTTAATATGTAGATTTCTGTTGCGTCAACACAGTTGTCATCTTAATTTGTACCACTAGAAGTATAATTCTGTGAATACGTAAGTCCACGAAACGATATTAAACCCATAAAGAAATTTTTACATAAAAACGAACATAGAGATTTAAACTCGTCCACACACCTATGGATCCAAACCCTTGTCCTTCTCGAAAAAGTTGATAGAAGAGTCACCAACCTCCAAATAGAGGCATGAATATAAAAATAATAACAATGGCTGATAAAATAAGTTTGTAAATAAATATGTCTACAAAACAATATAAAAGAAGTTCGTGCAAGAATGAAGATATTTGAATCTGTCTAAACTCCTGGGGATTCAAACCCTTGTCCCCACCTCTAAAAACGTAATGGAAGAGGGACCAACCTCAAAAAGAAGGCATGTATGTATATTAAAATATATACCAGGACTAATTATATAAGATTAGAATATGTGTAAGCCTCTAAAACGATACAAAACCAATGAAGAAATATGTGCTTTTGCAAGAACGTAGAGTTTTAAACATCCAAAATCTTCAAACCCTTTACCTTCTCCAGAGACGTAATTGATGAGGAACCAACCTCGAAAATGATGAATGAATATTAAAATAATAACTGTCAGGAATAATCAGAAAATCTACCCGATATTTCCCTTTCACGAAGAAACAAATTTTACGAAATTATCTGACTCCTTTTATGATAACAACTGCGTTCGGTTGATGCCAAAACAACATTAACAAATTATGAATATTAGTCTAAAGAAAATAAAATAAACTGGAGGTTCGTCACATCCTTTCACCTTATTATTAAAAGAAATTTAATAAAAACATTTAATTCAACACTGTACACACAAATGAATATGACATAAAATATAACTTTATAATATTTAAAGTTCGAAGTCCTGAAACTTGGACGGAACTTTTAAATATCCACCAAACCTCGTCTGACGCTTAGTTGGTCAAACAATTTTATTACGTTCAGCCTCTTGACTATCTTCCTGTTCATTATCCCTTTAGTTAACTTTCAGACTATCATATAAATCAGGAATCATCTCTAAAGGATACAACCGTTGAAAAGGTCTAAATATTTCTCTATGCATAATTTTCAGCCGAGCAACTAATTTTACTATCCTTTACTGTATACAATACAATAATTTTTGCGACTGGCCATGATAATCGCTTATAGGTATCACTTCCCACAAGAATAATTCTTTCAATTTTTGTCTATAACAATAACGTTTATTCAAACTGGAGTAGTCAAGCAGTTATAAGTCAGGCATACACACTGAATTAGATATTTGAACTTATCATCCTCAGTCATGTTGCGGTCTTCATGAATACGCTTAAATTGATCATCCAACCAATACAGTCAATCCTACACATCACCTCTAAATTTAATGAACTCAGAACAAGCTTTGGAAGTTCAAATTTCCTTTTTTCAGTAAACTGCGAATGCAAACCGTCAGCTATGAGTGTGGATTGTCTTTTAAGATATATGTCGATAATTCTAGCTCTATCCATTTTCTCTAAATAATCTGAAAGTATTGCATATTCTTTTTCATACTCATAATATTTGTTTAATCTTCCAAGAAATGAATTGTAATCTTCTCATCAATATTCCCTAAATCTGACGCTAATCTTTCTAAAGTTGAGAATCGTGTCTTAATAACTTCCTCCTTTGCTGAATCATCAATTAAATTATCCATGAGAGCATAAAACATTTACATAAAACTAACCCGAACAGGCTTTCTATTTCGAACTAGTGTTTCCATAATTGAAATAAAATATCAACTCAATTGGGCTTAATAAATACCTTTTAGAAAACGAGCACGTCCGGGTCATCTGAACATGAAAATCTACCCGATCTTTCCGTATTTCACTTAAAATACGATTCGCAATAGAGGCATAATCATTTTCCTTCAAAGTAACATAGATGCGAAAATACACTCACTACCAAAAGTTACGCACGCAGAGAAAATGTTAATTTCCAGAAAAGAATCTGAATTTGAGAAGTTTCAATTTGCTGCAGAGGTAGACGGAAGTATGCAAATGTGTTATGTAACAGCCAATAACGGTTTTGTTTCGAGAAATATGCAAAAAAGGCAGTTTTTTAAGAAGCCAGCATTATGAAGGGTTTGAGGAGTTACATGTAAGTGCTGATAAAAAGTGTTAAAATTCGTACGGTTAGTCTTCAAGACAGGCGTTTTTCTATGGCTTCCAGAAGCTGAATGGCAGAAATTGAGCGCTGGCTTGGGACGCCTTGAAGAGGGGTAATCAGTCACTGATGTTGCTCTTTTCTTCAGTTGCTCGTATTCATTCCGTCTCTTCACGATTATGTAAACAATTGCAAACAAGAAAACATCTGTCCAAAGACATGTGACCTGCAAACAATGTGTGACGCCCCTATCGGAAAATCGATATATTCCTGTTGTAGCGAAACGCAATCTAATAGCGACCTCCACACGTGTGACATCTATGGTTTCAGCGTCCATTGGTAAGACTATATCTGCTACTACTGTGTATCGAAGGCTACACATGACGAAACTAAGCTAGGATATCACGAGTTTGTGTTCCTCTATCCGTCCAATCCAGAGGGGCACAATTAAAGTGGTGTCGGCAAATGTGGATTGGACTGTGTATGATTAGGCTAAAGTTATGTACACAGATGATTCGAGATTTGCCCTATAGCCAGATGAAAAACGTGTAAAGATCTGGAGAGAACAAGGCACACGCAATCGGCCCAGAATATCATCGAGCATCACACGCATAATGCGTTGGAAGCATGATGGTGTGAGCCGGTATTTCGTTGGGATATCGCACCGATCTACACATGTATAAACGGGGTTCTGTGACGGCTGTCCGGTACCGGGATGAAGTCCTAGAACCCACTATGAGATTTTGCGCTGCAGCAGTTGGTCCTTCTTTCGTTTTAATGGATGAAAATACGCTTCCTCATAGAACATCTTCGACGACTACCTGGAGAGTGAGGGGATTGCGCGTATGGTTTGGCCGGCGTACTCACCCGACTTTAATCCCATTAAAAATCTTTGGGATGCCCTCGTCCGTGCTCTGTCTGTACGTTTCCCACTCCCAGCTACGCTCAGAGTTGCAAACTGCTGTATAGTAGGAATGGTGATTACTTGAATCTGGGGTGGTTGATCACCTCATGGAAAGAATGGTCACACGCTGTAAACTTTGAATGAGGTTGAGAAGTGGCCACATACCACCCTATTAATGTCGGTTTTGTTTATTTGTTTTGGATTGAAACATCATTTTGTAAATGATTCCAATATGACTTCATCTTATAATTTATGAAAATTTAATATTGTTTTCATGTTTGTATTTAATTCTTTGTTTTGTTTCATGCATAAATTTATTTGCTACTTTCCTGCCGCATTTCGTGTCAATCAAATTTGTACTTGTCGTTTTCTTTTCAAACTTTACCTTTCTTGTTTAACTTTTGGTAGTGAGTGCATATAGTCTTTTTATGATTAAAACTATTCTTTGTGAACAATATATGTGGTAAGTTTTCCCTTTACTTTCCTTTATATGCATATTTTGTATGACTTTTGAGACAAAGAGAGGGTATCCTGTAGTTGACTGGATAAGTAAAAACTGCGGTTATTTTTGGATCCAGAAGCCGAAAATTAGTCAAAAACAAGTCACAGAAGACAACGAAATTGCTGTTCCCCAGTATAATAGACTAGCCCCTGCGTGCCCAGTACGAAGTTGACCGTGACAGTTCTTTTCGTAGGCTCAGGTGTGACCACTGATCACTATCCTCCGGTGATTGCTACGAATTCCCATTTGGTTTGCTTCGCAAACCAAATTAATTCGTAGCCCATTGGATAGCAGCCATCATGGTGCTGGTTTCCTTCGCACACCAAATTAATAATATCATTAATTATGGTTTGCTTTGTAAACTAACATCACAGGCAACTCGTCATTGTCCATTTCGGCCAAATTCGAATTACGAAGAGATCCAATCGGCGTGACGTCACAATCTCTTGGGGAAATATAAATATTGAATTGAAAAATTATTTATTAAAAGAAAATCAAATGTAAGGTATCAAGCTGGTGTAAAATTTCCCGTATGTTTCAAAACCATTGAAATTTTCAATCTATTTTTAACGATCCCAATTTTAGAAAAAAGAACTAAACCCTGCCAGTCAGAATGTGTTTTATTTGATTTGCTTTCCTTCATTGTGGAATTTTTGGAGCGCAGGATTTTAGCGTCCTTTTTTTCTTGTTTTGTGTGGAAAACTTAACAAGGATCCATTGTACCCAGATTAGATGGATTATGAAGCAATCCCCTCCCCCTCATCGTTGAAAAGTATAGTTCGTGAAACGAACTAAATATGATTGCGAAGCAATCATCGGGGGTTGGCGAGCGATAGCATTGATACCGTTTTACTTCTTTTCTTTTTTCTTCTGAAATTTAGTTTGTGAGACTCAAAATTTTGAAGCTTCACATCTGTCACAAATGCTTAACCATCACAATCAATATTCCACTTGAGGTTGCTAGATAAATTACTTCAATTTGTCATGCAAATAACAGAAATACATAAAAAAGGAAACACATGTCAATACACACACAAATATTAGTAAATATTTGTAAAGGTAAGGCATAAATTGTCTTTATCCTGATTAAAACCATATTTTTAACTTACATTATTTGTACTAATGGATATATTAAAATTTTTTTATTCTTAAATAAATATGATAACTTTTTTTTCCTATCAAATTTGTAGAACCACAGTCCATGTTATACATATGATGTGTTCGCTACACAGTAGTGATACGTCCGTTACATATCAATGATACGTCTGTTACACATTTTTATAAAAAAATACATATTAAAAAAATTATCATACATTATTTTGCCTACTGTGATTGCATTACTTCAATAAAAGTGAAGGTCTATACTTGTTATTAATGTTGTCAGAAAACTTTTCCCAAAAATTTGTAACGTATGCCACCACACGCAGGATATAAAAAGCTTCCTCCTTTCGAAAAATTTAAAATTAATAACACTTTCATTTTTATAATTTTTTATAGTATATTATTATATTATTGCTGGGAATTTAAAATATCCAGATATTATATGTTACTTAATCAGAAATATAGTAATAGATATGATATGCTTAAACCAGGTGCTATAGCAAATAATTTTTATCTCATTAGAAATGACTTTTGCATTCATATATATGTATAAAATTACTATTCCTTGATTGTTTTAAATAGTCAGACGAATTTATTTTATTTTAATGTTTAACACGTAATATTTTACATTTTTTAATGTTTTGGTCCTTTGGTTTATTTAAGCGTGGAATTGCTCAAATGTTTTAGAGTTGAAATAATTTAAAAAATTGTTTTTTGAAAAGTAATTGCTTTTTGAGCAGTACAGTCAGCGAAACAATCGAAGTAATCACAATACTCAATATACATTCCTGATTTTATAAAACTACGAAATTATGGTTGATTTATGAATACTTACTCAGGTATTTTAGCAAAACACTTAACCAAATATATCAACACGGAAAAATATAATATTGTATTCACTTAATTAAAATATGATGTATAGATTAAAGAACATTACATTTAAGTTTATGGAATAGCATTCATCTCTACTATTATAAAATAAAGTGTTTGTTTGTTTTCTGCAAGCGGAAGTCCTGACAAATGTATGTCATTTACAAGTAATGGGATTTGTCACACATTTAGTCCAAATTTTTTGCAACATTTGGGTCCTGGCGAATTTTAAAATTAAATCTAGAACATTTTAAATTAAATTTGATGAATTTTAATTGTTATTAGTTTTATTTGGAATGGCAACAACATAAAAGATTACAGATTCTAAATTTATTTTTTCCATTACCGTTTTTATTTTGCGCGAAGGAATAACTTTCCAAAAAAATTATCAAAAACCAAAAAAGAACACGAACAAGGGGCGTAGATCCCTATTATTTTATTCGTTTTATTCTTTTATTAACTATTCACAAGAAAAAATGACGTCACGTCAACATTGCCGTTCCAAAAATAACCAGATTACATTTCCTGATCTCTTACGATTTCAGCAAAAGAAAGCAAAAAAAAAAAAAAAACCACCTGGCTGGCATTGTTTAGGTCAGTTTTGTAAAATCTGGATCGTTAAAGATAGATTGAATTTTCAACGGATTTGAAATCTGCGGAAAATTTGACACCACATAGATTACCTTATACATTTTATTTTCTTTAAATAAATAATTTTTCAATTAAATATTTATATTTTTACAAGAGATTGTGACGCCACGCCGAACTCCCACTTGGTTTGCGAGGCAAACAACTCATTACGCTACTAATTATGCACGTATTGAGCTGGAACTTGGAATTCCGATGTTTCAGTAACTGTTGAATCACATTGTGTCAAAATTTGCCCATATTTTTATTCATAATTTTTATGAATATTAATTTTATAATTTAAAAAAATAATAAATTTAGTTTAATAATTAAAATGTATATAGACTGTGTTTGGGTTTTTGGGTAACAAAGGATGAAAAAACAATTTCCAAAAAAAAATAATGTTTGTAGCAAATATAACAAAAAACGTGAAACACCAATTTAACATTAGGAGATCTTTCAAACACTTACAAATCGGTGAATATTCAATAAAATTGATGAACTTTTTTTTTCTTTCCGCCTGAAATTGTGTGTAAAATCCAAATTTGTGATAAAAGATGGATGTTCTTACTGAAATTATCGGAGAAAACACACAATTTAATATTAAGAGGGCCCCTCAGACAAATTTTAAATATTGATATTTGTAGAAAACATTCATCCCTATCAATTGCTAACTTCCGTTTTGTTCTGAGATGTAAATTGTTTAATTGCGATCGGGTGAGTCGTTTTTTTTGAAGGGTGTACAAACACACAGACAGAAATTCAGAGAAGAACGTGGAGACGAACATACTGATTAACACAACCACGTTGAGTCACTAAATGGATGTTCGTACTCCCAGTTTGCAGAGGTTTCTGAACATTTGTTCAACCGTTTGGACGTAGTATGGGTACACACATACAGACCAAACGCGCAAGAAACAGATCGTGCATTAGAAGGGCCCAACACAGATAGAAAACTTGAAATATGTCACAAATATTCAATGTATAAACAAACATTCCATTCTTATGTATATAGATTATAACAATACTTACAGACGTAAATTGCATTGCTATAATAAACTATAACCAATGACTGTCACAGTAATTAGTCGAATTATTAGTATTAATTTTTTCCATAACACATCTAATAGTTAATTAACCACATCAAAAGGGTGAAAGAAGCCTAGAAAATATTTTAATAGTCAAAAAGTCGAGTAGGCTTTGTAAAAGTAGGGTTTTACGTATATACGGCACGTTAGAGCATAGTATTTATTTGTTTGTACTAATGAAAGACTAATAAGTTTTCAATTCAGTGCTTATTCAAAGCTGACCTTTAAAGTTTGTCTTTGCAGACAATGTTCGATGTATTTCTGCTCGACTTTCCTACAAATAAATAAACTGCTATCCAAAATATAAGAACGTGACAGTAAATTCGACATAACTGAAAAAGTTAGACATTAATTGACTTGACATTTCACATGAAGGCAATCAACTCGTTAGTAGAAACAAATTATGGCAAACAAACGTTATTGGTATATTTGTAACGATTTATACATGGTGTAACACATTTCGGACATTCATAATACATTTGTAAGCTGTGCCATCAAACTGAAAGTACCTTAACAGCGGATGCGATAACCCTTAACATTCATATAAACTTCGCTGTGACGTTCCATACTTTCAATTATATGGTTAAGAGCACAATTACTGCCATTGCTTTAATAGGACCGTTTCCAGCTCTGAGAATAGTTTGAGATGTTTGGAGGTCCAAGACAGCATGTCCTAAAGGGCATAATAAAATTTTAGATAGGATTGAGGTCGAGCGAACATAGTAGTCCCTCAATGGCAACAATTATTATACTATAAATAAACTCATTCACCAGGTTTTCTCCATGTAGACATGAGTTATCCGAACTTCAAGAAGTTAATTGGTAATTATTAGTTAACGTCGTGCTAGAGCAACACAACGGGCTAATGACGACGGTCCTGGATCAACCCTTAAGGGAAAGATCCGAGGACAACACCTCGTAATTTTGAACCACGGTCAGATGACGAAGCAACACAAGAGCAGTCACTCCACTCTCCAAACGTCCACACCAACCCAACGTGAGGACTTTCGGCCACGGCAGATTTTAAGGTGCTCCAGACGCCTCTACACCATACGCTTACAAACATCCATTCCCGGATCCGGATTTGAACCTTTCGATCAAGAGACTAACACCTTAACCACTATACCGGTTGGTCGACATAAACGTCAAGAAGACATTTCATATCATCTGCTGCAGCATACTGTCAGACTAACCGATCGATGTATAATTTGATAGACAATGTGTGTAGTAGTGACCAAGAACAGAAGGTCACTACATACCTAAATATGACATTAGAATTTATTTACAATATTGTACAAAGTTTCAAAAATTCACGCCACACCGTCCGGTGCTAAAACATGTCTCCCTATTCTGAACAGTACCACGAATATGTCCGTATCTTTGTTCTTATATAAAACAGCACTCAAGAATTCATATTCTTGATCGTATCATTACACAGGCACTGTCATACATCGATGTATGTCCACTAGAACATTAGCAACCAGAACAACTGTTTTTATAACCTATCTGTGTTCGTAATCACCCTGTCGGAAAATCGTTACATTCGTCCCTCTTTAAGCGTGAAATATTCTCGAAAGGCCTATTCATAAGATGCAAGACATATAATATAAAAATATTTACACGACATGTAAAAATGTCACTTAAATTCACTAACTCAAGACCATGTTAACTGTCCAGAATGGCTCTCGAGCATTGTTCAATTTTACACTCATAACTCCGCGTCAGTTACGCCAACTCTAATCTCGATATGGCCAATCTTCACTCTCATTGTCCTTTCCTTGAGTATGTCGTTTAGTTAGATTAAACTGCTGAAGTGCCAATGCCCAACGTGTCATCGTCGGGCTTCTCGGAGTGGTCACTGATAGATATTTTAGAGGATTATGGTCCGTATATAAACAAATCGCAGATCCGAAAATCCAATGTTCGAATAATGTTCCAATGTCCAATAACCCGAGCAGTACACCATAGACTTCCTTCTCGATCGTTGACCAGTTCCGGTGAGTGTCCGATAACTTTTGTCTTGGGAACCCAATTGGTTTAAAATAGCCTTAATTGTCCTTTTCGTATAATCTGTATACATCTGAAAGGAATGGTGAAATCCGGAGTGGAGATTGAGAAGGCATCCCAACGTCGACGCCTAATATCATGAACGAAATAGTTTCCCTTTCCCCTCGCAGTCAAATCTCATCCACTCCTTAGTGAGTCGCTTGTAAATTGTAGGCATTGAAATTCGTAGGAGAGTGAATGTATCTATCCCTTTTTTCTTTCTACCGTTTTTTCGCCACCCCGAAACTCTTTTTCATCTAGGACTATTTCTCTATACCCTGCCATTTCCAATTCCTTTAATTTCTATTCGTGGTCCCTTTTGTCCTTTCTACACGTTTCGTTCTATCATTTTCTTCCTAATTGTCCCTTTCTTCTTTTTTGTTCACGTTTCCTTTGTTCTCGTTCACTTATAATGGTGTTTAGTAGTTCTCTCACAAAGTGTTCCTGGAAATCTCGACCATTCAAAATAAGTTTTATTTGTTAGAAAATTTTGGCATTTGGAGGAATTTCTTACCCTAATTCCTGAGACAAATTGATTAAATCTTCTTTACTATCTTTTGCAAGGAAAGTCACTTCATGCCATACAAATAATACACATAGTACAATTCTTAAATGTTCCTTATAGTTCCCTTGTATTTAATATTCTTCATTCAACACATATTTTCATATTTAAATATAAATTGAGCCACAAAGTCAAAATAATTCATCATCACTCACCCAGTGGAGTCACGTATTCACCATAAAACATGTATGGGTAGTGTTTATGTTCATGCGCAACAGGTTTTAGCCTATAGGTATAAAGTTTGGTCAAGGAATTTTCTACACTACTGTTCGCTTTCAACAACTTATGTTCGAAATCAAATTTCAAGCAACATCGTGATGTAAACATTAATTGAACTTAACTCTTACTCAAATATTTAATAAGAATACATTTTACAATCAACATCAGGATTATCAGTGTATCAAATAAGAATATATATTAATTTCAGAGACCTAGCTCAAAAATTAATTTAGTTTCCAAGCGTCTGGCAACCGGTATCAAGTTTGGACTGGTATAAATACTGCAAAATATTATACATTAGATATCTTCTGGTGTTTGTAGGTTTAAGAAATTAAAAACTCTAACAAAGTTTAGTAATATTAACCCTCCGAAAGTCACTAGTTTTTGGAGGAGTGTAGTATCATTTCTACAAAACTCATAATAATTAAACATCTTTCATCTGATAACTAAACAACTTTCATCTAACAACACATTTATTAGATGAAATTATCTATGCTTCTATTTACCAAATATTGCTCATTTTCTTGCAAGTAAATCATTTTGAAAGAGTCTGTTGGTCATGTAATTGAACTGGAATGCTTTAAAATTTTTCTATTCCTCCTTTCCTTGGAAGTAATTCCTTTGGAAAGATTTTGTTGATAATTTAATTAAAACGGAATCCTTTGAAATTATGTGCGTGATAGTACAATTACTTATCAGATCGTATAAGTTACTACACACTGTGAAGTTTAAAGTAAGACTTCGAATTTATTCTGTGTAAGTAAATCATAGGGTATGTAATAATAATTCAACACACACACAATTACACTCCAAAGGATTATCATAATTTTTCAAATTATTTGATCATATTTGCACGCATTTTCTCTAACAGCATGATCATAACATAACAGAATTAATATAATACTATGATTGATTAGGTATGTTAAACATCTCAAGATAAGTAAAAATGCTTTCCATATATTTTTCGGAAATATGAATGAAATAATGAGTTCATGTTGATTAAATTATAGGGTATCTAGTATAACAGGTAAATTCAAATAAATCACTGAAACGATCATAGAAAATATCATACAAATATTCAAAGATAAAGTAAAAATACTCACGTTCTTCACGGCATCGCGCACAACTGAAGAAAGTATCATAAAACAATATACAAACAATTATAAGTTAGTCTTATATTAAAAGCACAGCTTTATTTCTCAAACCAACAACAATAACATAACAGAAAGTTCCAGAAACAATTTATTTTACTTTCGATTACTTATCAGGTAATTTCATTTGTTATTTATTGCTAATTTTATTTATTGATATAAAATACACACACTTATGTCCTACCTCTTTTCTGATAAATGCTCGCACTTTCACAAACAAAGGATAACTTTTTTTATAACACGTCAACCATTTTCGATTAAAAGAATGTATCCAGCTTGCCTTAATTATTAAAGTTCACCTAACAATATTTACAGATCATTTATTTGCTTAACCCTCATGTCAAAACAAACTAAAACAACTCACATTGGCACGTGTGGTGAGAGTATATAAGGGGGATAGATCCTTCAGTTACCATGTTATTACTTAATTTCTACAGTTTGAAAAACTATTCTCTACAGCAATCATGCAGATCCTGTACGCCTTGTTCTTTGTGCTTGTTGCCATGCTGGTTCTGGGTAAGTGGGATTTACAGAATGTTTTCTATATTTCTCACGTATAGTTATCAGTACATTAATATTAATTCTTGATATACATTGCATAGTATTTTAACCTTAATCATTTAATCTACACCCGTTTTGGATAGTGTTGTATATTCTCAACAGTCCACTTAATGACTAAATTACCACTATTGATTGAAAAAAACATGGATTCTCTTAATATTTGGAAATAATATTTTATTCATAAATACGTGCGAATAGAATTCCATGGAAGATTCAATTGTTAATTTTCCTAAAATACAATCTTTTTGAATGTTTTTTTAAGCCGTTTTCTTGGACTTTAAACATTTGCAAAGCTTCAATGGCTCACATATTTTTAATAGTTTTATGCATTGATCTGAATGTTAAAGAAACCTAGCAGATCATAAAAACAATAGATCCATGCAGATTTTTAAAATATTCTAAACAATTTTCAATAATTCATTTGGCAAAAACCTGTAAATTAATTCACTCTATGATACTATCAATAAAAAGTTTTTGAATTTATGTATTGTTTTCAAGAATTCTTTGTTTCTTGAAACTTGCAGAATGTATTAGATAATAACATTTGAAGTGTCTTATAATTGTTTGAATTTTCCTTTGTTAATTTCTTTGTACCTTTTTTAGTTCAAGCTTCACATCTTCGTAAGTTGGCAACTTGAACTTTTACTGTAATCATAAGTAAATCAATTATCACAAAAGTATCTATTTCAGAAGAAAATACGATAATGAAATGTATTTAACTACCGTGTTTCCTCACAAATGTCACTAAAGTACATACATTATGTGGAATATTTCATAACCGTACTGTGTGTGGTAAAACATACATAAAAATATAGATCTTTTAAACATCTCAGTTGTTTGTCCCTATGTTAAGGATTAAATTAAATAGTCACATGCCATGAAGTTTTAGTTTGCTCGCAAAGTAAACCACGCATTATTCTGTTTTATGCGACAAAATAATGAGTGGGTTCTATATATAATCACAATAAGTTATAACTAAATTTATAAATCCCGAGTACACAAATTAGGAAATATGGATTTTCTAATTTAACAACAGACTTAATCTAGAAGGCACTATAATTTTTATCGGAAATAACATGCTCTTTAACAGATTATGTCATTTATTTACTTTTACTTGATGTCTGACGTATTATATTACTAATAACCAAATATATTGTAGAACAAATGTACCATTCAATACCTTATTGGTACCAATTTTAAACTGATATACAGGTAGTTATCCCTTATTAAAAAAATTAACACCAAAGAAAGAAAAATCCATTGATACAGATTTATTTAGTGAATGGATAACTTACTATCATTTGTTTTGAACATCAAGGATTTCATAGGTTATCTTTCAGTTCTAGACTTAAATTGCTATACTTTTTTCAAATTAATATTTTTATACACATACTCCACAGTTTGAAATTGTGTTTCTCTTATTTAAGTTATCTATAGGAGGACAGTTCTCTGACTCCTTTCCACAAAGTCATAACTCAAAAATCGGCGATTTTTAGTTATGCATGTTTTTAGAATGCCCTGAAAGAGTATTATATTCCTGCAAGATCATCATATCTCACAGCTCAATATTTAGCTTCTAAGGAGAAGAAGTAATATTTATTTTTAATTCACTTCAATCTAGTTTTAATCTTTAAAATCACTCTCCAGAAAAATGACGTTTTTTGAGATATGACTTTTTTTTATAGGAGTGAGCGAGTTTTTTAATGATAGTTATAATAAAAACATACATATAATTTAACTTTACTTATAATATCAATACAAAATTTCTATTACGTTATTGCTTTGTTCTTCAGATTATTCACAAATCATATTTAGACACACGCTCAAAAGTAATGTTGATAAACCATTTGTTTCATTTAAATACTAACTTAGATTTTCTCTTTTTTTTTCAGCCTCTGCACATGGTAATATTGATGGTAAGAAAAGTTATTTACAATATGAATTATATCTTATCACCAACCATGCCAAACCTCTTTCTTCTTTTTTATAAAAACGAATCTACAGTAGAAACGTTTTAGTGTATCAATTAAATGTCTAAATATATTGATTGATCTTTCTTAAGTTTACGAAGTTCCTATATTTGTAAATCAGTACACAATTCAAACTAAATTTAAAATCAAACCCAAATGTTCATTGAACTCATTGATCTCAAAATAGTTTAACTTATTCTAACTATTGATCAGTTCATTATTGCACAAAATGTATATATTTCACTAATAAAGGAATATGAGAAAATTATGAAACGCAACATTCTTACTATACATATATCTATTTACTTTGTGTCAGTAATTTATTTAACATTGTTTCTTATTTTTTTATATTTATTTGCAGCTGATGCTGGCAGTAAGTAAAAAAATTGATTCGCTTTACACCTTTATTTTATTATATTGCTTGTTTTATTTCGAAACATTTAGAAAACTTGCAATTAGAAATACCATAGTGTTCAGCATACTTTTATACCTTCTCTACTAGAATGAAAATGTATGCTTTTCGACGCATAAATGAATAAGTTACAAGTGCAAAATGCTTCTATATATGTTTGTATAACATTCAAAAATGCTTATATCATAATTATATTTAGATATTAACGAATGTACTAACCCAATTGTTATTTTGAAATCAGTGTAATCGAAATAAGTTCTTAATTTAAAAGTGCGAGCCAATTGAACATTATCGTATACTGATTGAAAATCCAGCTGAGTTTATTATCTTTAATCCTCAAACTGTCACAAGATTTCTGAGTAGCTTAGTATTGCTTTTTTTCGAACAACACACATATTTACGAAATATAAAACGGTTGATGAAAATAATTTGAATAAAAATCATACTTATTTAGTAGGTCAGAACTGTTTACTAGTCACGCAGGGTGTACTGTAGGTTACAGAATAAATACATGAATGTAAACCTCATATATAAATAGTATGAACACACGATTTAATCTTTTGGAATTTAAATTTGAATATGTTTATATACTAACTACAATAGCTTTGCGAAATATATCACTTGCGTCATGATTCACAAACTAACAGTGTTATTTCAAATCTGTGCAATTAAAGTGCAAAAAAAAGTATGACAAAACGGATACTGAGTTACAGCATGGAATAAGAAAATTAAATATGTAAATTCATACTGAATATTGATCATTTCTTTCTCTTTGAAATCGTAGGTGCTGTCAACGATGCTGTCAAAGGAGCTGACTCTTTAGTAAGCGGAGCCCTTTGAATCTGTACAGTTGTGAAGAATGTAAGACTTCGAATTTCAATAAAAAATGCATTGATTGTGTAGTTTTTGTTGTGATTTTATCAACATAAAGAAAAATAATCAAAATCAAACAAAATAATTTTAAATCTTTAACGCGGTTTTTTCAGATGAAATCATTAATTATGTTAAACTCTGCATATTTTTATTAGTTCTGTGAAATTGAATTTAATCATCAAAGCATATATTGTATGAGCAAAATAGTGTACTATACACTGTAATCAATATTGTTTATTAAAATAAAAATTTTAAATATATTTGAAGGTTGTAAATAGAAATGTGATAAAATGTGCTAAATATATGAGTCCCCCCCCCCCCCTCCTCTACACGCACTTTTAATTTACAAAAATATATCTTACAACCTGAATAATATACAGTTTTTAGACATCCTATATGACCGACCTTTTACTTTAACAGCCATTGCAAATTGTGGCCAAACATTAATATATTTCTATACGAAGTTAATATGTAGATTTCTGTTGCGTAAACACAATTGTCATCTTAATTTATACCACTAGGAATATATTTCTGTGAATACGTCTCCAAAACGATGTTAAACCATGAAGAAATGTTTACTTAAAAAAGAACTAAGAGATTTTAGCTCGTTCACTCTTCAAAGGATCCAAACCCTTGTGCCTCTCCAAATAGGTGATGGGAGAGTCATCAACCTCAAAATAGAGGCATGGATATAAAAATAATAATTATGACTGATCAAACTACAGATAATAAATATGACTAGTTAAATAAATTGTTCAATAAGTAAATCTCGGAATCGATACTTAATACATAATGAAATATAACTATATCAACGACTAATCAAATAAATTGTTGCATAAGTAAGTCTCCTCATAATAAGTAATCTTCGAAAAAAGGCCTTACTTTTGCTTGAACTATGAGATTTAAACTAGGCCAGAATCTTAGAGAACCAAATCAATGTCCAAGATGACTAGTCAAATAAATTGTTCAATACGTAAATCTCGAAAAGATATTAAAACCATAACGAAATTCGTGCATTTCCCAATAACAAAAGATTTGAATTCGACCAGTTTCCATCAGATCCAAAAGTTTTGAGAGTGAGGGGCCATCTCAGATGTAGCCTCGTCATCTGACCATGGTTCAAAATTACGTGGTGTTGCCCTCGGATATTTCTTTAAGGGGATTGATCCCGGACCGTCGTCAATAGCCCATTGTGTTGCTCTATTACGACGTTATTTAAAAATTACCAATTACCTTCAGATCCAAAACTTTTCCGCTCCAAAAATTTAATGGTAGATGTATCTTCAAAAAACAGGCATGAATATTAAAATATTGAAAATTACTTAACATATAATGTTTAAATACATAAGCTTCGAAAGCGATATAAAAGTAGCTTGTACTTTTAAATGAACGAAGAAATAAAAACTCGTTCAAAATCTTAGGGATTGAAACCTTTATTTGTGCAAGATGTAACCATATCTAATATCATTGAAAAAACGCTCATGCTGGAAAAGTAATTTCCAAATGCAATTTCATCATAAAAACTAATGTTTGTTTTTCTTTCTTTTTTTATTGTGGTTTCATTCCAGAATTTTCCAAGCTGTGATTGAATGCACAGCCGAAAATATCTCAACTTATCGATTAATTGAATGTTCCCAGCCGGTGATAAGTAAACAACACTATAATTACTCTGTTTAAATCTGACGAAAAAAACAAAAACATGTGTTCCAGGCGCGTGCAGTGAGAGTATATAAGAGGACTAGATCCTTCGGTTTCCAACAAACACACTTGATTTCTTCAGTTTCAACAAACTACCACCTCTACAGCAGTCATGCAGGCCTTGTACACCTTGATCTTTTTGCTTATTTCCTTGTTGGTTGTGGGTAAGTAGTTTCTCATGACATTTTCTACAACTATTAGATTCAATAGAACAGTTTGTATTGATATTGATATTGTTAATACGTTTTGTTTCTCGAAACTTAGTGAGTGACTTTGGATAACTTTTCGTACAATATGTGAGAAATTATTAATTGTACCAAAGTAAAAATGAGGTTTTTTCTCCTTTAAGAGTTAATATACGAAAAATATTATTTGAAGTCATTTCATTATTGGAAATCCTAAGAATAGAAACAATAGGAAATACATGTGCTCTACTCTTTTTAGATTTCTGAATTAATGAGGCGCGTTAATGTTGGAAGAGTGGTTGATTATCAACTGAAGGGTTGTGAGTTTTAACTGAACCAAAGGCCGTCGTGTACAAAGGGGGTTGGTGAACATTAAATCTGTCAAATGTTCTCACGTTGACGTGACGTGAAAGCTACGAGAATGGGGTGCAATCTCAGGTGTTCACCCAGTCATTTGATGCTTGGTCCATTGTGTTTTTCCCTTCTAGTTTGATCCCAGACTGCCGCCAGTAGCCCTTTGTGTTTCTCCAGTGCTGCGTTAATTAAAATACCAACTTACCTTTGTAGATTAATCGAAATGGTTAAAACAGTTTTCATAAAGTTGCAAGAGAGAATTTTGTATATAGCTATTCCAGATTACAATAGAATTCATTAATAAATGTAATTTTAGAAATAAATGAAGGTTTTTTCTTGATAAATTCTTCATCGGGGTTGTTTAGGTCTTTAAGGAAAAGCCTCCTAATATTCGAAAGTGTGAATTAGCACTAGAACAGCCTTACCTAAAACCACCATTGGAAGTCAACTTGACCCACATAAGAAATATAAGCCATATTGAAGTAAATTTTTTAAAATTGATAATGGATGTTGAAATGACAATATATAAGAGTTTTTATAGGTTTTTTTTTTTTAATCTTTTGGTGTTAGTTTTTTTTTGTAATTTTTTTTAGTTTTCAGAGCCAATTCGTTTTTTTCCCTAAAACGTTATTCTTTCGGAAATACAATATATTACAATACATGACAATATATAATGCAATGTATAATACTACACAATATTATACATACATTATACTACATTGGAATGTATAATGTTACACATTATTGTGCATTGCATTATACTACATTGGAATGTATAATGTTACACAATATTATACATTACATTATACTACATTGGAATGTATAATGTTACACAATATTATACATTACATTATACTACATTGGAATGTATAATGTTACACAATATTATGCATTGCATTATACTATATTGGAATATATATTACACAATATTTTTTCGCAGGAGTACGTGATAAGAAAATAAACAAAATATTCAAATGCAAATAATACAAATTTCACACAACATGTTTCAAAGTGAGATTACAAAAAAACATCAACTATGAATAAACACACAATGTGTTCCAAAGTTCAATAGACATTAGCGCGGGTGGAACAATATATACGTTTGACAGTGACAGCACATATTTATCACAAATTGGTTTCTGGCATCCCTCACAACAGACAGAAGACTGCCACTTGCAAAGTGCAGAGGCACATTTCTTCCGTTTTGGAGTCTGAACTTGAACAATTGGGGGCATCTGTTGAGGAAAGCACCAAGTCGTAGTTCTTCCACGAGCGAAGAATAAATTATCGATGTGAAATTTTAGAGCCTGGGGATTCCTTGAAAAAATAACCATTGAGTGCAGCAATGTCAAGGACGTCATAAAAAACATGAAGAGGCCACCTACGAGTTCCACATCTCGTAGTATATTTCCTTAGCATCTCATCTACTACATCTACTACACATTTAGTATGATTGTAGTAAGTAGTAAGTGACAGTGCTCGGCTTCTTAGTGCTGGTTGCAAGCACATTTATATATATATATATATATATATATATATATATATATATATATATATATTAATATTATATATATATATATATATATATATATAATATATATATATATATATATATATATATATATATATATGTGAAGTCAACACTGGAATGGCACTGTAGCTATTACTTGATATGGTATTTTGGAATGAGTCCACGTGTTGTAAAACACAACATTTATTAAATTAATTGAAGATGGTACACATATGAGCCACAGAGGTCTCAATAGATTCGCATAAAAAAAGTACGGAAGAGTGGCCACACAGGTCTCGACTCTCTCCGATCACACAAAAAACTGAAGACCCTCCGCCGCGGGCAAGGGATCAAGCCTTTTCCCCTTAGCGTTCGTGGTGTTCCGTTTCCTGGATGAAATAGTCCCTTTCTCCTTTCGGTAGTAGGTGGGGAGGCGAATGAATTCCGTTACTACACTGGGGCATCCTGACGGTGTTCGCCCCGAACATCACTGCACTCATTTAGGCACGTACAATGAGTCCTGAAAAAAATAAAAAGAACAAAAAAAAAAGTATCTATTTCACTTTTTGAGAGAATTGCTGAAAATAAACACAATTTTTCTCTCCACATTAGTTTCTCTTTCCCAGAGTTCTTTAAAGTTAATTAGTCCATGGTTTCATGTGTTCGGCAGCAGTGGACGTGTTGATAGGTCCTTCGTGACTGCCCACTTTCCTCACCTCGTAACGGTCGTGTGGTTTCCTGTTGATAATTTCGTATGGCCCAGATATTTTGGTCGTAATTTGAGTCCTGCTCCAAATTGGGTATTGGATTTAATTGACCCTCTTGCTTGCCCCTTTTCTTATTCGTCAAGATGCACTTAACGCAGTTCATTATGACGTCTCCACTTTTTTCCTGAGTCCTGGAATGGAAAAATCTCTTCACTAACTCCTCGGTCTTCGCCACGGCAAAATGTCCTTTTTGATGCAATTCCTTTATAATATCTGATTGCATCCTCTCGGGGACGACAGGCAGTTCACTTCCGTTTTCATATCGATATAATACATCGTTTTTGATCAAGTAGTCGTTCTTCTCCCCTCTCATCAATAATTCTTTAATAACTTGAATATACTCATCTTGTCGTTGGGCTGCTGCTAACTTGCACGTTATTTCTTCACCCGTTGGTTGCGGTACTATCACAGCGACATTTCGGCTCAAAGCATCTGCATGTCTCATTTGAGCACTTGGTCGATGAATTATTTCGTATTCGAATTCCTCCATGATTAACGCCCATCTCGCTATCTTAGGGGTTAAGTCCTTCTTGCTCATGGTTTGCTGGAAGGCTGAGCAATCCGTCATTATTTTAAATTTGGTTCCGAGTAGATAATTTCGGAATTTTTTCAAAGCTTCGATCACTGCTAGAATTTCTAATTCATAGCTGCCGTATTTTTCTTGTTGTGCTGTTGTCTTCTTACTCATGTATTGATTGGATACATCTTTCCGTCATCTGCCTGTTGCAATAGTACTGCTCCGAATCCGTGTGAGCTTGCATCACAATGCAGTTACAGTGGCGGTCCTTGTCTGAAAATTTGTAGCACCGGCTCGCCAGTCAAGGCCTGCTTTAATTCTTGAAATGCAGTTTTCTCCTTCGACCCAAAATGGAATTCCCTATTATCACGAAGTAAATCACTGAGGGGCTTCGCTATCTTGGCATAATCTCGAACAAACTTTCGAAAATAACCGGTCAATCCCAGAAAACTCTGTATTTGTTTGGCATTTTTTGGGTTGTGGGAAGTTCCGTACGGCTGCAGTTTTTAAAGGTGAAGGCTTTATAGTTCCTTTTTCTACTACGTAACCCAAGAATTCTATCTTTCGTTTTAGAAACTGACACTTTTTGAAGTTTAGTTCTAATCCGTACATTGACGCCGTATTTAAAACACGTTCTAATTTTTCTAAACCCTCTACCTCATTCATGGCTGGTATGATAATATCATCTACATAAATAATAACAGTTTTATCTTTTAACAAATCCTTAAAAACATGAAAAATATATCTTTCAAATACACTTGGACTGGTTGACAATCCAAAAGGTGTCTTTAAAAACTCATACTGTCCCTCGTGGGTAACAAAAGAGGTGTACTTTGTACTCTCCTTTTCTATGTCGACGTGAAAAAAGCCGTTTTTCAAATCTAACGTTGTGAAGACTTGCGAGTCCTCCAATTTGTCCAACACGTCTTCGATTAGAGGTAACGGGAAACGGTCCTTAATTATTTTTTTGTTGAGCTTTCGGAAATCGACACAAAGTCTGTGATTCCCATCTTTTTTCCTACAAAGCACTATAGGGGCAGAATATTCCGAACAGCTGTTTTTAATTATCCCTTTTTCTAACCACTCTTGGATTTGTTTTTCAACTATAAGTTGTTCAGTAATCGGCAACCGCCGAGCACGCTGACTAACTGGAACTTCGTCCGTCAGAAGAATTCTCATCTTAACATCCGTGTTTGTTACTTGCTGAGGCACATAATTTCCTACAATTTGACAGATTCTTTCTCGTAAACAGGGATTCATTATATGGGAGAGATCTGTCTCTTCGCTAGATATATCCAACGCTACGGCGCCTAAAGTGTAAACAAAAGCACCTGCTGATGAGTCATTTTCATGCGCCTTCGATACTTGAAAGTCTACGAGGGTATGTTGAGGGAAACTCACGCGCTCTTCTTCCCCGTGATTTATGACAACGCCTGAAGTTGTTGTTGCTTTGTTTTTTATTTCGCTTCCGTTTTCGCCCCTTACTTCTGACCTCCTTATTTCATTTATGTCTCTATCGGTAACGTTTAATGTTCCCCCAGAAAATGCAAACTTTACCCTTGATAATACGTTCATACCAATTATTGCTTCAAATTGCAAATTCTTAACGACATGCACATCAGAACACAAAGAAATATTATCAATAACAATTTCTGATCGGAAAAACCCTTCGGTACTTATTTTGTGTTGACTTATTCCATTTAAATATATCTTACTACCATTCAATATAGGAGATCCTATTTTATGATAACATTCCTCATTAATTAGAGTTATTTCAGATCCAGTGTCTATTACTGCATTAATATAACACTTTTCAATATAAACACTCTTTTCAATTTTCTTAGGAGTTGCTACATATATTTGATTTACAGTTTTATTCACATTTGCATTTTCACCTTTAAAATTATATGTACAAGTATTACTCTTATGCCCATAATTTCCACATGCATAACACTTAATTATATTACTTTTATATGGATCTCTATTTGGTACATCATAATCAACCTTATTAACATACTTATTGACATTTGTACTATAACCAACAGTTTTATAACAATTATCAACATTTCTACTATTCTGGTTAGCACGAAAGTTCGACGATTCACCTTTATATCGAGTTTCATCTTGCGAAACATTTTTTCTGTATTTATTTACATTCCGTATCTCCATTTTTCCTAATTGCAACCTCGCACTCTCACATATTCCTCTAACTTTTTCACTATAACTTCTGCGCATTTTAATTGATGCCAGTCATCTATGAAGTGTGTTTTGATTTCAAACGGCGCTCTACGTTTTATCTGCTCGGATACCATTAGTTCCCTGAGCTCGTCAAAATTTGTTATTTTGAGTCCTCTTAACCATTCGTCAAAATAATGACTTATTTCAAACGCAAAATCTCGCCAAGTGGCTGTAATTTTCCTTTTTATGATTCAGGAATTTTTGTTTGAATTGTTCAGACGCGTAAGTTTAAATCTTTTGAGTAAGATTTATTTTATGTGTTCATAGTCATTAGATCTTTCCTCCGGTTCGCGAGTTATAATCTGTGCTATCTCTAAGGGTAATAAACCTAGTAAATGCGTCACAAAATCTTCACTTTCGATTTTGATTTTCGTCGCTTGTCTCTCGAATAGCGCTAAATACGTACTTATATCATTGGATTCATTCGAATCAAAACTTTTAATTATCTTTGATAATTCCTTTCCTCTATCCCATGCAGTGTTCGATTCTGTCATGTGATTTTCCCTAACTGTTTGTGTCGCATTTTGCAGTTTCAGTTTTTCCAATTCAAATTCGCGTAATGCTTTTTCTTTTTCCCTCTCTAACTGCTGTTTGTCTTTCTCCAGCTGCTCTTTTTCGATTCTTTCAACTATTATTGTATCCAGAAGTGTTTTTGTGTACTCCTCATCGTAATCGAATTGTTTCGTCACTAACTTTTTTAATTTCGAAATTGTCGCATTTGAGGGTATTTCTATATCTAATTCCGTTGCAAGACGGTAAATATCGTCCTTTCTTGCTTTAACAAAATATGACATCTTTATATTAAAAATGAGCAAAATGTACTCACAGTTTGCGATGATGATGGCTCTCTAGGGTTCTAGTCCACGTTCAATTTGCATGGGGCAATCCCGGCCGAACCCCCATTTTGTGATGTCAACACTGGAATGGCACTGTAGCTATTACTTGATATGGTATTTTGGAATGAGTCCACGTGTTGTAAAACACAACATTTATTAAATTAATTGAAGATGGTACACATATGAGCCACAGAGGTCTCAATAGATTCGCATAAAAAAAGAACGGAAGAGTGGCCACACAGGTCTCGACTCTCTCCGATCACACAAAAAACTGAAGACCCTCCGCCGCGGGCAAGGGATCAAGCCTTTTCCCCTTAGCGTTCGTGGTGTTCCGTTTCCTGGATGAAATAGTCCCTTTCTCCTTTCGGTAGTAGGTGGGGAGGCGAAAGAATTCCGTTCCTACATATATATATATATATATATATATATATATATATATATATATATATATATATATATATATATATATATATATATATGATAGATCTGTGTGAACCACTGATATCTGAATCTAACGGCTAGAAGAGGGCAGCGATCTCCTGTCTATACTCAATCCTCTTGATATTGTTTATATGGAAAAATAATTACACACTGGTCGAAATGAAAAACTCCGAGAACACAGTAGTGGAAGGTGGCGTAGAGTATCGTTCTCGATGTTAGCTGTTGCAGGACTGGTTTCCTTTCAAAAGTTCTGTAGCACACCAACGCTGCTAGGATGCGAGCGCATTTCATAGAACAGTCAGAGAGCTTAGAGCGAACCCGCTAAGTGTCGCGTTATTCATTGCAATAAGAGATGCGAGTTTCCACATGAGCAGAAAACAAAAACGAGGCATGGGCATTCGAAAACAGTCGATTATTTTTTCTTATGAGGGTCGAAATGACACCTGCTGCCTGTTTCTGGTATTTCTTCGATTACTTAATTTAATAATTAACATGGAAGTATGAAAATATTTCACAGTACACTTGGAAGCATTATAAGAAAAGAAAAAAAATATGAACTTCGAAATTCAACTATGTGGTCAAATAGAACAAGAGAATTTTGGAAAAAAGGTCAAAATAACTCCAACGGCGTTTCTAGTGTTAAGTTTAAAAAGTTCTTTATAAAGATTATTACCCAAACCTATTTTTTTTTAATTTTAAGGACTGCTGAATTCCGCGTGCACATTATTTTTAGCATTAATAGAACAAGAAATCATAATGAAATCAACATTTTCATATTATTTCATTTCAAAACTAAGAAAATTTCATAGAGTAACTTTTAAAGGAACACAAAAAACATACATTCAGCTTCGATCTAAAATACATTTATACTTTAACTCCAGAAATAACATTTGGTAAAATTTAAACAAGAAACTTAGCTTTAATTTCAAATTAATAAAGTTCGATAAAATATTTAAAGCATTCTTTTTTTTTACTGAAAAAAAAACGTCGTGAAATGAAGAGTATATTACACTCCCAGCGGTACCTAGATCAGCTTAACTTATGATCGATATCGCATCTGCAAGCTTAAATGTAGATGCGTGTCCACTTGAGTTTTCTTTTATAAAATACTAGCCCCTGCTGCGTGGCTAGCCCGTCGGCATATTAACAACCTTTACCTGGAATAGAACACCTGGGGGAATTTTAAGCACGTTGATTCGTTGGTTTCAAACAGTCGACTATGACGTCACTGATTGACGTCATCATAAATGACGATGCTTCACGTGGACTCTATCATTACTCATTACTCGGTAGTTTCTACTCGAACTGAAAGCCGGTGGCTAAACCTTTCCAACATAAATAACGAATCTATACAACAGATCCCCAGTAACAACGAAATATTTCCCTATTTCCACCTTCTATTCTGTTCAAGGTCCCAACTGTCCTTAAAGGGGGTCCGGGACACATTGAAAATTTTTTTTTATTAATTAATTTAGAATTTTGAATGTTTTTGTACTGATTACCCACCTAACTAATAAACGAAATAACAACACAAAATTTTTCCAAAAGTTCTTTAAAAATTTTAAATTAAAAGTTTTTGAAAAAAAGAGGTGTCATTTTAAATTGCTAAGGCTCAAAATATTCTTGATCAATTTTCAAAATTCTTGCAGTAAATAATTCACAAATTTATAAACTTTAATTTTGGATCATCAATTTAAAAAATATTAATTTAATAAAAAATATTTGAATGAAAATTTTTGAAAATTTTAAGGTACTTTTTTTTTTAAAGTCATATTTATGAAAGTAATTATTTGTTTCAAATTTGCTGAATCAGAATTAAAGTATAATGTTTGAAAAAGATATATTCCAAATTTCAACCCTTAATCTTTATCGGTTTTCGACTTATAGCAATTTGAATACAGGAAATCTAGAAAAAATGTATCATGGAGAAAAACGCATTTAAAGTTTTAAAGACAGATGTTGTTGCCATGACAACAACTGTCAAGAGTGTTAGATTTTCAAAACAACGCACCACAAAAATTATTCTATCTCTAGTTCTAATTAAGATAGAAACATGATTTAGACGTCATTTTAAGCAGAAAAACACAGAGAATTTCTTAAAATAATAAAAAAAAAATTTCGAAAATTTGACGATTTTTGTGTCCCGGACCCCCTTAAAGTTCGAAAATGGATTATTTTTTAATCATGCGTGTAGAATCTATACTGCAATTAAAACTAAACACAAAACATTTACGATCAAATTACGAGTATATGGCACAAGCAGTTGAACTGTCGCTTGGTAATCATCTAAAAGCTATCGCTTTCTATTTATTAGTATTCTATTTTCGGTTGAATGAGTTTCAATTTTTTTTCACAAACATTGCAAGTAAATAGTGATACTTTTCACACATTCGGAGTGCGCACTATGGGTGAGTGACGTCATAGATCTCGGAGAGAGATAGCAACGAATCAGCGGGCTTAAAATTTCCCTATGTCTTCTATTCAAGGCAAAGGTAGGTAATATGCAGCCAGGCGTTGCCCATGCCAGTTGCTTTTGTGGGGTTATTGATATGCTTCACAAACCAAATGGGATAACAGCAATCAGGGATTCTCATTTGGTTTGCAAATTTACAGCCTATTGGCTAACAGCCTTAACTGAGTTTCCCATGACAGTTTTTTTCGTGGGGTCGCATTCCCGTGGCGTGGGTTTTCTTCGCAAACCAAAAAATATAAATATTTAATTGATAAATTATTTTTGAAAGAAAATCAAACGTATAAGGTAACTATCTAGTGTAAAATTTTCGACAAATTTTAAATCGGTTAAAATTTTTATTTTATCTTTAACCATCGCTGATATAGAAAAAAAATCTATAAAGAACGCCAGTGATAACTTTTTATAATTTCTTTTGTTTCACACTCGAATCCGTTTCTCAGGAAACCAAAATGAATGGATCTCGAATCAAACTAAGGTCTTTTTAATCTGTTCGCTCCATTCGAGGCGGTAGGTGAAAAAAAAACTTGGCATGTTTCCAAAGGCTGATTTCAAAAGTGACGTGAGGGTGAAAAGTCTAAATTTTTTCATGCTTTTTCATTTTTGAAAAAAGAAAGAAAGGTGAGGAAAACTATTAAATTCATTTAGAAAATGTTCCAGATTTAATTTTAAAATTCACCGCTATCCTAAAATTGCAAAAAATTTGGACTAAATGTGTGCCAAATCCCATTACTGAAATTGCAATAGATTCACCAGGACTTTGCGTGCAAGAAACAAACAAAAAACACTTCCTTTTATAACATTAAGAGATATTGGCAATTTTTATTAAATATTTTTACGTATACAATTCGATTATCAATACGGCTTTTATCGGATATCAGAACGAGTCTTACAATGTAAACTAAGAAGGGAAACTACATATTTCAGAAATAACATAAATTCAACGTCATATCATATTCTTTCATAGTATACTTTAATGTATATTTATAATAGGGAATGACTTGCACATGAAGCTAAAATTGCTGGATTTTAAAACGAATCAACAGGTTTCAGAGACGTTAATTCTGAAAGAAAACTTTTTCTCTATTATTTAATTCATTTCTATGTTGCCATTCATTAAAATGTGAAATATTTCTGTATGCACTCTCTGTAAAGAGAAAGTTTTATTTTAAAACATGCGAATGATTTAATAAATATAAAGTGCTACCCTTTTTATGTATTTCAATATCCTTATTCATTGATATTTTATTTATTTCAGCTCAAGCTGCCGTACACCGTAAGTTGCCTTGACTTATTTAACTCAAATTACAATGACAGAAAAGTTAATTCAGGCAAAATAATTCTTATGATCTTATTTTTTATATTATTTAAAATTAATTACAATTTTTTAAAAGAATTTTAAAACTTACACACCAGTAATTCCATAGTTTTTGTGAGCGGATAATCTGGTGAAATAGAAGAATTGTTAATAGTTAAGATTTTGAATTTCTTCCACGAGATCATTATTTGTTTGTGTGATGGATCATTATATAAATAATAACAATATTTAAAAAAAGTAAAAAGTTGTATCGATATAGCTATGGTATGAAGTTGTTCTATTAAAATAGTTATCTATGTGGTAAAGAATATTTTTGAATTAAATTCAATAACTTATTATAATCTAAAATACTAATTACGATAAAAGAATGTAAATTGAGATAACTGCATTTAATGCATAAGTTTTTCAGCCTTGTCTTTTTACCTATAAGTGCTCTTTTGACCTAACTAAGTAATAAAATATTTCTGTAACTGCTTGTTGATGTAGAATTAAAGTCTATAAGTAGTAAGAAGCACTACCATACAATAATGGACCTGACGCCAGAGGATTTGCTTAAAATCCGACTATTTGTTTGGGAGTGTTTTTCGTGGTATTGCCTGGGACCTTTGCATGCTATTCCTGGTCAAACGAACGCCGACGCATACATCAACATTTGGGACAATCAAGTTCTTCCTACGGTCTGGAAATTTTATGAAATAGACGAATGTTACTTACATGACAACAACGCTTCATGTCATGTTACAACCTCTGTCAAGCAGTGGTATCAAGGTATGGAGGTCAAACGTTTTTCCTGACCTGCTCAGAGTCCCAATCTAAACCCCTTAGAACATTTGTGGGACGAGTTAAAGCAACGCTTACGGACCAGGGAACCAAGTCAAAATTCTAAAGCTGAGCTGGTGACATTCTTACATCAGGAATGGACATAAATATTCATAGCTGTGTATCGCAAACTTGTTGAAAGTATGCCCAGAAGGGTTCCTTGCGTGATTGCCACACATGGAGAACCATCCTACAATTAAAGCATGTATTCTTTCCCTTATACCATCACATCTTGCTGTCCGGTCCATTATTGTGGGGTAGTGTATCTCACAATCACATCTATTTATACACTTAAAATAATGTAGAATATTACTAATTCCTGTTTTGATTTTCTCATTTAAATTAGATTTATTAAGGAGATTATTTCGACATTAATTTTCTGAATCTTTATTTTTTGTTTTCAAAACAAAAGTTAAATTAAATGTACGAAGAATTATAAAACTTAAAATTTTCATAATCTATATCTAACCTAATTATATATCTATATACCAAATATCATATTAAAAAATTGTTCAATTTATTGTTTTTAACATTTTTAGATAACTTTTCGATTTGTGCAATAAACGTAATTCAGCCCCCCAGCGCATGATATCCTCACCCTCCTTTTAGTTTACTCTCAGTCACGATCTGATCCTTCAGTCTCACGGGCTTGTAGATTTGGGGTTATTTTATTGAGGCCAAAGAAGGAGCAATAGCAACACAATAAAACATTTTAAGAGTTTCTGTTTATTAATTTTGTTTTCTTATTTATTTCTAGATTATAAGGTCGGAAACGATAAAGGTATGTATTAGTATAACCTATATAAACACTAAACTGATTTTTATTACAAGTACTAATCGACCCTGGTAGCCCGGTTGTAAGAGTAACGTATTAGCATCCGGATGGTTGCGAAGTCCGATTAAACCACAGACCGTCGTCCACAAAGGGGACTGGTGCGAGTTAAATTTTTCGTGTCCTCAAATGTCCTCTAGTTCACTTGATGTGGAAGTTTGGAGACTTGGGTCCCATCTCAGGTTTGGCCTCGTCATCTGACCGTGGTTCAAAATTACGTGACAGTAACCGGTTGTGTTCCTCCAATGCGATGTTAATTAAAATACATACATGCATACAAATACTTATCTACATCAGAAAATAGTTTTTATATCCGCAAATAGAGTGTGAAAATAAAGATATAACGCGTGCATTCACAGATTTAAAGAGTTGTGTATTTGTAGTCAATTAAGAAATAAAAAAAAATTAATGAATTATACTACGACACATTCAGTGTGCTGTATATTTAAACAGTATTTGACAATTGCTAATAAGCGAACAATAGAAACTCCATAAATGTATTGTATTCTTAGTTAAACCTTTATCTGACTGTTCAAACTGATGTGGTGTCCTCGTATATATGTTTTCGGGATTGATCCCGGATCGTCTCCTGTAGCTTGTAGCGTTGGTGCAGTGCAAATTAAATTTAACTACCCTAATAAATCCCATGAAGTTATATTCATCTACTCTGAATAAATGTATACTTTTAATCAAGAAATAACCTTAAGAAGATAACTATAACTATAACTAATATGATACTTAATATTTATTTCCAGATGACAGCAGTAAGTAAACATTTTTTTTTTAACTTTACCATAAGCATTCCATATATATACGTATTTCTTCGTCAACTGTCATTTATTCATTTACGTAAGTAAATAATGAGTGTTCACAACCAATTCGAGAACTAGAGAATATTTTAGAACTTCTGAATAAATCATAAAATTACTAGAACATGTAAGTTTATTTTTGAAAATTGAAGTGTTCTATAAAAGAAACATTTGCAAAGACAAGGTTCTCAAAATCAATCAAGTAATTTCTGGTTTTAAGAGAGCAATTTCAAAAGCAATTCATAACAGCAAAGTAACTATGTTCCATGTGCTAACGTTAATCATTATTTTGAACACTTAAAACATCCTTCAATGATAATTCCATATCATACCATATATTATTCAACATACAGTATTAAAAGTGTAAAGTACTTTCAAACTTCTTGTAAAAAATTTAAGGTGATAAAAAAATACGGACACAAAGTTAAAAAGTTTTAACATATGATTATATGTCAGCAACGACTGCGATTTACAACTAGCTGAAGATTTGAAATGTAGGTGTATTTTAGCATATTTAATAGCTCTAGTTGGCCTGATGTTACCGATTTCACACTGTCAAAAAAATTTTATTGTTTCTAACGGTATTAGCCTTTTTAGACTTCCATTATTAGACTGTTTTGTGAATTAAAATTTAAACATGTTTAACTCATAAACTAGTAATGACAATAAACATGCTTCTCTCATTAGTGGCTTACCTCAGATCGATTAGAGGAAATCATTCATATAGTTATCTTGGACATTATAGAATGAAGTTAATAAATATATTTCATGTATCAATCCACATTTATTAATCGATCTCTATTTTTTAATCGTAGCCATATTCGACGATGCTGCTTCCGCTATCAATGGAGTTTTATGAATGTGAAGAATGTAACACTTTGACTATGAATAAAAGAGTTAATTGATTTTGTGTTTGTTGTAGTTTTATGAGATTAGGTAAACTAAACTTCTTAAACGCAAGGAAACCAATAAAACAATTTAGAACATTGTTTCCAAACTTAGTCGGCAGGTGCCCTGTTAAGTAATCTGTATTTTTTTTCTCTGGAACTCCATACTAACTACTACTAAACTAGTCTACTAAAACCTGAAATCTAAACATTTAGCGTTATATACCTGATATAGAATAATGAAAATACAGCTACATTACCAAGATAATAATTAATTTCAAGAGAGTTAACATATTACAAAATATAGCGTTATAATACCACAGTAAGAACACTTGTTTAAGAGAGACTTAAAAATTGGCAAACACTTTTAGATAAATTGCTACATTTAAAGTTTCGTGAATATCACCTACATTCCAAAATAATTCTTTTTTCTTGTCCATCAAATGTCCGTTCACCTACAATTCCAAGCCAATGCTATGTATCGTAAATAAAACTGTCAAAGGTCGTATGTCAAAAAAATATTATTTTTTCTTTATTATTGCTGTGTGTAACATTTTGTGATTTCCATCTGGAGGCAAAATCTTTCATGTCATCAGGTGAAACTTCTAAACTAAGATCAAAAACCGAAGTATATAGCAATGATTAAATCAAATCATCAGGAAAAAATCGTTTTTTTTTTTTTTGCTGTTCTGAAAAATGCAGCTTTTAGACATACGACTTTTTGTACTTTGAGTGACGATGTAAATATTTCAGTTTTACGCAATATGTTCCAGAATTGTCTCAGTGAAAGTTGACAACCCTACCTACATGGCTTCCAATCAGTTTTGACCTTCTTCGCCTTTCTAATCGTTCCCAGTATTCTTTCAACCAAAAGATGTAGATATCTCGTCATTTTGCTTTTCGTGTAACACAGGCATCGAAATAGATTTTGTAATACAGGTGCACTTTGTGAACCTAAGTTTTTAAATTAAGTGCACATGTTATATTTTAGGTGACTATTAAAAAAAAAACGTAATATACGAGCATTAATGTAATGTACACTACTTTATTAGTTGGATATGTTTACAAAAGTCAGTAGTACATAGTAAATAAAAATATTTAAACATCTAAATTCTCCCTTCTCCGGCGCACGGCTGTCGCAACAGTCGTTTCAACGGAGCCATCTGGAAAATGTTTCGAACATCGGAAAGTTCTGGTGACAGTGGCACAAGTAAACCTTCCTCCTGTATAAACACGTTAAGGACCAGCGATTTTGTTTCGGTAGTTGGTAATTTTAGTTAACGTCGAACTAGAGCAACACAACGGGCTATTGACGACGGTCCGGAATCAGTCCCTTAAGGGAAAGATCCGAAGATTTTGTTTCGGATAGTGTGTATTTAGGAATTTTAATTACGTTCCTTTAGAGCGAGAGTGGTCGATACTAATATTTTGTTCCAACATCAAAATAACATAAAACACGCTTCCCTCCTTTTTTTGTAACGTTAGGTGGCACTGCGTGCACCTAGCGGGAAAAAATTAGGTGCACAATTTTATTTTCATGTGCACAGTGCACCTGTGCACATGTCAACACCTTAACCACTAGATCGGTTGGTCACAAAACTAAAGTCTTTAAGAGAGTTTGTTCATACAGCGATAATTTCAGATGTCGGAGTCGGACAGTTTCCAATTATATTATTTATGCATTGGTACCTTGCATACGATACCTTGCATACGGTACCTTGCATACCGATATTATTGGATAAGACAAAATTGCTATTATACGTATTGAAATGTCGGAAGGTTTGCTAAACCAGACCCATAGCTATCCAGTGCGCTTGCTCTTCGCATTCCAGAATTACAGCTGTTTACATATTCATCTGGCTTTTAGTCGCAGTAATCGAATTTCCACTATTTAAATTGTTGATACGATACCAAGACAAAGGGTAAAAAGTATATAACAAATAAGCTTACTAGTATGAAATGAAGTGTCTGTCTGTCTAACTGTCTGCCTGTCTAACTGTCTGCCTGTCTAACTGTCTGTCTGTCTAACTGTCTGTCTGTCTAACTGTCTGTCTGTGTACTGTACGCAGTGTCCTGACGGATATATGGCATTTACAATAAGGAAATTTGGCAACTAGGTAGTCCGAATTTGTTGCTATTTTTATATCTCACCCGAATTTAAAAATTTTATCTTGAACATTTTAAAATGAATTTCTTTATCGTTCTTTCTTCCTCCGGAATGTGACGTCTCCCGAACCTCAAATGAAGAAGGAACAAATTTTGCGGTTTTCCACCTCTGACGTCAGTCTTTGGAAACATTCCAAGTTTATCGATTCTAGCGTGTCTTGATTTGCATTGTTGATAACAGCCACCTCGAGGACATCTCGAAGGCCGTGAAGTTCGTTTGCGAAGCAAACCGAATGGAAATACGTAGCAATCATAGGGGGTTGGTGAGTGGTAGCGAGCGGTCACACTTGACCCCACAAAAAGAACTGTCACGGGCAACGCCGTGCTGGCCACACAGTTGCCAGTGAGCTTATAAAACATGGTATAAGACGCATCTTCTACATATCGTTCGGCTATTAGTGGATGAATCCAAAAGCATCTATAATTTCTACGCTTTCTACAAGTACATCCAGCACAAAATAACAATTAATTTTCTTTTTTTAAACGATTTTCGCATATTCACTTTATTTATAATCTTAAATAAGCTGAAGAAAAGATCGCATACAATTTTTTTATCCAAGCTTATCACGATCAAATGAAAATGACGCTGATCACCAGTACAAATCAAACGCAATGTACAAGAGTCCAAACACCACCAATCCGATAATTACGTCTCCGACATCCGATAATTATCGGTGTGTGTACAAACGCTTTCAGGTGTACGTATAAACTAGAGGTTTTTGTAATTTTGACTCTAAAAAATCAATTTTTTACCAGAGGTCATTGGTTTGTACCTAAACTCATTTCAGTTTGAAAAATACAGATTGATCTAATCATTAACTATCTCATTTAGAAATAAGTAGTTAATTATCATATTTTTTTAACTATGATCCCTCAAATTCTAATTAGTTCAGAAAGACAATTGCTACTGACAATTCTTCTTCATGTTTTGATCCTCATTTAAGTTGATAGGGGGAAAATAATTTTATACAATTTTTTTTCACATAAACACATGTTTTCATGTTTGTACATGGTGACATTGCATAACGAAAATACTTGTAACTAAGAAACTATTTCGAATATTTACAATAAGTTGGTATTGTGGGAAAAATAATTAATTGGAAGGTACACTCAGGAACATTGAAAATAGCGCATCGAGAAGCAAGAAAGATACAATCGAGAAACCTTGCAAATAAGTATAGTGAGATCCGATATGCAAATGATCCAAGTTTGGTGTTAATAAGCATGACCAAACACTTTGCAGTGGCACTGCAATCAGGAAATGGTACCGGATCATAGTGGAAGATTCATGAACGCAACGATCACATTCCGACTCTAGGAAGACTTTAGTATACGGAGAATGTCAAGTAGACGTGTAAGAACACATTTCTCACAGTTATTCAAGTTTGAAAGGGGCCTCATGATTTGCATGAAAACCGCAGGCTGCTCTCAGCGTCGTGTTGCTCGCCAGGTAGATTGTTTGGAGCGTGCCGTCAGAACATGTTGGGACAGTGGACACTAGATGTTACCTACGTGCGGCGTACCAGGTCTGGAGCGACCAGGAAGACGACGAACCAAAGAGGATCGAAGGATCGTGTGGCAAACACTCGTGGATCACACAGTGACTCGTTTCACGACACAATCAGATGTAGGGGTGCCAGTTGTGCCACAAAACAATTCCAGTCGCCTTGCTGAGGTGAATCTGCAATCCAAACGCCCTTTCCGAGTACTGCCTTTAATACCGAAACATCGGCGACTCCTTCTACAATGGTGCTATACCAGAGCGAAGTGGAATGCAACAGATTGGCAAAACGTGGGGTTTAGTGATGAATCCCGTTTCGTTTTGGGGACAGATGATAACCGAGTACGGGTCTGGAGGCGCCCTGGTAAATGACACAATTCCACTCAGGCTATAGCGTGACACACTGCACGCACAGCAGGCGTAATGGTCTGAGGGACCACTGCCTATGATAGCTGGTCCACTCTAGTTGTGGTACGTGGAGCCTTGACGGGCCAGCGTTATGTTGATGACATTCTTCGACCCCCACGTGTGACCTTTCCTAAATGGTCTTCCAGAGGCAATTTTCCAGCAACATAATGCTCACCCGCATACAGCTCGAGTCGCTCAAGACTTCCTACGTCAGACTCAGACTATTCCATGGTCCATCCGCTCCCCGGACTTATCCCCTATAGAGCATGTGTGGGACCACGTGAAACGCCTGATGCCGCCGTGTCACTCTGTACATGATTTGGAGATGGGTGTTCAAGAATGTTGGGCCCATCTGCCTCAGGACAACTTTAGACGTCTAATCAACTCAATTCCGGACCGTGTTTCGGCATGTATTGCAGCAAGAGACGGTCCGACGCGGTATTGAAGTTGCACTGTATTTGTCTAACTGTACACAATGCATTCGTTTAATTGTCTTGATTTTGAGATCAAGTTAATCCCTCATCTGTATCACTATGTGCATTAAATTTGGTTTCAATCCGATGCTCCCTACTTGGTGCGCTATTTTCAATGTTCCGGAGTGTATCAAATCCTTTCCCCGACTCCAATAATTTTAAAAGTAACTTTTTATGTTTAAAACATTTACTTTACAGGAAAAGACAATTATTTATGTATGCATTCATTTTATTATTTCTTTACTGAAAATATGAAATTGCAGTAAACATAGATTGTATGATGCAAAAAAAAAAAAAAAAAAAGATATACACCAATACGGTTAGATAATAGATAAACTAAAACAATTCCTTTTAGCATATTACTTACTGTGTTTAATCATTAAAAATTAATCAACTTTTAAGAAAGTAAATTATTACATACATTCTTTTTTAAATGTTTAAGAGAAATTAATTTCTAGTTTCTGGTGATGTACCAGGGGATGTTAAAATCAATACAAGAAACTAAAAAGAGAGAACTATTTTTGTGTTGAAAGTTGTAAAAAAGTTGTTGAACCGAAGTCTCTAAGGTGCTTCATAAAATAAAATCGAAATGATTTTGCAATTCAGAAGAACACATACACCTGAGTATTCATAAAACAAATATGTCTCGATACTTTATTCAGTATTTCGCAAAATGACTCGACTTTACTTGGATTGAATTGGTTTTATTGAAAGTTACCAGAAATAAACACTTTCTTCTTTCGTAGAAAAGTAGCATAGCATTTTATTATGAATAAAATTTTTTTTAGCAATTTTTTGAGATTTAGATTTTGAGCACTCTTTACAAGTTTTCCTATCGCTAATGGAAGTATCCCAAAATGATTTGAAAATATTTATATCACTAAGAGGTTATTTTAAAAGCATTAATTTTTTTCTTGTAAACTCCGTATTGATGTACGTGGAATAATAAAAGATCCTGTCTTAAAAATTGTTCTAAAAATATAAATACGTGATTTTTTGACCCGTGATCTGGAACACTTGAAGTAACTATTACAAAAAAATAAGCAAAATATAAAAATACGAAATTAATTCCAAAAGAAAGAAACAGAAAATATTACTGCACCTGGAAAGCAAACACGAGTTTCAATTTTATTGAAAATCTCGTATGTCCCACGGATTTAAAAATGGTTTAAATTTTGCAACAAATAAGGATAAAAATAAGGATAAAAACACAAATGTATTAGACTTGAAATAATTTTTGAAATAAAAAATAATTTTCGCAAAAGTGATTGCTTTTTCAACACTTCTGGTTAAACAATCCAAGTTATTGTAATACTCAAAATACACTCAGGAACATTGAAAATAGCGCACCAAGAAAGCAGCATCGGATTGAAATGAAATTTAGTACACATAATGATACAGATGAGAGATTTACTTGATACCAAAATCAAGACAATTAAAGAAATACAGTGGGTACGATTAGACAAATACAGTGCAACTTCAAAAACGCGTCGGACGGCCTCTTGCTGCAATAGCTGTCGCAACACGGTCCGGCAATGAGTTGATTAGACGTCTGATGGTGTCCTGAAGCAGATGGACCCAAAAGTCTTGAACAGACACCTCCAAATCATGTATTAAGTGACACGGCAGCGTCAGGTGTTTCACCTGGTCCCACACATGCTCTATAGGGGACAAGTCCGGGGAGCGGGCGGACCATGGAATAGTTTGAACATGACGTAGGAAATCTTGAGCAACTAGAGCCGTAAGCGGATGACAGTTATCATGCTGGAAAATTGCCCCTGCAAGACCATTTAGGAAAGGTCCCAAGTGGGATCAAAGAATGTCATCAATAAAACGCTGGCTCGTTAAGGTTCCACGTACCACAATTAGAGTGGACCGGCTACAGTAGGCTATGGCCTACTGTAGCCGTACATGGCCTACTGTACTGTAGCCGTATGTACCGTATGTACTACTATGTACTGTAGCCGTGTATGGCCTACAGTAGGTTATGGCCTGCGGGCAGTGTGTCGCGCGACAGCGTGGGTGGAATTGTACCGTTCACCAAGGCACCTCCACACCCTTACGCGATTATACCTGGCATTCTTCGCATACTGAAGTGCTCTTAGAGTCGGAATGTGATGGTTACGTTAATGAATCTTCCACTATGTGCCTGTCCCACCTTCTGATTGCAGCGTCACTGCTCCAAGCAAATGCAATTGTTCTGCAGGCATTTTGTCCGAATTTTGAAAACTGCAGTTAAATCATAAACAGACGTAAAACACAATTATGAGCAAAATATGTATAACATATTTAAATTAAAATATCAAAAATAATTAACTTGCTTTATTTACTTAAAACCAAAGCATGTATTCGGAATTTGCAATAATGTCGATAACTTTTGAAGTTAAATATTTTGTCATTTTGGCTTAGAAGATATGTTAATTATCAAGTATTTGTGGAAATTTGGGGGTTGTGTTAGGAGATTGTACCGTAGCTCGAGAAGAAAAAAAAAGGTATGTCAAGGAACGCGCTTTGCACTGCAAAACATCGTAACTTATGATTGAAAAATTCGGCCAAAATTTTGATAAGATTAAGGAAAAGGTGTTCTGCAAAGACTTTGTTCTGCGACGTACGTCTCAGTTTAAAGCACTTTCTGCTCCCGTGGTGAACAGTATGCTATACCATTCCGCTGTTTTCCAATTCGCATACTCACAATTCTTTAAACGTGCTCTTCCGGTTTTGATGTTTAAAGAGGCACAACCTCGTGGTGTAGAGGCATACAGTATTTCCATATGTAGTCTTTGCCGCACGGTATTTTTTACCGTGGCCTTTAATTTTTTATCTCATTGACTGCCACTTAGTAGCGATTAAAGACATACATGTCTTAACCGGGTATATCTAACTCACTGACCCTCTAGTTAGAAATAATTTCTATGACGAGATAAGACATGATGGTCATCGAGGAAAAAAACGATGTTTTTGAAAAGGATCATCCTCTTACAAATTGCCTCACAGTACAGTAGCGTTGGAAATCTTCCAACTACCTTTGAAGTAACATTGACTTTATCAAATCAAAAATAACGAACCATCAGTGACAAATTTTCCATCACTATTTTAATCAGTATACAGAAACTCTTCAGAACGTCGCTTACACTCAAAGCCGGATATTTCTTTAGAATAAATTCAGATTGGTAACATCATTTGATATTTTAAAATTCGGTTCTGTAAATTCAATGAGTTTCACTCAATGAAATTTAAGCACATATTTCAAAACTCAGCATTTTAATCGCGTGTTAAGTTTTTCGAAGGTACGTATTTTAATTAATGTCGCACTGGAGCAACACAACGGGATATTGTCGACGATCGGTCGGAAGGGATCCGAGAACACACGACGTTTGAACCACGGTCAGATGACGAGTTCACGCCAGAGCTGACACCTTACTCTTCAAACTTCCACATACGTGGAGTATGTGGGACATTGTGAATATTTTAAAATTTTGCAATTTCGATCCAAAGTTGAAAGTTTTCAATTTCTCATAAAAGTCTGCAATCGACAGATCTCTGCGTCAGCTTTCGTTTGAGACCCATTTCGACGTTTTATCAGGTTCCTCCAAGATATACTGGGCCTATTAAAATTGCGACACACTAGCGACAATTTAAATCCACGTTAAATCTTGTACACGTTAAATCCGTCGTTGCTTACAATGTCCTTAGGTGAGGTCAATAGGAAGAAAGATCATGACATGTGGAGTCCAAGAATATCCAGATATCCCATACTGAGTGTCAACAAGCTCGGCAGAATTTCTTAAACGTATAGCACCATTAAGGTTAACAAATGCCAGATAAGAATCCGTCAAGTACCTACGAATACTTTATTATGTACGTCATAATATACCACGCACGTTTTATAATAAAATGACGGAGATCCACCATGAAAAGTTGGTAATGAGCTACAGCATTCAACACCAACAGCGAGTGCACCAATTCCGATATGTGTGCGAAGCGATGAATATTTTACGTGTGAAATTGAAACAGGTAGTACTAATTTCTTTCAACTCTCATTTACCATATGGCTTCACTGGCGTATTCTTCGCTTTAAAACCTTTAAAAATGACCGTGTCCCGAAACAGTCCCGTCCTGTTTGTTTTAATTTTATTCGAATTGCATAACATTTCCCACAGTAAGTTTAACTGAATATTATAATGTATTTTCGATTTTGAAGTTTCGATAAGATTAAAAATGTATGCATTCATGGTATTTAATAAGTAATATTGTTTTTATTACATTTCAATCTACAATCTTCAAACAATCTTAACACATTTTAGTTTTGATTTTAATAAACAATATTTATATCTCAGTAAAACACAATATATTGCTCTAACAATATTACTTCTTATTAAATAATTAAGTTTTCAGCAATTTTACAAGAATACATAAAAAATGTAGTATAATTATCTTTTCATACATTGAGTTCAGTTTTACGAAACTCCTAAAAATACGCAGTTAAACATAACTAACGATTGCATCAGAAAAGCCCGTGTCGAAGCTAATAAATTGTTTTGTTTGATTTTGATCATTTACGTTTTCTCAAACATGATAAAAACACAATACACTATCAATGTATTTTTTATTGACATTCGAAGTCTTACATTTTTCACAACTGTACAGATTCAAAGAGCTCCGCTTACTAGAGAGTCAGCTCCTTTTACAGCATCATTCACAGCACCTACGTTTTCGAAAGAGAATGAAAGGATTTATATTTAGTGTGAATTTATAAATCAAATTTTACTTATTCCACGCTGTAACTCAGTATCCGTTTAGTCATACTTTTTTGCACTTTCATCGAACAGATACGAAATAACACTGATAATTTGTGAGTCATGTAGAAAGTGCTATATTTCGCAGAGCAATTGTAGTTAGTAGATTAAAATTTAAATATTGAAATTTAAATTCCAAAAGACTAAATCGTGTATTCATTCTCTTTCTTTATGTGGTTTGCATACATGAATTTATTCTGTAATCTACAGTACACCCTGCGTGACTTGTAAACAGTTCTGACCAACTAAATAAGTATGATTTTTATTCAAATTATTTTCATCAACAGTATTATATTTAGTAAATGTGTGTGTTGTTCGAAAAAAGCAAGACTAAGCTACTCATAAATTTCATGACATTTGGAGGATTAAAGATAATAAATTCAGTTGGATTTTCAATCACTAAACGATCTATATATATATAATTCTCTTACGTGGCACGCAAAAAAGACGTTATTTGTAATCGCGTTTTGGCAACACTGTACGATTGTTAGTTTATCGCGAAGTCTCGCGCATCGATTGAATTT
Source organism: Metellina segmentata (assembly GCA_947359465.1). Classification (NCBI taxonomy): domain Eukaryota; kingdom Metazoa; phylum Arthropoda; class Arachnida; order Araneae; family Tetragnathidae; genus Metellina; species Metellina segmentata. The sequence continues at coordinate 118,292,124 of OX375878.1, read as the reverse complement.
ATAGCGTTATCGGATGAAATTTTATTGAAATAAAAAAGGAAATTTTAATGAGCTGTTGCAGTTAGTTTATAATAGAAAACGGAGGATCTTTTCAAGTCCATTTAAAAAACTGTCCTTTTCAGGGCCAACAATTATAGTTCAACAAGACGCTTGCACTACAACTTTCGGCAACAAACTCAATGAAAAAGTGTGGGTCGTTTGAGTGCTGGGAAAATGTACACACAAACAACATGCTGGGTATTCAATTTCCAAATCAGCGCTCACATTTCGAGTCAAAATTTGCTCAACGTTTTCATTTGAATTCTGATTCCAGAGGTACTATCTTTTCTGAAAAACAGCAACATATTTAGATTTCAAAAATATGTTTTTCGTACATCATATTTTGTAAACAATTCCTTCTGTTAGGACACATGTCTTCATTGAGGCGAGCGAAGCGAGCATAGGTTCGCGCAGCGATCCAATGAGGATTGTGAAGCAATCCTCCGGGGGTTGGCGAGCGTTAGCGAGCAGGGGGCAGGCCCCCTAGTATTGTTTAATTGGCTTGCACTTTTAAATTAAGAACTTATTTGGATTACACTGATTTCAAAATAACAATTGGGTTAGAACATTCGTTAAAAACAAAATATACTTATGCGATAAGAATTCTTGTATGTTATACAAACATATATAGAAGCATTTTGCACTTTTAACTTATTAATTTATACATCTCAGAGCATAAATTTTCATTCTAGTAGAGAAGATATAAAAGTATGCTGAACACTAAGTTATTTCTAATAGCAATTTTTCCAAGCCTTTCGAAATAAAACAAGTAATAGAATAAAATAAAGGTGTAAAGCAAATCAAAGTATATACTTACTGCCAGCATCAGCTGCAAATAAATATAAAAAAAATAAGAAACAATGGTAAATAAATTACTAACACAAAGTAAATAGATATATGTATAGTGAGAATGTTGCGTTTCATAATTTTCTCATGTTTATTTATTAGTGAAATATATACATTTTATTAGAATAATGAACTAACTAATAGTTAGAATAAGTAAAACTATTTTGAGAACTATGAGTTCAGAAAACATTTGGGTGTGATTTTAAGTTTTGTTTGAATCGTGTACTGATTTACACATAGAGGAACTTTGGAAACTTAAGAAAGATCAATTAATATCTTAAGACGTTTAATTTATATACTGAAAAGTTTTTACTGTAAATACGTATTTTTGAAAAAGGAGGAGAGGTTTGCATGATTAGTTTTAAGAAATAATTCATACTGTAAATAACTTTTCTTACCATCAAGATTACCATGGGCAGAGGCTAAAAAAACAGAAAATCTAAGTTAGTATTACTAATCAATAATAATGTTGAGGGTATATACTGTTAAGTTTTGGAGAATACTCTATAGAACAAAACAACAACGTAATGAATTTTTTGTAATAATTTTACGTTATAAATTTAGCGATATATACTTCGATTTATGTTTAAAATTGGTACCAATAAAGCATTGAATGGTACTATTGTTCTGTGTTAGATCAATAATAATGTAATACGCTAGATATCATTTTAAAAATAAAATAATGACATATTATGTTAAATCATGTTATTTCCGATAAAAATTATAGTGCCTTCTGGACTAAGCTTGGTTAAATATGTAAACCCGCTATCATAATTTGTACTTAGGAGTTATAAACAATTTGTGATAGCTTATTGTAAATATATGTAAAGAAACTTCTCATTACTTTGTTAGATAAAAAAGAATAATGTATGGATTAATATGCAACCAAAACTTCATGTGATATAGGATCATTTTATTAAATTCTAAACGTAAGAATAAACAGTTGAGATGCTTAAGAGATCTTATATTTTTAACTATCGAGTAAATCGAGTTAGTTCATTACATTTCATGCTTATACTTCACTCTGAAATATAAATTGATAAACATTTGTGATAATTAATTTTCTCTTGGCTATAGAATAAATTAAAGGGGTCAACTTACGAAGATGTGAAGCTTGAACTAAAAGAAATAAAGAACGAAGAAATTAACATAGGAGAAATCGAACAAATATAACACACTTCAAATGGTATTATGTAATATATTCTGTAAGTTTATAGAGACAGAGGATTCTTGAAAGCAAGACATAAACTCGAAAAGTTTATTGATAGTATCATAAAGTAAATTCATTTACAGTTGGTTTTTGCTAAATACATAACTGCAAATTGCTTAAAATATTTTGAACATCTACTTGTATTTATTGTTTTTATAATATAACTAATTTCTTTGACATTCATTTCATTACAAATACAAAAACAAATATTGACGACCAGCTCCAGGCTCAAGCCCAACAAGGCTGGTCCTTTGTTTATGAATTCCCCAATTCCAACTGACTATACAATTGTATCTTAAATTCGTACACTCCTATATATACACTCTATAACAAAAAAATCGACGCACCAAGAAGGAGTTGTCCGATGGAGACTAAAATTGGTGGATAGGAAAATTATGTACAGAATATAAAATGATTAAAACTTCAGAACAATTGAATGATTTTTATCAGAGGTACAGTAACGAGCTCAATTAGGTGTTGACCCGCCTCTAGCCTGGATGCAAGCAACCACACGGTGTGGCATAGACCGATAAAGCTCCCGGATGGTCTCCTGCGGTATTTCTTGACAAATTTGCTCCAATTGTCGGACTACGTCATCAACATTCCCTACCGGATGCAGTCGCCTTCCCATCATATCCCAGACATGCTCGATGGGAGAGAGATCTGGTGATCTGGCTGGCTAAGGAAGTGTTTGACAAGCTTGAAGACAGTTCATAGCAACACGTTCCGTATATGGTCTGGCATTGTCTTGCTGAAAAATAAGCCCATGGTACTTCGAAAGGAACGGTAGCAAAACAGGTCTCAGAATTTTGTCAACGTACCGCTGTGCAGTAAGTGTACCTCTAATGACGACCAAAGGGTTCCGGCTATCAAGGGAAATGGCACCCCAGACCATAACTCCCTGTTGAGGGCCCGTGTGGCGTGCAATAGTGAATGCAGGATCGGCACGCTGCCCTGGGCGTCTCCCGACACGTCTTGTATGTTCGTCAGGACACAGTTGGAAGCGGGATTCGTCGCTAAAGACTATACGTCCCCAGTCAGCATCATTCCAGCCTGATCGAGCCAAGCACCAAAGTAATCGGGCTCAACAGTGTGCAGGCGTGAGTGGCAGGTGGCGGAACGGTCGGTACGAGCGTAGATTTCGCTCTCTCAGCCGTCTGTGAATGGTCATGGTGGACACTCGTGTGTGGGTCGCAAGACTGATGGTTCATAGAGATGAATCAGGTGCTGTGACAGCTGATCTGACAATCAGTCTGTCCTCGCGATCTGTTGTGGCCCTACGTCGACCGCTACCATCATGAGGCTGAAATCTGCCATTGTCCACCTATTCTCGCCAGCATCTTCTAATCGCCGCATCGCTTCGAATCACATGACCAGCGATTCTCCGATTTTCCTAACCTGTTTCTTTCAATCCAATGATACAATCTCTTTCAAACTCTGAAAGTTGTTCGTTATGAGATCGAATCCTGCGGCGAGGCATTTTTTCAGTCGTTGAAAGGTATCATAAATCGCATTGCTGCAGAAACTTTTAACAACAGTTCAGTTCAAGAACAACTCCTTATATCCATCTGCTGGATGCGCAGTTCCGATGCGCTGGAGATCGCACTATTCATTCATTAGACACCAAATTTTAATCATTTGCATATTTGGTTTAAAACATTTTTGCATAAGAAATTTCAAAGCAATCGGATGATTCCTTCTTGGTGCGTCGATTTTTTTGTCATAGAGTGCATTACATGTCTATTAAAAATATATGAGCAAATAAATCTTTGCAAGTGATTGTAGTAAAAAAAAATGGCCAACCTGAACATTCCAAACCATTACATTTTAGGGAAATGAACAATTGAATCTTCCATGGAATTCTATTCGCACGTATTTACGAATAAAATATTATTTCCAAATCATAAGAGAACCCATGGTTTATTTTAATCAATAGTGGTTATTTAGACATTAAACGTGCTGTTAGGAAAAGCAACACAATCCTAAACGGGTGTAGATTATACGATTAAGGTTAAAATACTATACAATGTATATGAAGCAATAATTTTTATGTACTGATACCCAAACGTGAGAAATGTAGAAAATGTTCTGTTAATACCACTTACCCAGAACCAACATGGCAACAAGCACAAAGAACAAGGCGTACAGGATCTGCATGGCTGTTGAAAATAATAGTTTTTCTAACTGTAGAAATCAAGTAATAACTTGGCAACTGAAGGATCTATTCCCTTTATATACTCTCACCACACGTGCCAATGTCAGTTTTAGTATTTTTGACACGAGAATTTAGAAAAGAAATGATCTGTAAATATTGTTAAGTGAACTCTAATAATCAAGTCAAGCTGTGTACATTCTTTTAATTGGAAATGGCCTGACGATTTATAAAAATAGAGTTCTTTGTTTGCGAAAGTTTGATCTTATTCCAGAAGAGACTAAGGACTTAATTGTTTGTATTTTATGTATGAATAAATAAATTCAGCAGTAAATAGTACTAATACAATTGACATTACCCGATGAGCCGATAGAAAGTTAAGTAAATAGTTTCTAGAACTTTCATTTATGTTATTATTGTAGGTTTGTGAAATTAAGCTTTTCTTTTTCTATGAGATTTATAATCGTGTCTCTGTTGTTTTATGGTCTTTCTTTAGTTGTGCACGATGCCGTGAAGAAGAACGTGAGTATTTTTATATTATCGGAGTTTCTAAGGTCTTTTCTGTCATTTCTTTGAGTTTACCAGAAACACTGCCTCCCTTTTGTAACTTCCCAATAAATTCATTTGTTAAAGTTGCAAAATACCCAACCACACCAGAATACCAGAATATTACAATTCATTTAAATGTAAAGTAAATTTTACACCTTTTCAACGTTTTTATAATTCCTACAACCGACTTTTGGACACAAATCCTGTACATCATATCCAACCACGTAATACATTTTAAGTACCCCTGCTAAAGGTACAAACTGACGCAAAGTGTCAAATATTAAGAAAATAAGCCTTTCCTCGTTCGGATATATATTTTTAGAATTAACGTTCTTTCATAATTGGCAAAATTCCACATAAAAATTGTTTTATTCTAACTTGTCTTTCGCTTTAATTCAAATACACTGTGGTGATGAAAAAAAAGAAAAACAATTTATGAAAATAATAAATATTTTAAACAGAGAATTTAAGCAAAATAAATGTTGGCAGTGAACAAAGTTGTATTGAAGATATAAATTCGTGATTATTTTTTCATCCTTTGTTCTCGCCCAGTTGTCACATCTACAAACTAAAATTTAGACAATATTTAAAATTACGAAACTAATTTTGAATGAAAATAAAACAGAAATATCACTGCACGTGGCAGTTGAATACGAGGGTCCGTTACGTTACAAAATATTAGTTGATACAAACATTTAGAAAACTTTTTATGTTGAAAATAAAATAACCCAAAATACAAATGTATAAAGATTTAAATTAAGAAATAATAGTTTTTTGGAAACATGGTTGATTTTTCAGCATTAAGGGTAAAATAATTCAAGTAATTGCATTACTAAATCTATTACACAACCAGCCTATCCAAAACTACCAAATTATAGGTAACCAATTATAGTAACTCAGATAATTTAGACTTAAAACCGTTTAAATATGCAAGCATAAGAATCATAAAAATATATTCATTAAATTAGAGTAAGACGTATTAAATACCTGTGTGCCAAATTTCATTGCTGTAAATGCCATAGATCGTCAGGATTTTGCGGCCACGAAACAAACCGTCAAACAAACACTTCCTTTTATAATATTTGAGAAGAATAACTCAAAATGAATATATTCCATATCTTACTTCGAATATTACATTATATAGAATGATAAGATCCGATAAGTACTGCTACACACAATTTCGACCATAACCTCATATTGTACTGCAAATGTAATCATACGATTAACAAATAATACCCAAATCTATTTTTAAATTGCAATTCCTTTTATATTTCTATGTTTTATAGAATATGAGGAATGTTTTTATTAAATTTATACAAAATATATTCTGTGAAAGACATCCTAGACATAATATTTTTGAATTTGTTAGTAAATTATTTTTAATTTTAAGAAGTACACTGCATCACACACAACTTTAATTTGTATCGATAAAATTTAATAATAATGAGTTCAATGAGTTTAATAATAATGAGTTCCTTTGGGAGGCTAAATAGCAACCTACAGACATGTTTACTTGGATACGAAAGCAGTTTTGTTTTCCTCAAGCGATAGAGCGGTTTTAACTAACCCTTTTTTGATAAAAGGTGCAAAAAATTTTTTTCAAAGGATTCTAATGTAAGAAATACAGCAACATTGATTTTTCACATGATTCTATTCTGAAACATTATCTACACAATCTTACTGAAGTATTCTGTTCTACGTAAAGTACCGTTAGATTCGTTCCAAGGAGAACTTTCAAGGAAAGGAGCAATGAAATAATTTCAATGGATTTCATTCTTATTAAATAACTAGCAAAATACCCGACCTTACTCGGTTTAAATTGGTCTACTCTAGATTGAAGAGATAATCAAAATATATAATGACTTACGTTTTTTGTAGAATAAAATTTATTTTAACACCTTTCGCCATCTTTATATTTTCTACAACTTACTTTGGACACAAATCCTACACATGCATATCCATTCATGTAATACATTTCACATACATCGCACAATTGTTGTACGACAAAGCTACAAAATGACGAAAGGTGATACTAAGGTTGCTACTATAAAAGACGATTTTGAGGGAGATTTGGAATTCCCTTTCTTAAGCTCTTTTCATGTTCAACTCAATTAATTAAAATTACTATTTACGGCGAGTGCTCTCGCACTCATAGTCAACAAAATAATATTTTTTTTTTCTTGTGGCACTCTTGCCTCCGGTATGCGACATTGTGAAATTTTGCAATCTTCTCCTTTCATTATTACAACGAATTTTTTAATGTTGGAAAAAGTTCTAGTTCGGATTTTTAAACATTATTATTCTTTCAATAACGGCATTATTCTTTCAATAATGGCATAATTACACTTAAAATTTACTGAACATTTTATACTGACTTACCTAACATTTTTAAGTCTAATACTTTGTGGTGCTGTTGTGTATGATGAAAAGGAAAACACATTTATTAAAATAATAAATATTTAAAACAGAAAACAGTGAAATAGAACAAAATAAAAGATGTCGAAAAAAAATTGTTGTAAAGATATTAATTTGTGATTTATTTTTTTCTCTTGATCTCGCACAGTTGCCACAATTTACAACTAAAAGTGCACAAAATTTAGAAATGTGAAATTAATTCAGAACGAAAGAAACAGAAAATATCACTGCTCACGCGATCTTGTTCATTCTCGTTTCGTTGAAAAATATCGTCTGCCTCAAATATTCCGAAATCGTTTTCATTGCGCAAAGAACAAAAATAAGACTCGAAATAAATGAAGTATCAGAGCTGAAATTCCATTAAAAATATAATTTTTTGAAGAATAATTAGTTTTTCAGCAGTACTGGTAAAACAATTGAAGTAATCGTAATATTCAATAGACATTCCAACTTTTCCGAAACTACCAAATTATGGTTGATTTAGGTATACTTACTCAGGTGTTTTAGCATGAAACTCATCTAAATATACCAATAAAGACATGTTTAATATTGCATTCACTAAACTCATAGATAATGTAAGAAATAAAATACACTGCAATTAAATATCTGGAATACAGTTTATGTGATGTCTACCCAAACACACAAACACAAAATCGAGCATAGAACAGAAAGACGGACAGACAGACTTTCGCAAACAATTCTACTCACTAAATGAAGATAAGAACTCACTGTATGCAAATTTCCATGAAAATATCTTAAACCGTGTGGACGTGTATAGGGTACGACATACAGACAGACAGACAGACGGACGGACAGACAGACAGACAGACAGACAGACAAACAGACAGACAGACAGACAGACACCAAACGAGGAAAAGGCGGATTCGGCATCAGAAGGGTCCAAAACGGATACAAAACTCGAAATGGGTCGAAAATATTGAATGTACAAACAAACACTCCATTCTTATTTATATAGATAGACAGTATATATCCATATAATTCACCTACGAGGAAAGGAGCAATTGAATAATTTCAATTGCTATATATATATATATATATATATATATATATATATATATATATATATATATATATATATATATATATATATATATATATATATATATATTTATATATATATATATATATATCATTTCTTAATACTTCTTATTTTTTACTCGTAGCCGTTTTCTACAGTGTCACTTCCCTTATCAGTGGATTCTTTTGAATGTAAAGAATGTAACACTTTACTGCGAACAAAAAAAAAAAATTGGGGTGTGTTTAGTGTAGTTTTATGAGATTTAAATTACAAACTAAATTCTAATTCAACGAAAACAATAAAACAATTCAGCATTGTTTCCAAAAGTAAACATAAGGTGGCATGTTAAGTAATCTATTTTATTTCTCTGTATATCCCTTCAGTGTCTGTTCTTTGGGGTTTTATTCCTTACTAATGAGGCCAACCTTTCTTTGATGGACAACTTAATTGTACATCTGTCAACTTCGGTATCTCTAACGGCATCAACTGAATCATACTGTCTTTCTGTGTCTTCATTGCCTGCATCACTAAATTTAGAATTCGGTTTATATTTAATCTTGTTGTTCAGATGTGCCCAATGGATACTGCTCGAAATTAAAGTGTGAATTGCTCATGAATTAAGCTGTACTAGGAATGGGGGCATCTGTCTCGGAGGACCAAATGTGCTCAAGCTTTATCATTCTAGGCCTTTGCTGCAGAGTATATCGCATTGCTTTTGCAGAACGTCGTGACTGTAACCCTCTTTCCTGTGCAAATAGGCTTTGATTTGCTTTTGATACCTCAGACGTATAGTTGTTCAGATAACTTAAAACACGACTTATCTTTAAAGCTTTTCTCGCATGATAAATTATCGTATTCAATAATCGGGCTCGAATCTGGTTTCGTTATATCCTTCACTGAATGTCTAGTTGCACCTTCATCGATTCCAAAATTTGGAAGTTTTTCATCAACGTTTCAAGTTACAGTTTGAAATTATGTGGGTGGGATCCTTTTACATTCACCTGAATTCATTGATTTTATTAGCGTCAATACCATCACCAAATCCTGTCAGTCTTCAATTCATCCACGGCTATAACTTGGATCATTGCATTAGTAGGATGTATTGCCTTCATACGTTGTAAAAAGGTATTTAAAACTTCTACTCTAGTTTTAACACACATAGTATGTGTTTACAATAACATCATCCCCCCCCCTTCCGTTAAATCATTTGAAAAATCCTAACTCTTTTCATCCATTTTTACTTTTGACAAAATTTGTATCTCAGTCTCAGATACACTTTCAATATAATCACATATTTTAACCAAGTCTTTCAAATCCCCAATAGCGAATTTGTCCGCTTGTTCTTTCACCATTGTCTTTGCGTTATTCACTCTTACGATTGCTAATTCTTCATAAAATTCGTACTCTGGTATTAGAGGCGTATTTGAAGTCTATTCCTCTTTATCTTTTTCTTTAACTCCAATTTCTGAATTTACTCTATGACATTCATTCACTTTTGCATAGTTAGCCGTTGCATTTAATTGCTCATTACTTTCTGTTTTTACAATTATTTCCATTTTGTTGTCGTCTATAGAAAAAACATTATGACCATCCTCACATTTTTCAATTAATTCGTCTGGATGACGTGGAGGGCACGTAGTTAAGTGAAAATGGTATTTAACTGCTGCTTCTGGAGAAGGTAAGTATTCATTCCTGCACTTACTTTTGAGAATGATTGGAAAGGCTGCTGATCTAAGCTAATTTGATAGAGGACAGATCGTAATGGCTCGAAGACTTCAAACGAGTATCACCGAAACTGCACAGCTGGAAGGTTGTTCACGATCTGCCGGTGTTAGTATTTACGCAAAGTGGATAAATGATGACGACACCAGCAGTAGATGCCCAGGTGCTTGTCGTCCACACTCCATCAAAGAAAAAGGACGTCGGAGACTGTCCCGCTTGGTAAAGCAAAATTGGCGCGAGACAGTGGCTCAGCTGACAGCCCAATGCAATGCGGGTCCTAGCGCAAGTAATTCTGAACACACAGTTCAACGGACACTGTTGGATATGGGACTGTGAAGCAGACGTCCCTCTCGTGTGCCTCTGTTGACCAAGAGTCATCGTCAACTACGCCTACAGTGGGACCAGGATGAACCCCGAACAATGGATGAGTAGAAGAGAGTTGCCTGGTAAGATGAATCCCGATTTCTCATATATCACGTCGATGGTCGTGTCAGGGTACGTACACCGTTTGCCAGGCTAACATTTGCTCCCCTCTTGTACAGCAGGTCATACACAGGCTGGTGGTGGCGATATTACGCTTTAGGGGACGTTATCATGGAAGGCTCCAGGACCCGTAGTTGTGGTAGAACAGACCATGAACGCTGCAAACTATCTGAACATCATTGCGGATCAGCTGCACTCTTAAATGGCGTCTGTCTTCCCTAGTGGAAATGGAATCCCAGTAGGACAACGCCTTGTAACATGGGGATGTTACAAGGCTAGGAATGTGTTGGAGTGGTTCGAGGAGCATACTGATGGATTCTACTTTATGCCACCTGACTCGCCAGATCTTAGTCCGATAGAGCACATTTGGGGTGTCATGCAGCGGCAGCTCAGAGTTCAACCACCACCATGTCCGAATATCTCGACTTTGCGTGACCTCTGCTTAGACATTTGGTACAACCTGTCTCCAGTCATGTACCAAAAACTTGTGGTATCTATGCCCATGTGAGCTGCAGCTGTTTTGCAGGCCAAAAGAGGGGCAGGTCTTCTTAGTCTCTACAGTCCCCAAAACAATGACAACAAAAATATCGTTGAAACTGAAAACGTGTCCATACTTAAATTGAGTTTACGATTTATTATTAAATGTGCATGAATAGGAGATTCTTCAAGTTTGTAGAAATCGTTCAGAACAAAGTATTGTTATAGCTTCACTATGTTTCTTTCATATTTGTTATGCTAATAAAAAAAATCTGTTGCAAATAAATTGTTTAATGTATTTTTGTAATAAAAGAAATGAAAGATTTAAACAATGTAATAAAATTTTATACGTACTTAAATTAAAATTGAGCTACCTATTGTTTAGTGCTGTAACACGAAGTTTTAGATTAATATACTTTTAACGAAAAAATAAAGAAGTTCGATAAATCGTAAGAAAAATTAAAAACTTTAAACACAGAATTTGAACTAAAAATCTGCAAATTGTGCCATTTATCACAGAGTATCGCTCTAACATATGGAGTTGTTTTTCGCTTATGAATGTGTTGAAAAACAAGAAATAACCGTGTTCCGAAAAGTAGTAAATTTATGTAAAAATAAGAAAAATTCTCAATTTTTAATAATAAATTATTATTTTGTCTTTTCAATGCCTACCTTTTTATTTATCATTCTGTATGAACTTTTCATTACTTTTAATGGCAGCGGTTGAAAGTTGATTGTTAGGAGAGTAGATAGTAGCAACCGAGTTGTTGCGAGTATGAAACTAGATAAAACCAAAAACCGTCGTTCACATGGGGGCTGGTGTATGTTAAATCTGTGGTGAAATAAAATGTCTCATGTTGTCGTGGTGTGGAGGTTTGTAGAATGGAATGCCAGCTCATGTTTCATCTCCACAGATCAAACTTGCGATGTTTTGTCAGCTGACCTTTCCCTTCCAGATTGATCAATGATTGGCTCTTCTAATAACCTAGTGTTTTGTTCCAGTGTCCTGTTAATTCAACTGTTATGAAACTACCTTTATAACATTTACTTTTAAAATTATGTTTTAAGGGAATATAACAAACAGTTCTCTCATAAATGTAGCTTAATTAAAGATCAGAAATGTAGCATAGAATGGAAGTTTGGAGAGTTGGGTGTCAGTTCAGGTTTGGATCTCGTCATCTGATAGAGGTACAAAAAAGATGGGTCGTTGTCCTCGATTCTTTCCCTTTGGGATTCATTACGAATGGTCGTCTATATCTTATTATGTTAATTAACTTTGGAGCGACGGTAATTAACTCCCCGCTTAACTCTGAGTTTTAAAATAATTTTGAGTAATGTGTAAGTATTTTCCCCTGCAGCACTTAATGAATGTACAACCGGATTTATTGGATGATTTATAATGAGCATGGGGACGAGAACATGGACAATTAGAACGAGTGGACAGATTATTAGTACAATAAACAACATATTTATTTAAAACTTACTCAACGAATACAATTTTGTAAAACAACTACTGAAATACTCGCTAGAAAACAATACTTCTGCGAAGTTTATTTTCTTATTCATACGATTGCGCTGCCACTTGAGCTTTTAGAAGCTATAAAATTTAAGTTATAAATCTTAAAATATATTATGAACCTTGTATATTGGTCGACTGAATCCTAAGAAACATAATCTATCAGTCGATCGGCTCCTAAGAAACATATCCTATTCGTCAAGATGATAAAAAATTGTTTTGAAATCTTGTTGGAAGAAACCATAATTTATGTGTGAGATTTTCTTTAGAGCTTCTATATATTTTATAATCCTCAGGGAGTTCATTTTCTTGAAGTAAACAAAGGAATCACAAACCCCTGTCACTGGACTGCGAAAAGGTATGCCATCCCTTAATATGGGACCGTCATAGTTCAGTGGTTATAAGCACTGTTCTAGCAACCTTCGAGTTGGTGGCGACGCAGGATCGAATAACGTCTGACGCAATCCTGTGTTGGTGCATTTAGTGCCCACGTAATATAGTTGGCAGAGTAGCAGTTTAGCAACCGGAGGGTTGCGAGTCGTATCCAACCAAAGACCGTAGTGTACTAAGGGCGCTAATGCACGTTAAATCTGTCGTGGCCTCAAATTTCCTCACTTCGGCTTGATGTGGGAGTTTGAAGAGTGATGTGTCAGCTTAGTTGTGACCTCGTCATCTGACCTAGGTTCAAAATTACGGGGTGTTGTCCTTGGACCTCTCACTTTGCATTTGATTCCGTACCATCGACAATGGGTTGTTCCAGTGTAACATTGATTTAAGGACATAGAAACCCTGCGTGTATTTCTCTATTCTGTATCAGTAAAACTTTCATTGTGTGTGTATCTTTATTACGTGATGTTGCATATTTTGTGCCTGGTGCAGCATGGTCAATTATGGCCATTGCGCCATAAAACTCACCACAATAACACCCAATTACCTATAAGTTTTAATGCACAACAAGTGTAGGGCTCGGTAGTTGTGTCCAAGGCGATGTCGGCATGCAAGTTGTAGGTGGCACAGGTTCGATTCCCGCCAGATATGATTTCTTCCTCAGAGCATTTCTCTCTCCTATATCAGTGAAAATTTGATTGTGTGTATGTCTTGTGGCTGGTGCACTATGGCCTTCAAAATCAAACCAACTAATATCTACAAGGAAGACAAAGTCGCATTGCAGAAACACAATCGTTGTCTGATTTGCAGCTAGTATTTACAAGAAAAGGAAGACAATATAGTGTAAGAGAGTGAAAGCTAGAAGACATTTGACCTTGGATCAGTTGATTTCCTAACAGATGAGAAAGTATTTTAAGAGAAGGCTGCAATACGCAAAAGTATGAATGAATGTTGCTAACTCACTATCAATGTTTTCAATTAGGGCACCAAATGTCAATTTTAAACCAGATTTTCCGACCGGTATTTCGCAGTAACTACAAAAAGAAGCATACGAAGCACAGCAACCTACCTTTCTCGTCAGCCACGGGTACGACTGTTTCAAGGCAAACTGTTTACAGACGTTTGGGATATGTTGGTTTATATGCTAGAAGTCCTGTCAGATGTGTTCCGCTCACAGCAACTCACCGTCGCTAGCGTTTAGCCTGGAGTAGAGAACATGCAATGTGGACATCGTGCGTCATAATGAGTTTGTGTGATGTTTTCTGACGAGTCCAGGTCTAGCTAGCAGTCTGATTCACGGCGGACGTTCATATGGAGAACGCCAGGTACCCGCTACCCCTAAGACAAGTGAACGACACCGTTACGGTGGTTCAGGATTGCTCGTTTGGGGCGGAATTATACTGGGCTCCAGAACAGATCTACATGTTCAAATCGGAACCATGAGAGGCCAAATGTATGGGGACATAATTCTGGTACAACATGTACGTTTGTTTAGGGGTGCCATGAGCGCAGAATATGTGTTTATGGATGACAAAGCACGTCCTCACCGTGCAAACATTGTAAACGAATGCCTTGAATCTCAGGATATCATCCGTATGGAATGGCCAGCAGTCTCACCTGACTTGAATCCAATCGAGCATGTGTAGGACATGCTTGGCCGACGAGATGCAGCCCATCAACCACGTCCTACATGTATACCGGAACTTCGGAGAGCATTGCTTGCTGAGTTTAGTGATCTTCCCCAATATCAGCTCGATAATTTGATCCATAGCATGCCTAGGCGTTTTACGGAATGTATTTCATCGTCTGGGAGATATACAATGTATTAATCATCATACCAAGTATATCATGTTAATGTTTTGTAAGGTCGATATTTTTTATAATTGTTTCAGTGAGCAAAAATCGTAGTTTTTATGAATGGTATCATACCTATACCATCTTTATTTTGTTAATTATCTTTTGTTTAATAAATGGGCTTTATAAATAAGTCACGTTTGTATTGTTTCTGAGCTTTTATTTTCCGTAGCAGGCATTATCCTTAATTTATGGAATTAGTGTATTAACTCAGAGCTAAAGGTTACTTGGACCTGGTCAAGAGAAACGGGGATTATGAGAAATAGAACAAGTTATATTTAAATTCCTGACATTTGTTTACGGGTTTTTAGACTGTATAGTAAAAACGACTATTTTATTTATCCAATTTCAATTACTAATTGCAATTTTTTATCGATATTGCAGTAAAGTAGATACATGTTTAATAATTATAAATAACTATATATGCACTAAGTGAATTGTTATATATAGAACGATTTATTTATTACATTATTTTTCATTTCCCTGATATCCATATTTTAAATATAGTGCATAGCAAACTTCATACATGCAAAAATTTAAGCCTAGTCACACGCTACAAAGATAGAAACAGGTTGATTGATTACAGTTTTTGTATTTTTAATGTTTTGTTTTTAAGCGTAGTTATGGTAAATGCAGTAGGTAATCAATTGACGTGTGATGTTTTTGTAATGTCAATACTGTTTTTTTTTTTTGTTATTTCAATATGTTCAATAAAGCTTTTTGATATGATTATATCATTCTTTTCTGTAGTATAATTTATTAACGTAATGACGATTTATGGATTCAATATTGAAATAACGTTGCTTAAAAGTAAGGAGTTTTGATATAGTTCATTACATCGTTCGTTCACAAGTTAAACATTTTTACTGAAACATAATAGATATGAATAAACAAAAATAAAATAATTGTAGTATTCACCAATGCTAAAAAATTGAAATTTTATGATTATAACTATTATTTATAATTTTTATTACTTATTACTCATCCAATAAATCAATTATTCATAGTAGACTACTTTCGTTTTGATTATGTATTTTGCTATATAAACTTAATTATAAAATTACAATAAATAATATACATGAGTTTTTTTATGTATTTTCAATTGAATTTTCTAAGTATGTTTTCAAGAAATCTAATCTTCATTCAAAGAGAAAATAGTTTAAAGGAATTCTTCGGTATAACGAGAACACCACTTTCTGATTTATAGTAACTAAACTCGTGTTTTGAAAATTTTGACTTAATATATTCCATTTATAAGCCAAAGCAATATGGCTTTTAATTTTTTTAAATTTTAAAAGAAAAGAGTTTAAAATATAGACAAATAAGAGAGTGAAGTAATAAAAATAAGCTCACGTGCTTCCCTCAATGCAGAAAAAAACAACGAGCTGTCGGAATCGGCCCAGGTAATCGGTATTGTAATTTTTAATTAACATCGTACTAGAGCATTACAACGAAATATTGACAACGGTCCGGAAACAATCCCCAAAGAGAAAGATTCGACGACAACACCCCATAATTTTGAACCACAGTCAGATGACGAGGCAACACCTGAGATGGCACTCCACTCTGCAAACTTCCACAACAACCCAAAGTGAGGACTTTCGGCACGACATATTATAGGTCCACCAGCCGCTTATATACCATACACTTACAAATATGCTTGTACTCACCATGATTCGAACCACGAGGAACTTTTCCTATCTAGAGACTAAGAGTCCGTCCATTGTGCACCTCTTCCAGCTTCCCGCTTTATCGCGGCAGTTGAGCGGGGAAGAAAAGTAGCGAAACTGCTTCTCTGCTTCCACCTTCTTTACCCGCTTCTACCCGTTTTAACCGGAATAAATTATTAATTCTTTTTTGCCGCTTGAACCGCTTACCTGCTTGGCTCGCCCGTTTTGTTTGCTGTTATTCCGTTCTATACTTCCACGCTCTTTGGTTGGTACAACAAAATAGAAAGGAAATAGATAAAGATATTTTAATTTCCAAGCGTTTCTAAAAAGTGTCATTTGAGACAAAAGGTTGAAGGGCCATGCCCAACCGCAACGTTGTGGACAAAGCATGCATGGATATATCTACAAAGATGTATAATGAAAACGTATGACGTAAAAAGAATACGTTCTTTATGTTTCGTCCCCATAAGTTGAAAAATAATGAATAATAACTAACAGTAGTTATTCTTATGCACTTACCTAATTATAGTAGTTACTATAGCAGTTAGTAGTACCTATGTCAAATTGTCGTGAATATTATTTTCTCTTATATTATTCAATTTGAAAATAAAAGATTTGTTAATTGTTTGTATTAAAATTTTTTTACTTTGTTTAGACAATTTAAAAAAAGTTTTTCTAAAGTCATACAAACAAGTTTTAAAAGCACAGGAAGGATATTTTCAGAACTCAATATTCTTCAACAATCATAAGAGTAGATGCCTCTGAAGTTTTAAAAGCACAGGAAGGATATTTTCAGAACTCAATATTCTTCAACAATCATAAGAGTAGATGCCTCTGAAGGTAGAACTCGACAAAACCATCATCACTACATCTTCTGAAGTCAATTACTATTATGAAAAGACAAATTCAGCCATTGCTCGTTCAGTATCTGAGTGATAGCTAATGCGTCATTTTACCCATTGCAACTTTATTTGTAACTCAATCATCTATATATTTTATGCAAAATGGCTACAGGAAGTGGATGGTGGTTTCAACTCTCGTGATTACGTCAGCGTTTAAGCATTCAATTTTTTCTTCCATTACGAACTTGATTATATGAGGTATAGATAATGCTTTTAAATCGCCATCTACCATAAGTTGTTTCCAAAGTGTTTGAGGCTGTCGTTACCTTCTATACGACTTGATGATATTCCAAAAATTTCCAACTGAGTTGAGGTTTGAAAGTGGTATTAACTACAAACATAAGTTACCACCATGCACACATCTTGGTCTTACGTTATTCTAGGACTCCCAAAAAACTCTATACTTCGATGCTTTTAAATGTAGAATGATACATCCCTATATGTATTTGTCTTAGTTGTCAAACACAAGTAAAAAAATAAAAATATAATTTTCAAAACGTATATACTTGACTTTTAAACCACACACACTAAAAAGAATACTGATGAGGAGAACTTACTTAGAATACACGACTAATTTCTTTAAAGCTTCTGATGGATTCCTCAACTTCAATAATTTGACCTTATATACAGTTGGCATGTGAAATTGATTCCAGACTGTCGCCAATAACCCGTTGATTTGTTCAGTGTGTTATTAATTCTACTACCTACCTCATGTGTGTGGGTGTTTATAACTCGATTTTATTTATACAAATAACTACCAAAATTTTTTTATTAATATATCCGGAGAAAAAGAATCTGAACATCGTTTGTTATTCATGCCCTAGGAATCGTACAGTCAAATCAGAAGTGTCATTTAACTCTGTGAATATAATTTATACAATAAATAAATGTGAATTTTATTTACATAAGGGTTCGTATCCATTTTCAATTTCGTATCAATAAATTTTTAGAGTCTAGAAATAAATTTTCAGTTGAAATATAAATATGATACCTCTTTTTCAGCATTGGGTATATCCTACAGATAGTTAATTTGATTATGAAAAGTAGTTTGTATAAAAAAAATATTTTTGGTGCTTAATAATTTAGTTTGAGGTATAAGAAGTCTCAATATCGTGTACATATTTTACCCATTTGGAACAAAAGCTCTCCAAATCGTCCTATAGAAAGAAGAAAGTTTAATCGCGTTCCATCATCTAATATTTCATTGTTTTAATTAATATTGTATACCAATAAATTTTACGAATTTAATATTGCAATATATATATATATATTAGATTCAATATTAAGATGTCTTTGAATTAAGAACAAATTTTGTTTTTATTTAAAAGATAGTATTTTGTACCCAGTTTACAGTACACTAACTTCTGTAATAAATAATTATGCTTTCAAGTATATTTTTTTAAAAGGACGTTGAAATATAAGTTTCATAAATAAAGTAACTATGCTTTGACATTTTAGGCTCCGATATATGTTCAATGAGCTATCCAGAAAAACGTACAATATACAGAACCAGTGATTTGTTCTTAAAACGTAACGGTAAAGTAATTGGTAAACTTCTTATCCAAAAAGGTAGAGTAACGGTTTGCAAGATATTACGCAAGATATTAATTTATAAACTGATTTAGATACTAATATTTGCATTAAAAACAATTATTTTTGAATTAAATTTGCTGATACACTGTGCTTAAAATACTAATTGTGATATTGCTTTGGTTTAAATAAATTTAAATGTATGTATATGTTTGACTGGTATAAAGATAATTAAATTTTGATTGAATTTATTTGATATGAATGTCAAATATTATATGAATTGAAAATTTTAGTGCACATGGAAATTTAATATGCATCGGTACAATCAATTGTTGCTGTCGTTTTAGTAGAAAATCGTCTGCAAATTTCAAAACAATAAGATAATTGAAAAAGGTTATTTTTAGGTCTCCGTTTTGTCCTTTTAGTTTATTTTTATTAAAATACTAGCAAAATACCCGACCTTACTCGGTTTGAATTGGTTTACTCTAGATTGAAGAGATAATCAAAATATATAATGACTTACGTTTTTTGTAGAATAAAAATTTATTTTAACATCTTTCGCCATCTTTATATTTTCTACAACTTACTTTGGACACAAATCCTACACATGTATATCCATTCATGTAATACATTTCACTTACATCGCACAATTGCTGTATGACAAAGCTACAAAATGACGAAAGGTGATACTAAGGTTACTACTATAAAAGACGATTTATAGGAAGATTTGGAATTCCCTTTCTTAAGTTCTTTTCATGTTCAACTCAATTAATTAAAATTACGATTTACGGCGAGTGCTCTCGCACTCATAGTCAACGAAACAATATTTTTTACTTGTGGCACTCTTGCCTCCGGTATGCGACATTGTGAAATTTTGCAATCTTCTCCTGGCATTATTACAACGAATTTTTTAATGTTGGAAAAAGTTCCAGTTTGGATTAAAAAACATTATTATTCTTTCAATAACGGCATTATTCTTTAAATAACGGCATTATTCTTTAAATAACGGCATTATTCTTTAAATAACGGAATTGTTCTTTCACTAATGGCATAACTACACTTAAAATTTACTGAAAATTTATACTGACTTACCTAACATTTTAAAGTCTAATACTTTGTGGTGCTGTTGCGTGTGATGAGAAGGAAACACATTTATTAAAATAATAAATATTAAAAACAGGAAACAGCAAAGTAAAACAAAATAAAAGATGTCGCAAAAAATTGTTCTAAAGATATTAATTTGTAATTTAATTTTATCTCTTGATCTCGCACAGTTGCCACAACTTACAACTAAAAGTGCACAAAATTTAGAAATGTGAAAATAATTCAGAGCGAAAGAACCTGAAAAAATATCACTGCTCGCGCGATCTTGTTTATTCTCGTTTCATTGAAAAATATCGTCTGTCCCAAATATTCGGAAATCGTTTTTATTGCGCAAAGAATAAAAATAAGACTCGAAATAAATGAAGTATCAGAGATGAAATTCCATAAAAAAATAATAATTTTTTGAAGAATAATTACTTTTTCAGCAGTACTGGTAAAGCAATCGAAGTAATCGTAATATTCAATAGACATTCCAATTTTTCCAAAACTACCAAATTATGGTTGATTTAAGTATACTTACTCAGGTGTTTTAGCATGAAACTCAACTAAATATAACAATAAAGAAATTTTTAATATTGCATTCATTAAACTATTAGATAAAGTATAAAATAAAATAAAAGTCAATCAAATATCTGGAATACAATTCATGTGATGTCTACACAAACACACAAACACAAAATCGAGCATAGAACAGAAAGACGGACAGACAGACTTTCGCAACCAATGCCACTCACTAAATGAAGATAAGTACTCACTGTATGCAAATTTTCATGAAAATATCTTAAACCGCGTGGACGTGTATAGGGCACAACATACAGACAGACAGACAGACAGACAGACACCAAACGAGAAAAAGGCGGATTCGGCATCAGAAGGGTCCAAAACGGATAGAAAACTTGAAATGGGTCGAAAATATTGAATGTACAAACAAACACTCCATTCTTATTTATATAGATTAATTCATAGTAATTAATATTGTTATTAAAATAATTAATCAATTACAAATCTATATAAATAGGAATGGAGTGTTTGTTTGTACATTCAATATTTTCGACGCATTTCAAGTTTTCTATCCGTTTTGGACCCTTCTGATGCCGAATCCGCCTTTTTCTCGTTTGGTGTCTGTATGTTGTGCCCTATACACGTCCACGCGGTTTAAGATATTTTCATGAAAATTTGCATACAGTGAGTACTTATCTTCATTTAGTGAGTGGAATTGGTTGCGAAAGTCTGTCTGTCCGTCTTTCTGTTCTATGCTCGATTTTGTGTTTGTGTGTTTGTGTACACATCACATGAATTGTATTCCAGATATTTGATTTTATTGTATTTAATTTTATACATTATCTATTAGTTTAGTGAATGCAATATTAAACATTTCTTTATTGTTATATTTAGTTGAGTTTCATACTAAAACACCTGAGTAAGTATACTTAAATCAACCATAATTTGGTAGTTTTGGAAAAATTGGAATGTCTATTGAATATTACGATTCCTTCGATTGCTTTACCAGTACTGCTAAAAAAGTAATTATTCTTCAAAATAAAATTTTTTTTTGTGGAATTTCATCTCTGATACTTCATTTATTTCGAGTCTTATTTTTATTCTTTGCGCAATGAAAACGATTTCCGAATATTTGGGACAGACGATATTTTTCAATGAAACGAGAATGAACAAGATCGCGCGAGCAGTGATATTTTTTCTGGTACTTTCGCTCTGAATTAAATTCACATTTCTAAATTTTGTACACTTTTAGTTGTAAGTTGTGGCAACTGTGCGAGATCAAGAGATAAAATTGAATCACAAATTAATATCTTTAGAACAATTTTTTGCGACATCTTTTATTTTGTTTTATTTTGCTTTTTCTTGTTTTAAATATTTATTATTTTAATAAATGTGTTTTCCTTCTCATCAGACGCAACAGCACCACAAAGTATTAGATTTAAAAATGTTAGGTAAGTCAGTATAAATTAGTAGTTATGCCATTATTGAAAGAATAATGCCGTTATTTAAAGAATAATGCCGTTATTTAAAGAATATTGCCGTTATTAAAGAATAATGCCGTTATTTAAAGAATAATGCCGTTATTTAAAGAATAATGCCGTTATTTAAAGAATAATGTCGTTATTGAAATAATAATAATGTTTAAAAATCCAAACTAGAACTTTTTCCAACATTAAAAAATTCGTTGTAGTAATGACAGGAGAAGATTGCAAAATTTCACAATGTCGCATACCGGAGGCAAGAGTGCCACAGGTAAAAAAATATTGTTTTGTTGACTATGAGTGCGAGAGCACTAGCCGTAAATCGTAATTTTAATTAATTGAGTTGCACATGAAAGCAACTTAAGAAAGGGAATTCCAAATCTTCCTATAAATCGTCTTTTATAGTAGTAACCTTAGTATCACCTTTCGTCTTTTTGAGCTTTGTCATACAGCAATTGTGCGATGTATGTGAAATGTATTACATGAATGGATATGCATGTGTAGGATTTGTGTCCAAAGAAAGTTGTAGAAAATATAAAGATGGCGAAAGGTGTTAAAATAAATTTTTACTCTACAAAAAACGTAAGTCATTATATATTTTGATTATCTCTTCAATCTAGAGTAAACGAATTCAAACCGAGTAAGGTCGGGTATTTTGCTAGTTAAACATAACAATGTACTTAATTAATTTTATTTGCGAGTAAAGCAAGCTGAACTAACTTCTAACTGAAATAAATACTAAATTAAATTAGAGGTATAAGTCAGATCGAAATGTTTTCGTACTTCTTTCATAAGCTATAAATAACTATATAAAAATATATGAATACGATAATTATTTTTCTTTCTCAATATTAAAATATATATAGAAGATAATTGTACAGTTCCTAACATTTCCTAATGTTCCTATTATTTCTTTTTTTATAAAAAGTATATATTACATTTCAATGTGTCAATATGTGAGATTCATTTGATATATATGTTTTATGCTGAATGTTTAGAGGTCATATTCTTTAAAAATGTCTAAATTCATCGCATTTTCCAGTTTATACTATAGTTCTACTGTATGAATTTTGATCAAATCCACAAAGTGTCTTGAGGTTTAAATTCTTACGTACAGCAGTCAAAAAAAAATGACTCACCCGATCGCAATTGCACAATTTAAGTCACAGAACAAAACGGAAGGTAGCAATCGATAGAGATTGATAATTTCTACCTGTATCAGTATTTAAAATTTGTCTAAGGGGATGTCTTCTTATTAAATTGGATGCTTGCTCAGATAATGTTTATCCGAACCACCATCTTTTATCACAAATTTGGGTTCTACCCACAATTTCAGGCTTAAATTTAAAAAAAAGGACACCAATTAATTTGTTTTTTTTACCGATTGGGAAGTATTTGAAAATTAGATCTGATAATGTTAAATTAGTGTTTCATGTGTCTTGTTACATTTGCTACAAACATTAATTTTTCTTGGAAATTGTTTTTTTTTTATTCTTTGCTCCCAAAAACCCAAACACAATCTATAAACATTTTAACTATCAAACTAAATGTATTATTTTTTTATCAATTATGAAATTTATATTCCCACAAATTATGAATAGAATCATGGACATATTTTTACAACATGTAAATTCAACTGTTACTGAAACTCCGGAATTCTAAATTCCAGCTCATTACGAGCATAATAATAGAGGAGTCGCACCTTCAAGGTTAACAAATGTCAGATACGAATGCGTTAAGTACCTACGAATACTTTATAATGTACGTCGTTATATATTACGTACGTCTTATAATCGAATGATGGGGTTCCACCCAGAAATGTCGGTTATGAGCTACAGCATTCAACATCAACAGCGAGTGCACCAATTCCGATATGAGAGCGAAGCGATGAACAAATTATGTTTGAAATTGAAACAAGGTAGTATGAATTTATTTCAACTCTCATTCACCATATGGCCTCACTGACGTATTCTTCACCTTTAAGTTAGCGACCGTGTCCCTTTCACAGCCCCGTCTAGTTTTTCTTTAATTTTATTCGAATTGCAAAGCATTTCCAACAATAATTTCAACTACATATCATAATGTGTTTTTGATTTTGACTTTTCAATAAGATTAAAAATGTATGCATTCATGCTATTAAAGAAGTAAAGATGTTTTTATTACATTTTGATCTATAATCTCCTAACAACCTTAACAAATTTTTAGTTTTGCTTTTAATAAACTATATTTATATCAGTGTACGACACAATATATTGCTCTAACAATATAACGTCTTATTAAATAATTGTTTCGCAATTCGAATAAAGTTAAAAAAAAAACTAGACGGGGTTGTGAAAGGGACACGGTCGCTAAGTTAAATGTGAAGATTACGTCAGTGAGGCCATATAGTGAATGACAGTTTAAAGAAATTCATACTACCTTGTTTCAATCTCACACATCATATGTTCATCGCTTAGCTCACATATCGGAATTGGTGCACTCGCTGTTGAAGTTGAACGCTGTTGATGTTGAATGCTGTTTCAGGAATACATAAAAAAATGTTGTATGGTTATATTTTGATACGTTAACTTCAGTTTTACGAAATTGCTTAAAATACCCAGTTAAAAGTAACTAACGATTACATCAGAAAACCCCGTGTCAAAGCTTATAAGTTGTTTTGTTTGATTTTGATTATTAACGTTTTCACAAAGTTGATAAAAACACAAAACAAAATACACTATCAATGTATTTTTATTGACATTTGAAGTCTTACACTTTTCACAACTGTACACATTCAAAGAGCTCCGCTTACTAGAGAGTCAGCTCCTTTGACAGCATCGTTTACAGCACCTACGTTTTAAAAAGAGAAAGAAAGAATTCATATTTAGTGTGAATTCACAAATCAAATTGTACTTATTCCACGCTGTAACTTATTATCCGTTTTGTCATACTTTTTTTGCACTTTCGTCGCACAGATTTGAAATAACACTGTTAGTTTGTGAGTCATGGCGCAAGTGCTATATTTCGCACAGCAATTGTAGTAAGTAGATTGAAATTTAAACATTGAAATATAAATTCCAAAAGATTAAAACGTGTCTTCGTATTTTTTCTATATGTGGTCTACGTTCATGTATTCATTCTGTAATCTACAGTACCCCCTGCGTGACTTGTAAACAGTTCTGACCTACTTAATAAGTATAATTTTTCGTCAAATTATTTTGATCAAACGTATTAGATTTTCGTAAGTGTGTGTGTTGATCGAAAAAAGCAATACTACGTTACTCAGAAATCTCGTGACAGTAGGAGGATTATAGAAAAAAAAACTCAGCTGGATTAACAATCATTACACGATAAAGTTTAATTGGCTTGTACTTTTAACTTAATAACTTATTTTGATAACGCTGATTTCAAAATAACAATTAGGTTAGTACATTCGTTTGATAATTAAATATACTTATGAAATAAGCATTTTTGGATGTTACACAAACATATATAGAATCATTTTGAACTTTTAGCTTATTCATTTATACATCTAAGAGCATAAATTTTCATTCTAGTAGACAATGTATAAACGTGTGTTGAACACAATGTTATTTCTAGTCGCATTTTTTAAGAGTTTCGAAATAAAACAAGTATTATAATAAAATAAAGGTTTAAAACATATAAATTTTTTTACTTACTGCCAGCATCAGCTGCATATGAATATAGAAAAATAAGAACAACTGTTAAATAAATTACTGACAGAGAGTAGATAGATACATGTATAGTGAGAATATGGAGTTTCATAATTTTACTCTTGTTTCTTTATTAGTGAAATATATACATTTTATTAGAATAATGAACTGACGAATAGTTAGAATAAGTAAAACTATTGTGTGAACTATGAGTTCAGCAAACATTTGGGTGTGATTTTAAGTTTTGTTTGTATCGTGTACTGATTTACACATAGAGGAACTTTGGAAACTTAAGAAAGACCAATTAATATCTTAAGACGTTTAATTTATGTACTGAAAAGTTTCTACTGTAAATATGTATTTTTGAAAAAAGAGGAGAGGTTTATATGATTAGTGTTAAGAAATCCTTCATACTGTAAATAACTTTTCTTACCATCAAGATTAGCATGGGCAGAGGCTAAAAAAATAGAAAATCTAAGTTAGTATGACTTAATAATAATTTTGAGCGTATGTACTGTTAAGTTAGGAAATTACTCTAGATAACAAAACAATGAAGTAATGAATTTTTTGTAATAACTTTACGTTATAAATTTAGCAATATATACCTCTATTTAAGTTCCAAATTGGTATCAATAAATCATTGAATGGTACTACTGTTCTGTATTAGGTCAATAGTAATATAGTACGACATACATCATTGTAAAAATAAAATAATGGCATATTATGTTAAAGCATGGTACTTCCGATAATAATTATAGTTAATTATTACTACAAATACAAATACAAATATTGAAGACCAACTACAGGTTCAAGCCCTACAAGGCTGGTCCTTTGTTTATGAATACTCCCGATTCCCACTGACTATCCCAGTGTATATTAAATTCGTACACTCCCTTTCAATTAACTATATTTTCTGCAACGCGTTCCATTTGCCTATTACCCTAGTAAAGTAGTAGTTTTTCCTTAAATCCCGATTAAAATGTGTCTTATTCAATTTATACCCATGGCTCCTTGTTCTGTTATCCCTATTGAAATTTACGCACTCTGTGTCCATTTGTTTTACCAACTTGAAAAGCTGAATCAAATCCCCCTCCTTCTTCTTCTTTCCAGTGTATACATGTTTAGCTTACTTAAACGTTCATTATAGTCGAGATTTGCTATCCCCATTATTATTTTTGTAGCTCTGTGCTGAACCCTTTCAATTAATTCTATATCCTTTCTCATATATGGAGCCCATAATTATACATCATATTCTAGATGTGGTCTTACTAAGCCCTTATATAACGGCAAAATAATATTCTTATCCCTTGAAGTTACAGTCTTTTTCATATACCCCAATAACCTATTAGCCTTTTTACCCGCAGCTGAACATTGGTGACCCATTTTAAAATCCCTGTGAATTATCACCCCAAGATCCTTGACTGTTTCTCCCTCCTTTACCTCTACTCCCTGCAGACAGTACTCGGCTCCACTGTTCATGTAACTCACATGCAGAACTTGACATTTCCCTATATTAAATGACATACCCCCTTTTACAGCCCTTTCGGATATCTTATCAAAATCCCCTTGTAAATTCGCTATCTGTAACTTGGTATCCACTGTCCACCATATTTTTAAGTCCTCTGCAAATATGCTGGTTCTATTCTTAATCCCCTGACCTATATCATCTATGAAAATTATAAATAAAATTGGTCCCAAAAATGATCCCTGAGGCACTCCACTTATAACTTCTGTCCACTGTGAATAATTTCCTTTTACCTGCAGTCTCTGCTTTTTACCCAATAACCAATTGTTTATCCATATCAATGTTTTCCCTTGAATCCTCAGCCTTTCCAACTTAAACAGTAATGCCTTATGAGGCACTTTATCAGAAGACTTTTGAAAAACTATGTACATGATATCTACACTGCTCTTATTACCCAACTCCTAAGTAATGTTTACGTAGAACTTCATAAAGTTTGTAGAGCAGGATCTGCCTTTCCTAAACCCATACTGATTATCTGATCACAGTCCTGATCTCTCTCTTTCACAGTTCACCCTCCTCCAAGTATAACATTATATGCTTGTTTAACATAGATTAAAATATTTTGCAAATTACTAATGTTAGACTTACTGGTTTATAGTTGCCCGGATCACTTTGTATTCAATTTTAGAAAATTGGAGTTATATTGACCAACTTCCAAACCATTGGTACCCAACCCGTGCTATATGTTGAATTAAATATGATGTGAATTACGTCCCCCAATTCTTCCGCGCATTCCACTAGAACTCTCGGATAAATATCGTCTGGCCCTGGTGCTTTAGATGGCTTAATTCTTTTCACTGATACACTATTTCTTCCCTGTTAAATTTGCATTCTTTAATTGTACCCCCTGCAAAGGCTGCACCCTTGGGATCCTTTTTTAATTTATAGTTACCATAGAAAACACCCAGAAAAAAGTCATTTAACACGTTTGCCATTCCCACCTCGTCTTGAATTAATTCACCTTCACTCCCCTCCAACGGGCCCAGTGTAGTACTAAATTTATTTTTACCACTTGCACATGCAAAAATTCGTTTGGGCTTATATTTATTTCCCTTGCTAGTTTTTCCTCCAAGGACACCTTTTGTGCTTCCGACAAATATTTTAAAACTCTTTTCTGGATTTCAGATATGCCTCTTTGTCCCTGTGGTTACAAGTGCTTTTATATACCCTGTATGTTCTTTGTTTTACTTTTAAAGCTTTGTGTGTTTCCCCTGAAAACCACATAGGTAGCAAGTTTCTAGATTTTCTTTTTTCTTCCTGAACGTTACATGTTTTATCACAATGTCTAACGTATTCTTGAATTCCTCCCATTGTTCAGAATGATACGGTGCTATTAATCCCCCTTTGAATGTCTCCTTTAACTTTTCCCTTATCCTATGAAAATTTACCTTTCTGAAATTTGGAATTTTCCTACTATTGATCGTGTATGCTGACTGAAAATTTATACTTAATCTGATACTTCTAAGATCACTTTCTCCCAGTGGCTCACCTATAACCAAATCCTGCACCCAATCCTCATCATTGCTTAAAATCAAATACAATATTGCATTGTCCCTAGTATCCTCATACACCATCTGGTACAAAAAACAATCCTGTATCACTTCCAAAAATTCTGCCCCTTTCCCATTTGTAGCTAGATTGTTTGTCCGGTCTATATTTAGATAATTATAGTCCCCCATTAAAATTAATTCTCCTTTCTGACATGCTTCGTTTATCAGATTGCACATAACCTTTTCCTGTTCCAGAATTAGTCCTTCGCCTTTGTCGGTATTCAGTTTTACACAGACTAATTCTATACCCTCAGTTTTACTATTTAACTTTATTTCCGTACAGGCAAAGAACTTTACTTAACGTATAGAATAATTTACTTAACTTAAGGATGAACAGTTGAGATGTTTAATATATCTTTTATTTTTACGTATCAAGTAAATCGAGTTAGTTCATTATATTTCATGCTAAGACTTCACTCTGAAATAGAATTTGAAAAAAAATTGTGATAATTATTATTTTCATGGCTATAATAAAAACTGAAGGTGTCAACTTACGATGATGTGAAGCTTGAACTAAAAGAAATAAAGCAGAAAGAAATTAACAAAGGAGAATTTGAACATATGAGACACTTCAAATGGTATTATCTAAGATATTCTGAAACTTTTAAAAGACAAATAATTCTAGAAAGCAATCCATAAATTCGATACGTTTATTGATAGTATCATAAAGTAAATTAATTTACAGAAGGTTATTGCCAAATGGATTACTGTAAATTGCTTAGAATATTTTGAAAATCTGCTTGGATTTATTGTTTTTATGATCTACCAGATTTCTTTGACATTCAGCTCATTACATAAGTCTATTAAAAATATATGAACAAATGCATCTTTGCAAGTGATTATAGTCAAAGAAAATGGCCTTAGTAAACATTCCAAACGATTATATTTTAGAGAAATGAACAATTGAAACTTCCATGAAATTCTGTTGGCACGTATTAACGAGAAAAAAAATATTATTTCCAAATGTTAAGACAATCCATGGTTTATTTTAATCGATAGTGGTTGTTTAGTCATTAAACGTGCTGTTGGAAAAAAACAACGCTATCCTAAATGGGTGTAGATTATACGATTAATGTTAAAATACTATACAATGTATATGAAGCAATAATATTTATGTACTGATAACTATACGTGAGAAATGTAGAAAATGTTCTGTTAAACCCACTTACCCAGAACCAACATGGCAACAAGCACAAAGAACAAGGCGTACAGGATCTGCATGGCTGTGAACGATAATAGTTTTCCAAACTGTAGAAATCAAGTAATAACTCGGTAACTACTGAATCTATCCCCCATTTATACTCTCACCACACGCGCCAGTATGAGTTTTGGTATTTTTTGACACGAGAAATAAGAAAATAAATGATCTGTAAATATTGTTACGTAAACTCTACTAATCAAGTCAAGCTGAGTACATTCTTTTAATAGGAAATAGCCTGACGAGTTATAAAAATAAAGTTCTTTGTTTGCGAAAGTTTGAGCTCATACCAGAAGAGACAAAGGACGTAATTGTCTGTATTTTATGTATGAATAGATAAAATCAGCAGTAAATAGTACTAATACAAGTCACATTACCTGATGAGTCAATAGAAAGTAAAGTAAATAGTTTCTAGAACTTTCTTTTATGCTATTATTGTTGGTTTGAGAAATTAAGCTTTACTTTGCAATGAGATTTATAATCGTTTCTCTCTCGATTTATGGTCTTTCTTCAGTTTGTCACGATGCCGTGAAGAAGAACGTGAGTATTTTTTATTTTATTTGAGTTTCTATGAATTATCTGTGATTTCTTTGAGTTAATCAGAAACACTGCCTTCCCCGATCGGATATATATATTTAGAATTAACGTTCTTTTATGAATGGCAAAATTCCATATAAAAATTCTTTATTCTATTTTGCAGGCCGCTTTAATTCAAATATACTGTGGTGATGAAAAAAAGAAAACTATTTATCAAAATAATAAATATTTTAAACAGATGATTGAAGCAAAATAAATGTTGCCAGTGAATAAAGTTTTACTGAAGATATAAATTCGTGATTCTTGTTTCATCCTTTGTTCTCGAAAAGTTGCCACATCTAATAACACAAATTAATTTAGACAAAATTTAAAATTACGAAACTGATTCAGAGCGAAATTAAAAAAGAAAATATCACTGCATGTGGCAATCGAACACGAGTGTCCGTTACGTTACAAAATATTAGTTGACACAAATATTTATAAATAGTTTTATGTTGAAAATAAAACAACTCAAAATACAAATATTTTTAAATTTGAATTAAGAAATGATAGTTTTTGGAAACATAGTTGATTTTTCAGCACTAAGGGTAAGACAATTCAAATAATTGCATTACTGAATCTATAACACCTCAAGCCTATCCCAAACTACCAAATATTGATTTATTAAGAATAGTAACTCATATATTTTAGATTCAAACCCGTATAAATATGCAATCAAATGAATCCTAAAAATGTATTTATTAAATTAGTACATGATATATTAAATATAGAACCTAACATTAACATAAATTAAATCAATTTTATGGGATACTTGTACAAACACACATACACAATATTGAACATAGAACGGGAAGTCAGACAGACTTACGTTTTCAAATTTAGTCACTAAATGAATGTAAGTACTCACACAACGCAAAGTTTCAAGAAAATAGGTGCAACTCTTTGGACTTAGCACGGACACACAAATACAGACAGACAGATGGATTATTAATTTTAAAATTAATTATAACACTGTCATTCGTAATTGTGTGTGTTGAGTGAATATTATAAACCCTATGCATTATTAAAAATGAATATATTTGATGTCTCACTTTAAATATCATATTAGATAGAATGATAAGTTCCGATAAGGACTACTACACATAATTTCGACCATAACCTCATACTGTATTGCAAAGTTAAAGATACGAATGACAAATAAAACCAAAATCTAATCTTAAATTGCACGTTCTTGATATTTCTATGTTTTATAGATAGTGAGGAATGTTTTTGTTCAATTTAAACCATATATTTTGTAAAAGACATCCTAGATATACTATTTTTAAATTTGTTAGTAAATTATTTTTAGTTTTAAGTACACTGCATCACACACAACTTTATTTTGCATCTATAAAATTTAATAATAATGAATACAATAAGTTTAATAATAATGAGTTCATTGAGTTTAATACTAATGACTTCAATGAATTTAATAATAATGAGTATCTTTGAGAGGCTACCTTGCAGCCTACAGACGTCTTTACTTGGCTTCAAAACAGTTTTGATTTTATCAAGCGGTAGAGCGTTTTCAGCTAACCCTATTTTGATAAAAGGTGCAATAGAATCTTTCCAAATGATTTCTTTTGAATGAAATGACTAACAGAACCTTTCCGAAGGATTAAAATTAAATTTTAAGTTGTACTGTTTCGTGATTTAAAATTTAAACATATTTAAATCATAAATTGGTAATAACATACTTGAACATACTTCTCTCACAATTGGCTTACCTCAGATTTATACGATGGAAGAGGAAATCACACCCATTCTTAAACTTGTCTTTATGATTAAAGAAGGAAGTTAATATTATTACATAAATCAATCCACATTTAATAATATTTCTTATTTTTTACTCTTAGCCATTTTCCACAATGCTGATTCCCTTATCAGTGGATTCTTTTGAATATGAAGAATGTAACACTTTACTGCAAATAAAAAAATTTATTGATTTTGTGTTTAGAGTAGTTTTATAAGATTATTCTCAACTAAATTCTAACTCAACGAAAATAAAAAAATTAATCAACATTGTTTCCAAACGTAATCGTAAATCTGTTAAGTAATATATTTTCTTTTTCTGTATATCCATAAACATGGTGTCTGGAACCGAAAATATAATCGTTTTGCATTACTTACCTGTTATATAATTTTGAAAAACTACCTCATCAAGTAAATAATTAATTTGAATAGAATTAGCTTTTTACAAAATGGAGAGTTAACCTTTTTAAGTGAGACTAAAATTTGGCAAAAACTAATAGATAAAATGGTACATGCTTTGTGAAGCAATTTATTATTTACTTTTACATAAGTTCATACTAATTAAAAATGTATATACAAATACATTAAAAGAGGGTAACACAATTATTATATGAATATTGAAATAGTATGTACTAATAGGAAAATTTTTAATTTTAATTAATTATTTTTATTTTCTGCAAAATATTACTAAACATTTGTAATTTATTAGGTGTATATGTATATTTTAAGCAACTTTAAAATAAGTCCGCATTTATTCTTCAATATTAATTTCGTTTCTGAGTGTATCTATGAGTTTTAGTATTTCTGCATATTACAGATATATTATTTACGACTTAATTTTTATTGTATCTATTTCTTCAAAATATCACTTGGTATTCGTAATTTCTTGGTATATGTATATTTCAGTCACATTTTCTTAAGTTGTATGTAGAGGGAAAGGTAAGTAAGTTATTACCATCAAAATATCACTTGGTATTCGTAATTTCTTGGTATATGTATATTTCAGTCACATTTTCTTAAGTTGTATGTAGAGGGAAAGGTAAGTAAGTTATTGCCATCAAAATATCACTTGGTATTCGTAATTTCTTGGTATATGTATATTTCAGTCACATTTTCGTTAAGTTGTATGTAGAGGGAAAGGTAAGTAAGTTATTGCCATCAAAATATCACTTGGTATTCGTAATTTCTTGGTATATGTATATTTCAGTCACATTTTCTTAAGTTGTATGTAGAGGGAAAGGTAAGTAAGTTATTACCATCAAAATATCACTTGGTATTCGTAATTTCTTAGTATATGTATATTTCAGTCACATTTTCTTAAGTTGTATGTAGAGGGAAAGGTAAGTAAGTTATTACCATCAAAATATCACTTGGTATTCGTAATTTCTTGGTATATGTATATTTCAGTCACATTTTCTTAAGTTGTATGTAGAGGGAAAGGTAAGTAAGTTATTACCATCAAAATATCACTTGGTATTCGTAATTTCTTAGTATATGTATATTTCAGTCACATTTTCTTAAGTTGTATGTAGAGGGAAAGGTAAGTAAGTTATTACCATCAAAACTTAAGAAACACAACGGACTATTGGTGAAGATCCGGGATGAATCCCTCAGGGAAGTATCCGATAGCTGAACGGAATTGGCTACCTGGAAATCTGAACATACTCGAAAGGAGGCCAGTGTGTATTAAATTTTATTTAAATTATACATAATTTTGTATTTTATCGAATATTATTCATAATATGAGATGGACAGACTTGTTAATTTCAAGAGGCTCGATACAAAATTAATTTTTAAGACAAACTTATCTTTATAAAAAAAAAATATTTTTTTAGTCAAACTTATGAAAGTCTAATTATGCAAACTAAACCATCATTTATGGAATAAATGAATGTTCTTAATTTTCAATAGTTTCTTAATACCAGTTTTTAACATATCCTTTTCCATTCAGTGTCTGTACCATTCCTCACTAATTAGGCAAACCTTTCTTCGATGGACATCTTATTGTATGACTGGCAACTTCGGTACCTCTAACAGCATCAACTGAAGCATACTATCTTCCTGTGTCTTCATCGCCCTTCGTCGCTAAATTTAATATTCGTTTTATATTTAATCTTGTTTTTCATATGAGCACAGTGGAAGCGGTGTTAGAAATCAAAGTGTGAATTCTTCACGAAATAAGCCGTACCAGGAAAGGGGGCATCTGTCTAGGAGGATCAAATGTGCTCAAGGTTTATAGTTCTAGGCCTTTACTTCAGAGTATATCTCATTGCTTTTGCAGAACGTCTTGGTTGTAACGTTCTTTCCTGTGCAAATAGGTTGTAGTTTGCGTTTGATACCTCAGACGTACAGTTGTTCATGCAACTTGAGACACAGCTTATCTTTAAAGCTTTACTCATGCATGAAAAAGTATCGTATTCAATAATCGGGCTCGAATCTGGTTTCGTTATATCCTTCACTGAATCTCCAGTTGCACTTTTATCGATTCCAAAACTTCGAAGTTTTTTTTCAACGTTTCCAGTTACAGTTTGAAATGATATGGGTGGGATCATTTTACCTTCACCTGAATTCATTGATTCTATGAAAGTATATCTAAAAGTGGATCCAATCGTGAATTCTACTGTATTTGTGCTTTCACGTGCACGTCTTGAGAGTTCGTATACGAAATATTTAGTCATAGTTTTGCATAATCCTTTTGCAGCATCAATACCATTACCAAATCCTGTAAGTCAGCAATTCATAACAAGCTATAACTTCCATTATTTCACTAATAGGATGTATTGCCTTTATACGCTGTAGAAATGTTTATTAAACTTCATCTCTGGTTTTGGCGCACATAGTAAGAGTTTACAATAACATCACCCCCCCCCCACCTTCCGTTAAATAATTTGAAAAATACCACTATTTCCATCCATTTTTACTTTTTACAAAATTTGTATCTCAGTCTCAGATACACTCTCAATATAACCACCTATAAAGTCTTTCAAATCCCCATTAGCGAATACGTCTGCTTCTTCTTTCACCATTGCATTAGCGTTATTAACTCCTACGATTGCTAATTTTTCATAAAATATGTCCTTTGGCCTCAGAGGTGTATTTGAAGTCAAGTCCTCTTTATCTTCTTCTTTAACTCCAATTTCTGATTCACTGTATGGCATTCCTTCATCTTTCCATCGCCAGCCATTGCATATAATTGCTCTTCACTTTCTGCTTTTGCAATTCTTTTCATTTTGTTGTTGTCTAAAGCCACAACTATTATTATATTTATTATTAGACCTGCTAAGTATCCATCGACAATAATAATTAGTTCATACAGTTCCCAAAACCATGTAAACAAAAACATCATCGTAAAATTAAAAATTTCTCCATATTGTAATTGAGTTTACGATTTATTATTAAATGCGCACGAATAGGTATATTCTTAAAGTTTTTAGAAATCGTTCAGAACAAAGTATTGTTATAGTTTCATATTGTTTCTTTTTTATTTGTAATGCTAAAAAAACATCTATTGCAAACAAACTGTTTAATGCATTTGTGCTATAAAAGAAATGAATGATTTAAA
The DNA here is from genome assembly GCA_947359465.1 of Metellina segmentata. Classification (NCBI taxonomy): domain Eukaryota; kingdom Metazoa; phylum Arthropoda; class Arachnida; order Araneae; family Tetragnathidae; genus Metellina; species Metellina segmentata. The sequence continues at coordinate 118,256,431 of OX375878.1, read as the reverse complement.
CAATTAAATAAAATTTGATACGTGTTTAAATTAAAATTGAACTACTAATTGTTTCATACTGTAGCACGAAGTTTTGGATTAAAATACTTTTAACGAAATAATAAAGAAGTTCGACCTATCGTAAGAAAAAGTGGAAACCTTAAACACAGAATTTATTCAGTTAACAATGAACTAAAAATTTGTTAATTGTGCCGTGTATCACAGAGTTGTTTTTCACTTATAAATGTGTTATAAAAAGAGTAACCATAATAATAACTGCGTTCTGAAAAGTAGCATTTTATGAGCAGATTAAAATAATTCACAATTTTATGATAAATTAATTTTCCATTTTCATTACCTACTTTTTTAATTGTCATCCTGTATGAACCTTTTCAATATTTTTCATGACAGTGGTTGTATGTTACATTTCAGGTAATGGTAATGGTAATTTTAGTTAACATAGTACTAGAGCAACACATCGGGCTATTGACGACTGTCCGGGATCAGTCCCTTAAGTGAAAGATCGGAGTACAACACCTCGTAATTTTGAACCATGGTCAGATGACGGAGCAACACCTGTGCTGGCACCCCTTTCTCCAAACTTCCACACCAACTCAACGTGAGGACTTTTGGCAACGATAGATTTAATGTGCACTAGCCTACTCTAAACCATACGCTTACAAATATCCAAGCCCGGACCTGGATTAGAACCAGGAACGTTCCTATCTAAAGGCTAGCACCTTAACCACAACACCGGAGTGTCGTTATTACTTGTTAGGAGAGAGAGAGAGAGAATTAACAACCGGGTGGTAGCGAGTTATAACTCGATCAAACCAAAAATCGTCGTGTACATAGTGTATGTTAAAAACTGTGGTAGAATAAATGTCTCATGTTGTCATGGTGTGGAGGTTTGAAGAATGGAATACCAGATCACGTTTTAATTCCGGGGATCAAACTTACAAGGTTTTGTCAGCTGACCTTTCACATCTAGATTAATCCCTGATTGGCTCTTCCAACAGCCTAGTGGGTTGCTCCAGTGCAATGGTAATTCAACTACTTCGAAGCTACCTTTACTTTTAAAATTCTATTTTAAAGAAAACAAATCATTCTCTCAGAAATGTAGCTTAACACTAGAAGCACCGTTGGGGTCGATTTGACCCTTTTTCCAATTTCACTTTCTGCGTTTGACCATGTAGTTGAACTTCGAAGTTCATATTTTTTTACTTTTCTTAAAAGGCTTCCAAGTGTAATGTGACGAATTTTCATTATTCTATGTTAACTATTAAATTAAATAATCGAAGAAATACCTAGAACAGCCAACAGGGGTCATTTTGACCCTCATAAGGAAAAAATATCGATTTCCAAATGAATGTCTGTTTTCGAATTCCCGATACCTCATTTTTGTTTTCTGTACATGGGGAAACTCGCACTTCTTATTGCGATGACTATCGCGACAGTTAGCGGATTCGCTCTTAGCAATCAGACTGTTTTATGAAATGCGCTCGGATCCTAGCAGTGCTGGTTTGCTATAGAACTTTTGGAGGGAAACCAGTCCTGCAACAGTTAATATCGAGAACGAAACTCGACGCCTATTTCCACAGCTGTGTTCTCGGAGTATTTGATTTCGACCAGTGTGTGAGCATTTTCGCGAAAAACAATGTCGAGAGGATTGAGTCAACAGGAGGCCCTTGCTCTCTTGGAGCCATATATATATAATGTTTGTTTACAGAATGGAAATGGAAATTATATGATCATTTTAAAGATTTTATTAATAATAATATTCAATCTATTTTGACAATACCGGTAATTACAAGACAATAAACACAGCCATTAAGGATATTCAAAATAAATTTATCATTACTCCAGTTGATAAAGCCTCAGGTAACTATGCTTTCATTTGTAAAAAACTTTATTTAAATTTACTTGATGCTGAACTTAAGAATTCAGATACATATAAATTCTGTAAATCTAATTATAATACCATTATTAAAAAATCATTTCTTCAAATGAAAGAGTTAAAATTTCCAATCAACACATAATTTTACCTTATATTACCGTTATTCCTAAATTTCACAAAAATCCTATTAAATTCCGTTACATCACCTGTGGTAATAACTCTTATATGATTAAACCTGGCTTGCTACTATTTAAATATTTAAAATATATTCTTGCTGCCATTTTTGATGAAGGCTTTACCTGGATTATATGTGATAATAACAAGGTTTTGAATTTTTTGGATAAAAATATTATTAATGATATTCAGACCTATGATTTTAAAGACCTTTTTACCAGCATACCCCTGGACAAATTGAGAGATGTTTTGAACTATTACTATCATGATTTTAATAACATAATTGATCTGGATTTTGAGGAATGGGAATTTTTGGTTAATTATTGTATTTTTAATAATTTTATATTTAATGGTGAGCATATTTACACTCAAGTTAAGGGTATTCCCCAAGGTTCTAATTTTTCTTCCATTCTTGCTAATTTATTTCTTCATTATTTTGAAAAAAAACTTTTGCCTTCAGATAAATACTGCTTTTAGATTTATTGATGATTTAATTGTTTTTAATAATAGCAACTTTGCTAATATTTGGAAATCCATCTATCCAGACGAACTTTCTTTAATTAAAACCAATCTGGATAACAATAATACTGATTTTCTAGACATAAAAATTTCTGTTTCATCCGGCAAAGTTGACATTAATGTATATGATAAACGCAGCGATTTTAAATTTACAGTCATTAAATTAATATTTTGGGACTCCAATATCTCTAAAAGAATATACTACAACACGATAGCTGGTCAATTGGTACGTTTCAAAAAAATTTGTAATTCTGATGCTAACTTTTTATTACAATGTAAATATCTAAAAAACACACTTCTCAATAACAAATACCCGTTTTCATTCTTTAAAAATATTTTTGAAAGATTTATTAATATCAACACCTACACAACACATGAATAATTATTTTTCGTAATTTACCCAGAGCCATGGGAATTGCTTTTCAATTTTATTTTTTTACTATTTATGAATATATTTTTGATAAGGGGCTGGGGATTTTCATATTATTATTATTTTTTGGACTTGTTGCATCGGAGGTATGATGTTAGCATATAAGTTAGACTGTGTAATTGATGGCATTTGGTGGCAATTTTTAGGCTTGTTGTTGATGATATCCCAGCTGCGGCTTCGGGTTTCATTTCGTTCTGTTCCTGCTCTGTTTTGGTATTTTGTTCTGTTTTTGTTTTACTTGATTTTTGGTGGTGTTTGGGGGAGTGTATGAGCAATTTTTTCAGCCTAATGCTGCTCATATGTAGAAAACACCATTTTATGTTGTTTGGGTCAGGCTCCTCCCTGATGACGCCCTGATCCACCGACATTTCTTCATTTTTTATTATTTTTTAAGACTTTTGTTACATTTTTTTTAGAAATTCTTGTGTTCTTGAAATTATATATATATATATATATATATATATATATATATGTGTGTGTGTGTGTGTGTGTGTGTGTGTGTATGTTTCAAAAGAATATCACTATTCTTAGCACCATGCATACGTATGTGCTTGCAAACAGCGTAAAGAAGCCGAGCACTGTCATTTACTACTTACTACAATCATACTAAATGTGGAGTAGATGTACTAGGTCAGATGCCAAGGAGATATACTAAGAGTTATGGAACTCGCAGGTGGCCACTTCATGTTTTTTATGACGTCCTTGACAGTGCTGCACTCAATCCTTGACTAATTTTCAAGAAATCCCGACACTACAAAATTTTACATCGATAATTTATTCTTGCGGTCGTGGAAGAACTACGACTTGTTACTTTGCTCAACAGATGCACTAAATTGTTCAAGTACGGACTCCAAAACGAAAGAAATGTGCCTCGGAACTTTGTAAAGGACAGTATCATATTACTGCTATTTGTGAAGGAGGTTAGAAACCGATTTGTGATAAATATGTACTGTCACTGTTAAGCGTGCATATTGTTCCACCAGCGCTAATGTCTTTTGAACTTTAGAACACATTGTGTGTTTATTCATAATTTATGTTTTTGTAATCTCTCACTTTGAAACATGTCGTGTGCAAATTTGTATTTATATCTTTTGTCTGTTTTCTTATCACGTACTCCTGCGAAAGAATATTGTGTAACATATACTCCAATATACTATAATGTAATGTATAAAATTATGTATTAATATGCATTTGAATACAGTATAATATAACGTATAAAATTGTGTAGTATTATGCATTACATTATATACTGTCATATATTGTAATTTTTTTGTTGTCATTCCAAAAGAATAACTTTCTTAGGATAAAAAAAATAATAAGCTCTAAAAACTTAAAAATTTTTTTTTTAACTATCTTTAAAAAAACTAAAGAAAGAAGTATAAAAACTTTTATACATTGTTATTTCAACATCCCTTATCAATTATAAAAAATTTACTTCGATATGTCTTACATTTCTTGTGATGGTCAAGTTGATCCCCAATGGCGGTTTTAGGTAAGTCTAAAATCCGGCTGTTCTAGTGTTAATTGAATATCAGAAATGTTGCGTAGAATGGAAATTTGGAGAGTATGGTTTCGATCTCGTCATCTGACAAAGGTACAAAAAGACGAGACGTTGTCCTCGGATCGTTCCCTTTGGGATACATTCGAAATGATCGTCAATAGCTCATTCTGTAAATAACGATGGTGCGACGTTTATTAAATTCCCACTTAACTCTGAGAGTTAAAAGAATTTTGATTACTATGGAAGTATTTATCCCTGCAACACTTAAGGATTGTACAACCGCATTTATTGGATGATTTATAAAGTGCATGGGTGTGAGAACAAGGATATTTAGAACAAGAGGATATATTATTATTACAACAAACAACAATTTTTTTGTAAAACTTATCCAACGAATGCAATTCTGGAATACGTTTTTTAGAATACTCGCTTGAATTAAATACTGCTGCGAAGGTTTTTTTTTCTCTTATTCATGCGTTTGTGCTGCCACTTGAGATTTTATAAGCCATTACATTTCAGTAACAAAACTTAAAATAAATTATGAACCCTCTTCGCATATTCGCATATTCGTCGATTGATTCCTAAGAAATATTATATATTAGTCTATTGAATCCAAATAAACCTATCCTAAGAAACATATCCTATTGGTCGATTGAATCCTAGGAAAAATATCCTATTGGCCGTTTGGATCCTAAGAAACATATCCTATTGGTAGATTGGATCCTAAGAAACATAACCAATTAGTAAATATTATTAAAACTGCCTGAAAATCTTGTTAGAAGAAAACATAATTAACATTATTAGGTTATTACATTATTAGAATAAACAGAATTAGAAGAAACATATTTTATTACAACTTCTATGTATTTTATAATCCTCAGGGAGTTCATTTTCTTGAAGTAAACAAAGGAATCACAAACCCCTGTCACTGGACGACTCACGCGAAAAGGCATACATACATGTCCCATGCCATCCCATAATATCGGACAGTCAGGGTTCAGTGGTTATAATCACTGCTCTAGCAACCTTAAAGTTCGGCGGTGTAGGATCGAATAATATCGGACGCATTCCTGTGTGGGTATATTAAGGGCCAAAGTAGTGTGGCTTGCAGAATAGCAGTTTAGCAACCGGAGGGTTTCAAGTCGAATCCAACTAAAGACCGTCGTGTACAAAGGGCGCTAATGAACTTTAAATCTGTCTTGGCCTCAAATTTCCTCACCCCGGCTTGATGTGTCAGCTCAGTCATGACCTCGTCTTCTGACCGAGGTTCAAAATTACTCGGTAGTGTCCTCGTACCTCTCACTTTGCATTTCATTCCGTACCATCGCCAATAGCCCGATGGGTTGCTCCAGTGTAACATTGATTTAAGGACATAGGAACCCTGTGTGTATTTCTCTCTTCTGTATCAGTAAAAATTTCATTGTGTGTATCTCTATTACGTGATGTTGCATACTTTGTGCCTGGTGCAGCATGGTCAATTATGGCCATTGCGCCATAAAACGCACCACAACAACACCCAATTACCAATAAGGTTTAAGACACTACGTGTTACTCAGCAGTAGTGTCCATGGCGATGTCAACATGCAAGTTGTATGTGGCACAGGTTCGATTCCTTCCAGGTATGTTCCCTCCTGAGTGTATTTCTCTCTCCTGTGTCAGTGAAACTTTGATTGTATGTAAGTCTATTACTTGATATTGTATGTGTCGTGGATGGTGCACAATGGCTTTTGCGCCATAAAATCAAACCAACTAATCACTACTAAAGGAGGAAGACAAAGACGCATTGCAGAAACACAATCGTTGTCTGTTTGCAGCTAGTATTTACAAGAAAAGGGAGATAATACATGGTAGGAAAGGCGAAAGTTAAAAGGCATTTGACCTTGGATCAGTTTATTTCCTAACAGGGAGAAAGTATCTTAGGAGAAAGCTGCAATACGCAAAAGCATGAATGCATGTTTTTCTCTTGCTAACTCGATATCAATGTTTTCAATTTGGGCACCAAATGTTAATTTGGAACCAGAAACACGAGCTACAGACACTAATTGTGGGACTAAATCTTACCTTAAAATAAATATTTAATCTTTCCAAGGGTAGAGGTTTTCTTAACATGGTAGAGAAAACATTTATTCCCTAAAATAATATTTATCTCTATTCAGATTATAAATGATTTTTTCAAATACCAACTCTTCTACACACCCTAGAAAACAGTATGTATTACCCCCATTGTAAAACCTGATATACCTCATCCAATACCCAAACAGTTTCAGACAAATCTCTCACTACTTGATACAGTAAAACAAAATCGCTGAAGAGGTCATTCTTCAACGCTACAAAGATTTTATTTACACGAACCACATCATGATACTCCAACAGTTTGGATTCAACTCGCACCTTTCCACTAGCCACCAAGAACTGAAAGTCATTGAATGCATATATTTCTTTCATATCCTAATGTGAAAAAGATAAAGAGTGGGTCCTTTACAATGTCCAGGAAAAATATAAGGCAAGCAGTGCTCTTATGGTATCGTACTTAGGTACCAGTGACGAAACGGTACCAGATATAATCATCGCGATTCCTTTTAAGTACGGACAGTTGATCATACTCCTTTTGAACGTGTCCTTGACATGGTTAGAGTGTGTATACTATTGATCATAAGATCTGGGAATTAATTCTGTAGCAGACCGAGTTGGCCGACAGTTCATCTTCCTATATTAGCCGCGTAAAGCAACACAACATTCACGCCTTGAGTTAGCCCTACCAGGAGTGTATACTCCCGACGTTCTTTGCCGTTCTAGCTGTTTCACATCCCCAAGACGATGAGGCCATATGAAACGACTTCGAGAGTCAACCTTCTACAGAAAGCAAAAAGTATTAGAAACTCAGAACTAAAGGTCTTTTGGACCTGGTCTAGAGAAACGGGGTGGGGATTATGAGAAATAGAACTAGTTATATTTAAATTCCTGACATTTTGCTTATGGATTTTTAGACTGTATAGCAAAAGAGAATATTTTATTTATCCAATTTCAATTACTTATTGCAAATTTTTATCGATATTGCAGTAAAGTAGATACATGTTTAATAATTACAAATAACTATATATACACTAAGTGAATTAGTATATATATAGCACGATTTATTTATTACATCATTTTTAATTTCCCTGATATCCATATTTTAAATATAGTGCATAGCAAACTTCATATATGCAAAAATTCATGCTTATTCACACACTACAAAGATAGAAACAGGTTGATTGATTACAGTTTTTGTATTTTTAATGTTTTGTTTTAAGTGTAGCTATGGTAAATACAGTAAGTATTCAATTGACGTGTGATGTTTGTAATGTCAACTGTTTTTTTGTTACTTTCAATCTGTTCGATAAACTTTTTTAGTGTGATGTATATTATTATTTTCTGTAATATAATTTATTAACGTTATCACGATATATGGATACCATATTGAAATAACGTTGCATAAAAGTAAGGAGTTTTGATATTGTTCATTACATCGTTCGTTCACAAGTGAAACATACTTACTGAAACAGCATACATATGAATAAACGAAAATAAACTAATTGTAGTATTCACCAACCCAAAAAAAATCAAATTTTATGATTTTAACTATTAATTATTATTATTATTATTATTTATTACTCATCTAATCAATAAATTATTCATAAAAGAGCACTTTCATTTTGATTATGTATGTTGCAATATCAACTTAATTATAAAATTACAATAAATAATATACATAAATTTATTTATATATTTTCAAACGAATTTTTTATGTGTGTTTCTCAAGAAATCGAATCTTTATTCAAAGAGAAAATCATTTAAAGGAATTCTTCAGCATAACGAGATCACCACATTCTGGTTTGCAGAAACTTAACTCCTGCTTTTAAAATTTTGACTTGATATATTCCACTTGTATGCTGAAGAAATATGGCTTAACATTTTGCAAAATTTTAAAAGTAAAGTGTTTGAAATATTGACAAATGAGTGAGTGAAGTAGTAAAAATAGGCTCAGGTGCTTCCCTAAATCAGGAAAAATCAACGAGCTGCTGGAATAGGCCCAGGTAATGGCTATTGTAATTTTTAATTAACGACATGCTAGAGCAACACAACGGAATATTGACAACGGTCCGGGAGCAAACCCCTAAAGGAAAAATCCAAGGACAACACCCCATAATTTTGAACCACGATCCGATGACGAGCAACACCTGAGCTGGCATCCCACTCACCAAACTTCCACACCAACCCAACGTGAGGACATTCGACGCGACACATTTAAGGTCCACCAGCCGCCTCTACACCATACGCATACAAAAATCCATGCCCGGACCTGGATTCGAACCAGGAGGAACTTTTCCGATTTAGAGACTAACACCGTAACTAACAGACCGGATGGAAACCGTCCAGGATCATTCCCGAAATGAAAGATTTGAGAAAAACTCTTTGTACTTTAGAGACATGGTCACATGATGAGGTCAATACTTGAGCTGGATAACCTACTCTCCAAACTTCCACAGTTCGCCAAAGTGTGGAAATCCAAGGTCATGATATATGTAACGTGCACCAACTCCCTCGTACAAGACGGTATTTGGTTGGACGTAGTTTCAAACACAAAACCATACGGTTGCTAATCCATTACTTTTTCTACTTGGCCAAAACGACGTACTGAGACTGTTCCTAATTGTTGTTTGAAGCTTGTAACCAACTGAAATAAATATTCGAATTTATTCTAAAGTCATATATGTAAGTTTTTAAAATTGAGGAAATATATTTTCAGATCCATTAATAATCATTATAAAACGACAAATTCAGTCATTGCTCGTTCAGAATCCGAGTGTTAGCTAATGCGTAATTTAACAAATTGCAACTCTAACTGTACCTCACTCATTCATATATTTTATGCGAAATTTCTACAGGAAGTGGATGGTGGTTTCAACTCTTGTGATTACGTCAGCGTTCAAAAATTAACTTTTTATCGACACACACTAAAAAGAATACTGATTATAAGAACTGAATTAGAGTACACGACTAATTTCTTTGAAACTTATGTCGGATTCAAAAAGTCTAATAATTTGACCTTTTATATATTTGACTTGTGGATTGATTCAGGACTGTCGCCAATAACCCGTTGAGTTGTTCAGTGCGTTATTAATTGTACTACCTATCTCATGTGTGTGGTATTAACTCTATTTTATTTATACAAATAATTACCAACATTATTATTAATATATCTGGTCAAAACGTATCTGAACACCGTTTGTAATTCATGTCCTCGGAATCGTATAGTCAAATCAGGAGGGTTAATTTACTGCATAAATGTAATATCTACAATAAATAAATATAAATATTTTATGCATAAGGGTCGGTTTCCATTTTCAATTTCGTATCAATAAATTTTTAGTCTATAAATAAATTTTCAATTGAAATATCAATGGTTTATGCCTCCATTTTAGCATTGGGTCTATCAGTCAGATATTTAATTGGATTATTGGAAGTTGTTTGTATGAAAAATATACTTTTGGTGCTAAACAATTTAGTTTGAGTTATATCAAGTCTTAATATCCTGTTCAAATTTTACCCATTTGGAAAAAAACTGTCCAATTTGTCCGATAGAAAGAAGAAAGTTTAAAACACGATTCATCACCTAAAATGTTATTGTTTTAATTAATATTGTATACCATTAAGTTTTACAATTTATTATTGGCAATATACATTTTAGTTTCAATATTAAGATATCTTTGATTTTAGAACAAATTTTATTTAAATTTAAGGCTACACTCTACCCTAAAAATGACAAAATATTGATTTTTTTTTTGTATTTTTCGATGGCCCATACATTTGGGAAGCTTAGCTTAAAATTCTACATCTGATATGCAATCAATTTTAAAGATATTTGAAGTTTTCTGAGTGTTGTCAGTGTAAAAATTTGACAGTAAAGAGGGGGGGGGGGCGAGGCGTGGTTAGTTTTAATTTTGATTAGACGCATTTTATATTCTTACATTTAATAAAAATATTTTTTGAATAAAATCAATTCTTTAAGTGAAATGGCTATTAACTTCAACTTTACTACTAAAATCGTATCTGTTTATGTTCTGCTTTCTCTTCTGAGTCTCATTACTAGCTAACCAATATTGATAAGAGATCTCTTTCAATACCAATATTTGGTTACGATTGTTATAGATACTATATTATAATCAATATCGGTATGAAAATATTAAGTTAGGATTAAGATAAATAATTTTTCTCTGCCGTAACAAATCTTACTCATACTATGAAAACATATTATTTTGAATGTAAAAAAATATATTCAATCACATTACGTGAAATTTTTTTCTTAGTGCATTTCATAAGTTGGTAAATAATATATTAAAAAAATTACAGCTCTACAGTTTTTGTTTCATGACTTCAAAAACTTTAAATCCATTTTTCGCAAACTATTATTTTTATGGATGCAAGTGTTTTCAACTTCCTAAGTCTTTTTTTCTGCACAAGTTACTGTCTAGAAATTTTTTTTAGGTACTTTCATATATATGTACTAAAAATGTTAACATGGATTTAGGTCTGAAAATTCTAGTAATATTTTTAAAAATGTCAAAATTAATTTTTTTTTTAATGTTTATGTTTTTTTCAGGTTTAGCCACAAAAATATTTATAAAAATTCAACAATGAGACTGATAGTCAATTTACATACTAAATCTTTTCCCACACAATTATTCAAGAAAAATAAATCACTTAAAATAACTAAAAAATATTAAAAATTTTATATTTCATAAAAATTTAAAAATACTCTACAAATTTCATTTTTTTTTCATTTTAAAATAATGGTCCTTGATAAACTGACTTTTTTTTTATTGGAATCAATTTAATAATATAAGCTTAAAAAAGTCATTAATTATTTACATTATTACTGTTTTGTAGAAAAATCTTTAAAAAAGGGTACCGTGTAGCCTTAAAAGAAAGTATTTTGCACCCAGATTACAGTACACTAACTTCTGTAATAAATAATTATGCTTTCAAGAATATTTTTTCAAAAGAACATGAAATATAAGTTTCATTAATAAAGTAAGTATGCTTTGACATTTTAAACTCCGAGAGACATTACTCCAATTTTCAAAAAGGGAATACAAAGTGATCCGGGCAACTATAGACCAGTAAGTCTAACATCAGTAATTTGCAAAATATTTGAATCTCTGTTAAAAAAGCATATAATGTTATACTTGGAGGAGGGGGGACTGTTATCAGAGAACCAGTATGGATTTAGGAATGGCAGATCCTGCTCTACAAACCTTTTGAAGTTCTACGAAAAAATTACTGAGGAGCTGGATAATAAGAGCAGTGTGGATATCATGTACATAGATTTTCAAGAGGCTTTTGATAAAGTACCTCATGAGGCATTACTGTTTAAATTGGAAAGGCTGGAGATTCAGGGAAAAACATTAATATGGATAAAGAATTGGTTAGTGGGTAGAAAGCAGAGAGTGCAGGTAAAAGGAAATTATTCACAGTGGACAGAAGTTATAAGTGGGGTGCCTCAGGGATCAGTTTTGGGACCAATTTTATTTATAATTTTCATAGATGATATTGGTCAGGGGATCAAGAATAGAATGAGTATATTTGCAGATGACTTAAAAATATAGGGGACAGTGGATACCAAGTTACAGATAGAAAATTTACAAGGGGATTTTGATAAGATATCCGAATGGGCTTCAAAATGGGGTATGTCATTTAATGTAGGGAAATGTCAAGTTCTGCATATGGGTTGCAGGAACAGTTGAGCCGAGTACTGTCTGCAGGGAGTAAAGGTAAAGGAGGGAGAAACAGTCAAGGATCTTGGGGTGATAATTCACAGGTTTTTTAAAATGGGTCCCCAATGTTCAGCTGCGGGTAAAAAGGCTAATAGGTTATTGGGGTATATTAAAAAGACTGTAACTTCAAGGGATAAGAATATAATCTTGCCGTTATATAAGGGTTTAGTAAGACCACATCTAGAATATGCTGTACAATTCTGGGCTCCATATATGAGAAAGGACATAGAATCAATTGAAAGGGTTCAGCACAGAGCTACAAAAATAATAAAGGGGCTAGCAAATTTCGACTATAATGAACGTTTAAGTAAGCTAAACATGTATACACTGGAAAGAAGAAGAAGGAGGAGGGATTTGATTCAGCTTTTCAAATTTGTAAAACAAGGGGACACAGAGTGCTTAAATTTCAATAGGGATAACAGAACAAGGGGCCATGGGTATAAATTGAATAAGACACATTTTAATCGGGATTTAAGGCAAAACTACTACTTTAATAGGGTAATAGACAGTTGGAACGCGTTGCCAGAAAATATAGTTAATTCAAAGGGAGTGTCCGAATTTAAGACACAATTGGATAGTCAGTGGGGATTGGAGAATTCATAAACAAAGGACCAGGCTTGTTGGGCTTGAGCCTGTAGCTGGTCGTCAATATTTGTATTTGTATTTGTATATGTTTAATGAGCTCTCCAGAAACCAATGATTTGTTCTTAAAACGTAACGATAAAGTTATTGGTAAACTTCTTATCCGAAAAGGTAGAGTAACGGTTGGCAAAATATTACGCCTTTAAATTATAAACTTACTAGCAGAAAGACCCGGCTTTGCTCGGGTTGAATTAATAATATGTTGATTGAAAAGTCATGAATTCTTTTTCATAAAATAATGTTAGCATCATTTAAGTGTGCGGGAAAAAAAATTAACTATAATTTAACTTCTCCATCGCTTCTACAATTTACTTCGGACGCTAATATGCATACATGTTGTATCCAACCATATAATTCTTTTTATATTCGTCACACTTCTGCTGAAGTTGATTTTAAGTTTTCGAGTGATTACGAATATTTCCGTGCATTCAATTTCAGTAAAACTCTGACGAATTTCGGTGGATAGTCTTGCACTTAGTTTTTCTATGAATCTGTTTTCATTGTGCCATTCTTTCACCTAGTATGCGATATTTTCGAATTTCATCATCAATATGAGAAGATGGTAAATTAAATTGTTACAACATCTATATATATATATTTATCTTACATGGCACGCAAAAAAGACGTTATTTGTTACCGCGTTTTGGCAACATTGAGCGATTGTTTGTTTACTAGGAGCCTCGCGAGTCATTTGAATCTATAGCGTTATCGGATGAAATTTTATTGGAAAAAAAACTGTTGCGGTTTGTAATAGAAATGTAAGAAAGCGGAGGATCTTTTCAGGACTGTTTAAAAAACGGTCCTTTTCATGGCTAACAATTATAGTACAACAAGACGCGTGCACTACAACTTTCGACAACAAACTCAGTCAAAAAGTGTATGGGTGGCTCGAGTACTGGGGAAATGTACACACAAACATGCTGAGTATTCAATTTCCAAAGCAGCGCTCACATTGCGAGTAAAAATTTGCTCAAAGTTTTCATTTAAATTCTGATTCCAGAGGTACTGTATATATCTTTTATGTAATACAACAAATTTAGATTTGAAAAATATTTTTTTGGAATATATTTTGTAATCAATCCCTTCTGCTAGGACACGTGTCTTCATTGATGCGAGCGAAGCGAGCATATGTTCGCGCACCGAACCAATGAGAATTGCGAAGCAATCCTCCAAGGGTTGGCGAGCGTTAGCGAGCAGGGGGCGGGCCCCCTAGTTTGTTACTAATTTAGATAGAAGCAAACGCAATTTTTCTTGAAAATTCCATTCAGAGGCAGATGGAATAACGGAACTTCTGTTAGATATATAAAGCAGAGTTGATGTTTGTCTGTTCTCTACACTAATCCACCTTTTGACCAATCCACACATTTGATACACTTATATTTTAGAACCCTGCGGATATGATAGGCTACATGTTAACCCGCTTTCTATAATGCCCAAGGGGGCTAACCATTTACGGCATTCGTGACTAATTTAATTTGAAACAAACGGTACATTTTCCCAGAAAATTCCATTCAGTGGCATGTGGAAAAACAGAGCTTTTGTTAGAAATACATGTCATCAAAGTAGACAAATTAAACCCAATCAATAACAATTTTTTAATGAACAGAAGGTTGATTTTACAGCACTTTTACAAAAAGAAAATAATTTTCAACGAACGATTCACATGCATCTAAGTTGCGTAAGAATAGCTTCAATAAATAGAGTAAGTAACCTCGACTTTCTGTCTCTTAAGACATAAAATTTCAATTTTTCAAAATAACTTAGTGTGATATTATTCCAAGATCAACAAAGTCTTGTTAAAAATTCCGTTTTCTCCAACACACATACAGTTTTAAATTGAACCCTTATGGTACTTTTTAAGATCAGAAATTTGGTTTCTAAATGTAAAGCATGTATCTATTTAGAATGATAGATGTAGTTACTTGACTACGGCGTAAGCTTTCAATAACACCCATGAAACACGAAAAACAAATGAAATTTAGTTTATTTTAATCGTCTTTCAATTAAAAGCTATATCAAAATTTTGAAAACTGTTTTGAACTATAAAGTATGACTACCAGTTTAAATTTAACGTAACCCATCTTATTTTAAAGGTATTTTTGAAATTTTTCATGTCATTTTAAAATAATAAATTACACACTTAAAAAATATTTTGATTTGTAAATATACATATACCACCACGAAAGTACCATGTCTAGTGATATTTTGCAGGATATAAATAAATAAAAGCCAGCTCCTAAATAATATTTCTGGAATAGGAAATATACTGGAACACATAAGCAAACAGAAACATTATTCCAATCCTTAAAAAAGGCAGAGTTCTTTAAAAAAAAATATTTTTTCTAGCGTGTTGAATTTTACTTCCTGAATATATTCTGAAGTAAAACAATTCGACAAAAAACTTGAACAATATTGATAAAGACAATGATTTATAAGCAAAAAGAACACATATTTATAATACTTGGGAATCCCCAAATGTGACAGCAACCATCTCGTTTTCAACTCAAATACCCAAAAAAAAAGAATTATAAATCAAATAAAAAATTAAACATTAATTCTGAGCTTGCCAGATACCGAATAGCAAAACTGCGCTTTTATGATCAATGAGTTTATCGTTTGGGCTTTTCGTGCTCCATTATAAAATTTAAGTAAATATAAAATTAAATGTTCTAAATATTCTTTCTTCATCAATCAAATATTTATAAATATTATTTTCATAAGGGAAAGAAGTAAAAATTCAGTTCAAACATGAACATTATAATTTAATTTAT
This sequence comes from Metellina segmentata, assembly GCA_947359465.1. Classification (NCBI taxonomy): domain Eukaryota; kingdom Metazoa; phylum Arthropoda; class Arachnida; order Araneae; family Tetragnathidae; genus Metellina; species Metellina segmentata. The sequence continues at coordinate 118,240,701 of OX375878.1, read as the reverse complement.
TTTAAGAAAATTGTTTTTCTATCAACACTGGTAAAGCAATCTGAGATGCGTGCAGCAATCGTTTTATACTCAATGTTATTTCTATGGCGATTTCAAATTGATTTTGGCTTAGGCCTTAGGTCAATTTTAGGCCTCTTAGGATTCGAATTTTTCAAAATCCTTTCTTAGTGCACCCCTACTGTATAAGAAGAATCCCCCTGTAAAATTTCAGCTTCCTACGACTTGTAGTTCTTGAGATACAGTGATGAGTCAGTCAGTCAGTGAGTGGTATTTGAATTTTATAGATATAGATTTAGAAACAAATATTTGCATTAAAAAAACAATTATTTTCGATTTGAATTTGCTGATACCCTAAATTTTAACATACTAATTGGTATAGTGCTCTTTGGTTGAAATTAATATATATTTAAAAAATAGAAATTCAAAATTTTCAACCAATATATTTTTGCTTTTTAAAGTTATATATATGTTTCACTGGTATAAAGATAATTAAATTTTAATTTGAATTGATTGATATGCATGTAAAATATTATGTGAATTGAAAATTTTACTGAACATGGAAATTTAATAATCATCGGTGCAATCAATTTTTGCTGTCGCTTTAGTAGAAAATCGTCTGCAAATTTCGAAACAATAAGATTATTGAAAAAGGTAATTTTCAGGTCCTCTGTTTCTCCTTTTATTTTATTTGTATAAAAATAATAATTCGTAGTAATTAATATTTTATTAAAATAATTAATCAATTAAAAATAAAAACATAACAATGTCCTCAATTAATTTTATTTGCGAGTAAAGCAAGCTTAATTAACTTCTAACTAAAATAAATACCAAATTAATTTAGAGGTATAAGTCAAATCGAAATGTTTTCGTACTTCCTTCATAAGCTGTAAATAAATATATAAAAATATATGAATGCGATAATTTTTTTTTCTATCTCAATATTAAAATATATATGGACGAGAATTGTACAGTTCCTAGCATTTCTTGACGTTTTTTTTTCCATGAAAAGCATAAATAACATTTCAATGTGTCAAAATGTGAGATTCATTTGATATGTATGTTTTTTGCAGAATGTTTAGAAGTTATATTCTTTTGAAATGTGTAAATTCATCGCATTTGACAGTTTACACTGTAGTTTAATTCGATGTCTCTTGAGCATATCCGCAAATTCTTGAGTTTTTATTTCTTAAATACAGCCGTCAAGAAAAAAAAACGACTCACCCGATCGCAACTGCAAAATTTACATTACAGAACAAAACGGAAAGTAGCAATCGATGGGGATTGATGTTTTCGACAAATATCAATATTTAAAATTTATCTAAGGAGCGGTCTTTATGTTAAATTGGATGGTTGCTCCCATAATGTTTATCCAAACCACCATCTTTGATCATACATTTGGGTTCTACACACAATTTCAGGTGGAAATAAAAAAAATCATCAATTTCATTAGGTTTCTCACCAATTTGTAAGTGTTTGAAAATTAGATCTCCTAATGTTAAATTGGTGCTTCACGTTTTTATAATACACTCTATAACAAAAAAAATCGACGCACCAAGAAGGAATTATCCGATTGCTTTGAAATTTCGTATGCAAAAATGCTTTGACCAAATATGCACATGATTAAAATTTGGTGTCCAATGAATGAATCGTGCGATCTCCAGAGCTTCGGAACTGCGCATCCAGCAGATGGATATAAGGAGTTGTTCTTGAACTGTTGTTAAAAATTTCTGCTGCATTGCGATTTAGGATACCTTTTAACGACTGAAAAAATGCCTCGCCGCAGGATTCGAGCTCTTTACGAGCAACTTTCAGAGTTTGAAAGAATTCGTATCATTGGATTGAAAGAGGCAGGTTGGGCAAATCGGAGAAATGCTCGTCATGTGCGTCGAAGCGATGCGGCGATTAGAAGATGCTGGCAAGAGTGGGTGGACAGTGGCAGATTTCAGCGTCATGATGGTAGCGGTCGACGTAGGGCCACAACAGATCGCGAGGACAGAGTGATTGTCAGATCAGCTGGCACAGCGCCTGATTCATCGCTATCAACCATCAGTCGTGCGACCAACACACGAGTATCCACCATGACCATTCACAGACAGCTGAGAGAGCGAAATCTACGCTCGTACCGACCGTTACGCCACCTGCCACTCACGCCTGCACACTGTCGAGCCAGATTACAGTGGTTCTTGACTCGATCAGGCTGGAATGATGCTGACAGGGGACGTATAGTCTTTAGCGACGAATCCCGCTTCCAACTGTGTCCTGACGATCATCGAAGACGTGTCTGGAGACGCCCAGGGAAGCGTGCCGATCCTGATTTTACTATTGCACACCACACTGGCCCTCAACAAGGAGTTATGGTCTGGGGTGCCATTTCCCTTGATAGCCGGACCCCTTAGATCGTCATTAGACTTACTGCATAGCGGTACGTTGACGACATTATGAGACCTGTTTTGCTACCGTTCCGTTCGCAGTACCCTGGGTTTATTTTTCAGCAAGACAATGCCAGACCACATACGGCACGTGTTGCTATGAATTGTCTTCAAGCTTGACAAACACTTCCTTGGCCAGCCAGATCACCATATCTATCTCCCATCTAGCATGTCAGGGATATGATGGGAAGGCGACTGCATCCGGTATGGAATGTTCATGACGTAGTCCGACAATTGGAGCAAATTTGTCTAGAAATGCCACTGGAGACCATCCGGGAGCTTTATCGGTTTATGCCCCGCCGTGTAGCAGCTTGCATCCAGGCTAGAGGCGGGTCAACACCTTATTGAGCTCGTTACTGTAACTCTGAAATAAATCATTCAATTGTTCTGAAATTTTAATCATTTTCTTCTCTCTACATAATTTTCCTATCCATCAATCTCCTTCTTGGTGCGTCGATTTTTTTGTTATAGATTGTATTTACTACAAACATTAATTTTTGTTAGAAAGTGTTTTTTCATCCTTTGCTACCCAAAAACCCAACACAATATATAAACATTTTCAAATTAAATTAACTAATTTTTATCAATTATAAAACTAATATTCATAAAAATTATGAATAGAAATATAGGCAAATTTTCATACCATGTGATACATTTGTTACTGAAACATCAGAATTTTAAATTCCAGCTCATTATGTGCACAGTTATATAGGCGTCGCACCTTCAAGGTTAACAAATGCCAGATACGAATGCGTCAAACACCTACGAATAATTTTTAATGTACGTCTTTATATACTACGTACATTTTATAATCGAATTGTAGAGTTCCACCCAGAAAAGTCGGTAATGAGCTACATCATTCAACATGAACAGCGAGTCTTCAATTGCGATATGCGTGCGTTTGATGCGTGGACATTTTATGCGTGAAATTGAAACAGGGCAGTACTAATTTCTTTCAACTCTCATTCACCGGATGACCTCACTGACGTATTCTCCGCCTTAAACCTTGCAACCGTGTCCAGACACGGCAACTTCCTTTTTTTTAAATACATAGCATTTCCCGTAATAAGTTTAACTGAATATTATAGTGCATTATCTATTTTGAAGCTTTTAAAACATTAAATTATGTTTGTATTCATGGTATGTTCGAAATAAAATTATATTCATTATGTTTGTACCTACAATCTTCAAGCAATGGTAACAAATTTTTAGATTTGATTTTACTAAACAATATTTTTAATAGTGTACCGTAGGGTGGAGCGAAAAACACGAATTTCGGAAATTGAAAACGCCTATGGTGGGAATAGTTGGGGACTACCATGCTTATTAATAATACAAAATATGAGCTAAATCAATTAATATCTTCAGGTGCCAAAATCACTTTGAAATTTTGAAATTTTGCCAATTTCTTCACAAAAACAATAATAACGCTTTAAAAAAATTTAATGCATCTTATTTAAAGCCATGGGTGGGTGAAATGAACTTCCCTGCTTGTAAAAAAAAGTGTTATACCTAACATTATCCCGGAAATTTAAAAATTTCCCCTTTTTTTAGAACGCTATATCACGCACGTCTCCACTCCTCTCAATAGACTGATCATTGCGTTCCTCGCTACTAGGTTGCACGGGTGCTTCCCTTTCTTTGCTTGTTTATACGGGGTAAATAACTCCTATTTCACTCCACATGGAATGGAGGTGTCTGGGTTTCTTTAAATACCCGCCCACTTTTTTTGTAAATATCTAGTAGGTGTATGCTCCTGCAAATGCCCTACCGATTTGGTCTATCGAGGAAAACTAAGTCCTTTGTTCAATTTGATTTGCTTTCGTTTGCTGGAGCGTATTTTACTGTTTATTTTTACTTATTTGAGATTTTTTTTTACATAAAATTTTAATCTTTAAGTTCAGTTTTGTTTGGGTTTTGTTTGTTTTGTTTGTTAAGAATACACGGTTCTGTGAATAAGTCGAAATGCCTTGGTCACGATCAGTAAATGTATGTCCCGTGTTTGGAATGGCTGAAATAATGAAGCCTAACATGCTTATAATATATACAGATGTTATGAAGTATTATCCTTACGTACAGAAATATTATAAAAGAGATGCTAGTATGTGGCTGATGTATTTTCAATTTTAATTCAAGAGCTTAAAGGATTATGGGGGAAAAGTTCGATTCCAACTGTAACAAACCAACAAATAATATATATGCTGAAAATATACCTTAAAGGATATAGAAATATTAAGAAACTATTAAAAAATACTGGAAAACTAGATTTCTCAAAAAAGGTGTCCTTCAGGGAATCAGCGAAAAAAATCTATTTGATATTAGCATATATAAATGTAAGAACTTTCTCAGTTGTACTTTCAAAATGAAAGCACCTATTGCTGAAAGAGCCTTTTTAATAGATCAAAGGACATTTAGAAGAATGGTCATTGGAAATGTTGACATTAAAATCAGCAGAATGCTTGAAAACAGATAACAGCGCATCGAAAGAGAAGCAGAGATCCAAAACGTTCAGCTCAAAGATTGTAAAGGATAACAATCCAAAATACTATTACCCTGTATTACGGGAGCTACTTTGAGTTTTAATTTGCTTAAGAATTCTAATGACACTATAAACACAATCATTGGTAATAATTCTTCTTCAACTTCACAAACGTGAACTAAACTTCCAAATGTAGCTCAGGCTTATGACAGAACTGATGTTTCCGATAGATAGGCAGCAATTCTAATAAATGCTGCTTTAAAGGATATGGGAAAATTTTCCAAGGGTGATTCTTCAAACATAGTTGATCGTAGTAAAATTAAAAGAGAAAGGGCGAATACCCGCAGCTGCCTAAAAAGGAAAAATGTGGAAACAACCTCTTTATCAGAATATGGAATATACTTTGATGAGCTAAATGATTTAACTTTAGTAATGATTAAAGAAAGGGAAAGGATTGCTAGAAAGACGGTAACAGAAGAACATATCATTCTAATACTACAACCAGTATCAAAATATATGGGACATGTCACTTCTATAACTGGCTCATCTCAAAATATTAAAACAAGTATTTTAACTTTTTTGGAGAACAATATGGATCTTTCTAAGATGCAAGTGGTTGGTTGTGATGATACAGTGGTATATACAAGTTTGAAAAATGGAGTCATTCGGTAAGTCGATCTCTTTTTAGGATGTCCTGTGCATTGGTTTATTTGTTTATGACACATAAATGAGCTACCTTTATGTAATTTGTTGCAACATTTAGACGGGAAAACCACTGGACTAAAAGGATACAGCGGAGAAATTAGAAAAATGTTAGAATCTTGTGAAAAATTGCCTTTAACAAATTTTGAAAAGATAGAAGAAACTTTTTCGGATATTGTCCTAGAGGATCTTAGCATTGATCAACGATAACTTTACGAAAAGTTCACAGGGATATCAAATAAATATATTACATTAAGCTTGTCCCAAAAAGATCCAGGAAAATTGAATCATTCCAGATGGTTGACGACGGCAAATATAATTTAAAAATTTTATGTTTCAACAGAAGATCCAACCCATAACTTGAAAATATTAACAAAGTATGTAGTAAAGGTACACTTATAAGTGTGGTTTAAAATTAGAAGTCAGTCATCATGTCGGTACGGGAGTCTTCATTTTTACAATATTTTAAATAAATCGAGATTTTTGCCTGAGGATTTAAAAATTGTAATAGATCTAACTTTGCAAAGAAATGCTTATTATACCCATCCAGAAAATATTATTTCGACAATGCTAGCTGATGATCGAAAACACGTTAGAGAAATGAGCCTTAGAAGAATTTAAAATTAAGACAATAAAAAAGTTGAAAAAATATTCGAGAGATCAAAATTCCCAAGTTAAGCTTCGAAGCAGACGATTACATAAATCTAATTGAATGACAATCAGATTCCATTACAGATCCACCACTTACAGTATCTCTTTCTGATGATCAACTCAAGTCTAGACGTTCCAACCAATAGTAACATTTTTAACTTTCCATGCTATTCACAAGCACTAGAATGTTGCGTTAAATTAGTAACTGAAGCATATAGTACAGTATGTGGTACAGAGGCACGAGATGGATTTATTCGGTAAAGAATTTTTTCTAGACTGTCTTTACCCAGTTTTGAAACCAAAATCCAGTATCAAACTCTTTTAAGCTAAACCACTTGCCAGTAACTTCAATTTAATTTTTTAGGGTAAGCTAGTAACTAAATTGAAATTTTTAAGAGGGAGGGGGGTGGAACTCGATATGCAGCCACCTCCTCGTGCTCAGTTCTGAGTTGTTTTCAAAATGCAAACACAGCGAAGAGCTGCAAGGGGCATAGCCCGTGTGAACTCGTGGTCGCAATGATGAGTCTATTACGAGGAGTGGAGACACGCGTGATAGCGCTCTAAAAAAAGATTAAATTTTTTATTTTCCGGGTTAATGTTAGGTGTAAAACTTTTTTTTACACGCAGAGAAGTTCATTTCACCCTCCCATGGCGTTAAATAAGATGTATTAAATTTTTTAAATGCGTTATTATTATTGTTGTAAAAAATTTCACAAAATTTCGAAATTTCAAAGTGAGTTTGGCACCTGAAGATACTAATTGATTTAGCTCATATTTTGTATTATTAATAAGCATGGTAGTCCCCAACTATTCCCACCATAGGCGTTTTAAATTTCCGAAATTCGTGTTTTTCGCTCCACCCTAGTGTACAGCACAATAATTTGCTCTACCAATATCACTTCTTATTAAATAATTATATTTTTAGCAATTTTTCCCGAATACATAAAAAATGTAGTACAGTTATATTTTAATACGTTAAGTTCAGATTTACATACCTCCTAAAAAAAGCTGTTTAACGTAACTAACTATTACATCAGAAAACTCCTTGTTGAGGCTTATTAGTTGTTTGTTTGATTTTCATTATTTACGTTTTCTCAAATCTGATAAAATCACAAAACAAAATATACTATCAATGCATTTTTATTGACATTCGCAGTCTTACATTCTTCACAACTGTACACATTCAAAGAGCTCCGCTTACTAGAGAGTCAGCTCCTTTGACAGCATCGCTTACAGCACCTACGTTTTAAAAAGAAACACAAATAATTCATATTTAGTGTGAATTTACAAATCAAATTGTACTTATTCCACGCTGTTACTAAGTATCCGTTTTGTCATACTTTTTTTGCACTTACATTGCACATATTTGAGATAACACTGTTAGTTCGTGAGTCATGACGCAAGTTTTATATTTCGTAAAGTGATTGCATTTAAACGATAAACATATTGAAATTTAAATTCCCAAAGACAAAATCGCGTCTTCATATCATTCCTAAATGTAGTTCACAGTCATGTATTTATTCAGCAATCTATAATACACCCTGCGTGTCTTATAAACCGATCTGACCTTTTTAATAAGCATGATTTTTCTTCGAATTATTATCATCCAACGTATTATATTTTTTAAATGTGTATGTTGTTCGAAAAAAGCAATAATTAGTTACTCAGAAATCTCGTGACAGTTGGAGGAATAAAGATCATAAACTCAGCTGGATTTACATTTATTACACGAAAATTTTCTATTGCCCTGCACTTTTAAATTAGGAACTTATTTCGATGACACTGATATAAAAATAAGAGTTGGTTAAGTACATTCGTTTAATAACTAAATATACTTATGAAATAGGCATTTTTTATGCTTCACAAACATATATAGAAGCATTTTTAACTTTTAACGTATAAATTTATTGATCTAAGTGCACAAATTTTGATTATAGTAGAGAAGGTATGAATGTAGACTGACCAATATGTTAAAACTTATGGCAATTTTTTTCAGTGTTTCAAAATAAAACAAGCAATATGATAAAATAAAAGTGTAAAGCGAATCGAATTGTTTACTTACTGCCAGCATCAGCTGCAAATAAATATAAAAAAACATGAGAACGACTATAAAACAAATAACTGACACAAAACTGATGGATATATGTGTAGTGAGAATGTTGCGTTTCATAATTTTCTCGTGTTTCTTTCTGAGTGAACTGTGTACATTTTATTACAACAATGAACTGATGAATAGTTAGAATTAGTAAAATTATTTTAAGAACTATGAGGTCAGCAGTCAACTTGGATGTGTTTCTAAGTTTTGTTTGAATCGTGTACTGATTTACATATCTAGTAACTTCGGATACTTAAGAAAGACCAATTAATACCTTAAGAAATTTAACATATTTACTGAAAACTTTCTACTGTTAATACGGTTTTTTGAAAAAGGAGGAGAGGTTTCCACATGATTAGTGTTAAGAAATAATGCATTAGGTATATAACATTTCTTACCATCAAGATTACCATGGAGAGAGGCTGAAAAAAATAGAAAATCAAAGTTAGTATTTAAATGATAGAGATGGCTTATCAATAATACTGTTGAGCTTATGTTTAAATGTGTTTGGAGAATACTTTCCGAACAAAACAATAACGTAATGAATTTTTAGTACATATTATGTGAAAAGTTAATTTATTTATCAAGACTGTTTATGAAAAACTCTCTTGTCTATATAAATAAGAATGGAGTGTTTGTTTGTACATTCAATATTTTCGACCCATTTCAAGTTTTCTATCCGTTTTGGACCCTTCTGATGCCGAATCCGCCTTTTTCTCGTTTGGTGTCTGTCTGTCTGTCCGTCTGTCTGTCTGTCTGTCTGTCTGTCTGTCTGTCTGTATGTTGTGCCCTATACACGTCCACGCGGTTTAAGATATTTTCATGGAAATTTGCATACAGTGAGTACTTATCTTGATTTAGTGAGTGGAATTGGTTGCGAAAGTCTGTCTGTCCGTCTTTCTGTTCTATGCTCGATTTTGTGTTTGTGTGTTTGTGTAGACATCACATGAATTGTATTCCAGATATTTGATTGCATTGTATTTTATTTTATACACTATCTATTACTTAAGATTACTTAACTAATCTAAGAAGAACTTAAGATTAAGTATACTTAAATCAACCATAATTTGGTAGTTTTGGAAAAGTTGGAATGTCTATTGAATATTACGATTAATTCGATTGCTTTACCAGTACTGCTAAAAAAGTAATTATTCTTCAAAAAAAATTTTTTTTATGGAATTGCATCTCTGATACGTCATTTATTTCGAGTCTTATTTTTATTCTTTGCGCAATGAAAACGATTTCCAAATATTTGGGACAGACGATATTTTTCAATGAAACGAGAATGAACACGATCGCGCGAGCAGTGATATTTTTTATGGTTCTTTCGCTCTGAATTAATTTCACATTTCTAAATTTTGTACACTTTTAGTTGTAAGTTGTGGCAACTGTGCGAGATCAAGAGATAAAATTGAATCACAAATTAATATCTTTAGAACAATTTTTTGCGACATCTTTTATTTTGTTTTACTTCGCTGTTTCCTGTTTTAAATATTTATTATTTTAATAAATGTGTTTTCCTTCTCATCACACCCAACAGCACCACAAAGTATTAGACTTGAAAATGTTAGGTAAATCAGTATAAATTTTCAGTAAATTTTAAGTGTACTTATGCCATTATTGAAAGAATAATGCCGTTATTTAAAGAATAATGCCGTTATTTAAAGAATAATGCCGTTATTTAAAGAATAATGCCGTTATTTAAAGAATAATGCCGTTATTTAAACAATAATGCCGTTATTTAAAGAATAATGTCTTTATTGAAATAATAATAATGTTTAAAAATCCAAACTAGAACTTTTTCCAACATTAAAAAATTCGTTGTAGTAATGACAAGAGAAGATTGCAAAATTTCACAATATCGCATACCGGAGGCAAGAGTGCCACAAGTAAAAAAATATTGTTTTGTTGACTATGAGTGCGAGAGCACTCGCCGTAAATCGTAAATTTAATTAATTGAGTTGCACATGAAAATAACTTAAGAAAGGGAATTCCAAATCTTCCTATAAATCGTCTTTTATAGTAGTAACCTTAGTATCACCTTTCGTCTTTTTGTAGCTTTGTCATACAGCAATTGTGCGATGTATGTGAAATGTATTACATGAAGGATATGCATGTGTAGGATTTGTGTCCAAAGTAAGTTGTAGAAAATATAAAGATGGCGAAAGGTGTTAAAATAAATTTTTATTCTACAAAAAACGTAAGTCATTATATATTTTGATTATCTCTTCAATCTAGAGTAAACGAATTCAAACCGAGTAAGGTCGGGTATTTTGCTAGTTACTGATAAATTTAATACGAACATCTAAAACGAAATATCAAACAATGAGTTTATAAAAATATTTATTTAAAACAAGTACAACATAATTTAAATGTAGAAGTTCAAGATTAGCTATTAAATCCTTGATGCTCCAAAAAAAAAGACCATATGTTATCCTTGCACTAAATAAATCTGTATGAATCGTTTTATCTGTCTTAAATTTTTGGTTTAAATTTAGCGATACCATACCTCGATGTTATTTTTAAATGTTTACCAATAACGCATATAATGGTACTATTGTTATGTGTTATGTCATTAGTATTATAATACTACAGACACGTCATTATAAGAATAAAATAATGAACTAAATATTCTATTAAAGGATGATATTTCTGTTAAACATTATAGTGCCTTTTGGAATAAGCCTTGTTAAATTTGAAAACCCTCTATCGTAATTTAAACCTAAGACTTATATTTCATGCTAATAATATGTCACTCGGAAATAAAAATTGAAAAACATTTGTTAAAAATAATTTTTCTTGGCTATAGTAGAAATTGAAGATTTCAACTTACGATGTTTTGCAGCTTGAACTAAAAGAAATAAGTACAAATCTATTAAAAAAGGAGAATTTCAACAAATTCAACACTTGAAATGGCATAATGTAATTTATTCTGCCCTTTCAAGAGAATAAAAATTCTTAAAAGCCATACATGAATTCGAATTGGGCTTATGGATAGCATCATAAAGGGAATACAGAAGGTTTTTACCGAATTTATTTTTCTAAATAGGTAGATTGATTTGAAAATCCACTTGGATAAACACTGCTGGCAATCGTAAATGCAACACCCTAAAGGAAGCATGCAAATAATATGAAATTTACAACATGCATTAGCGGAGGTGAGATATGCAAATGATTAGAATTTCAGCGCAGACACATATCTCGCGCGCCTGTGGCGCCACTTCAAAGCGCTATTTAAGGCTTGGAGATTTCGACGATTTCAAGTACGGCAATTGTGTTTTTCCTGTGGTTTAAAAAAAAAAACGATCAATTATGCCTCATACAAAACAGCAATCATCTTTTGATCAAGTATCCGAGTTCGACAGAGAAAGAATAGTGGCCTACCGAGATTGTGGATTATCTTTCAGGGAAATCGGTAGTCGTGTTGGACGAAACCAAACAACTGTAATGCGGGTATGTGATTGTTGAATGGAGGAGGGTAGAACGGACCGACGTGCTCGATCGCATCCACCTCAGTGCACCATTTCACGTGATGACAGGCATATTGTGTGTATGGCAGTGACGGATCGAACAGCCACATCACGAACCATAGCACAGCACATTCAGTCTGTAACACATCATCCAGTGTCTGCCCGTACCATTCGACGCCGTTTACAGCAGAGTGGTCTGTCCACAAGACGTCCATTGCTTCGTCTACCCTTGACGAAGAACCACAGACGTCTCCGCCGCCAATGGTGCGATGAAAGAAAGATGTGGACAGCAGAATGGAATTAAATTGTCTTTACTGACGAGTCACACTTCTGTCTGCAACACCACGATGGTCGGATTCGAGTCTGGAGACATCGTGGAGAGAGGATGCTGAACAGCTGCATTATGTACAGCCACACTGGTTCTGCACCGGGTATTATCGTATGGGGTGGTATAGGATATCACTTTCTCACTCCTCTAGTACGCATTGCCGGTACTTTAAACAGCCAGCGGTACATCTCCGACGTGTTGGACCCAGTTGTCCTTTCTTACCTTCAGGGCTTGCCTACAGCCATATTTCAACAGGATAATGATAGACCACACGTGGCACGCATTGTCCAAGGGTTCTTCGTCAATCGCCAGATTGAATTGCTTCCCTGGCCAGCTCGCTCTCCGGATCTTTCGCCGATAGAAACCATGTGTTCCATGGTTGCTTAAAGATTGACCCAGATTACATCCCCAGCTGCCACACCAGATCAACTTTGGCAACGTGTGGAAGCTGCTTGGTCTGATGTACCCCAAGAACACATCCAAAGTCTCTTTGAATCAATGCAGAGGCGTGTGGCAACGGTGATCTCTATCAATGGAGGCTACTCTGGCTACTGATTTTGGCAGGAACCACATTTCACAGAAGTCTATAAATTTAATCATTTGATACTTGGTCAACATGTTATCTACAAAATAAATTTTGTTGTGATATATCTGGTCTTTCTTGGTGTTGCAATTTGGGTGACCAGCAGTGTATTATATAAATTGATATACCGGGTTTATTTGACTTTCAGTTCTATACATAATTATTTTGTAAAGAAAGTAGCAAACCAAAATTTCCAAGGTATTATATTCGAAAGAGTAAACCCAACTAAACATTCCAAATCATTATATTTTAAGAAAACAAAAACAATTAAATCTTGCTATGAAATTCTATTTGATAGAACGTGGTTATTTCAATAGTGGTTATTTAGTCATTATTTGTGCTTTTGGAAAAAATACAACACTACCGTAAACGCGTGCCGGTCTTAAAATTAAAGTAAAAATACTACACAATGCATATACGAGAGAAAGGTAGAAAATATTCTGTAAAATCCACTTACCCAGAACCAACATGGCAACAAGCACAAAGAATAAAGTGTACAGAATCTGCATGACTGCTGTGGAGAATAGTTTTTCACACTGTAGAAATCAAGTGATAACTTGGTAACTGAAGAATCTATCCTCCTTATATACTCTCACCACACGTGCCAATGTGAGTAGCTTTAGTGGTTTTTCACATGAGGATTAAGAAAAGGAATTATCTGTAAATATTGTTAAGTGAACTTTAATTATCAAAGCAAGCTGAGTACATTCTGTTAATTGGAAATGGCCGGTGGGGCTATAAAAATGAAGTTCTTTGTTTGCGAACGTTTGAATTTATACCAGAAGATAATAAAGACGTAATTGTCTGTATTTTAGATATTAATGTATAAAATCTGCAATAAATAACAAGTGAAATTACCTGTTAAGCAATAAAAAGTAAAATATATTATTTCTAGAGCTTAATTCGATGTTATTGTTGTGTAGTTTTGAGAAATGAAGCTATAATTTTGCTATGAGACTTTTAATCGTTTCTCTTATGTTTTATGGTACTTTCTTCAGTTGTGCACGATGCCGTGAAAAAAGAACGTGAGTAATTTTATTTATCTGAGTTTATGTGGTCATTTTGAGATTACAGAAACACTATCTCCCCTGTGTAACATCCCTATGAATTAATTTGTTACATTTGCAAAATACCCGAAATTTGTCGGGTTAAATTGGGAAATTATAGACTGAAAGTGACCAGAAAAAATATTTTATTCCTTAGTCGAAAATCCCAAAGTACAATATGTAAGTGTAAAATAGTTTTTATCACCTCTCCAACATTTTCATAATTTTCATAACCTATTTTTGGAAACAAATCTTGTACATTACATCCATCCATGTAATACATTTCACGTATATTGCACCCCTGTTAGAGGTACAAACTGTCGAAAGGTGACAGACACTAATGTAACTACTAAGATTTGAGGGAGGATTAAAAACACTAAGTTTGTTAATAAAAGCAAATACGTTTTTTCTTGAAAACTCCGCTGTCTGGTACAAGCAATAACAAAAGTAATTGTAAAATTGAATGTCTTTAGTACAGAGAAAGCAAAGGTAAGCTATTCATTTTTTAATGGTAAATAGAATCGCAAAATAAGCCACATTGACTTTCGTTCACTATGACAAAGAACTTGTGATACATCGAAAGTCCTAGTTATGATATTTTTAACACTAACGTTCTTTCATTACTGTTAAAATTGTCCTATTTTAGTTTACATGCCGCTTTCAATCAAATAAGCTGTGGTGATGAAAAAAAGGTAAACAATTTACGAAAAAAATTAATATTTAAATAGAGAATTGAAACAAAATAAATGTCAGCTGGAAATAAATTTGTACTAAAGATATAAATTCGTGATTTTTTTTTATCTTTTGTTCTCCCACATTTGTCAAATAGAACAGCTAAAATGTAAACAAAATTTAAGACACAAAATTAATTCCAATCGATAAAAACAGAAAATTTGACTGTTCGTGGTAAAAAAAAAAACACAAGTTTCCGTTACAGTGCAAAATATTGGATGTCACAAATATTCAGAAATATTTTTATGTTGAAAATAAAGTAAATAGGTCTCAAATTACAAATGTATTAAAATTTAAAAGAAGAAAAAATAGTTTTTGGAAAGATAATTGATTTTTCAGCACTAATGGTTAAACAATTGCAATACTCAATCTATCAGCCACCCTCTCCAAAACTATGAAATGATGGTTTATTAAGTATTGTAACTCAGACATTTCAGCTTCAAACCCTTCTTAATATGCAAGTAAAAGTTTCGTAAACACGTATTCACTAAATTAGAATAATATATTTCAAATACAGAACATAACATTAACATTTATTAAATCAATTTTATGTGGTACTTGTACAAACACACAGATACAAAATCGAACATAGAACGGGAAGACAAACAGACTTATGCAACCTAATCCCAAACCAAGTCACTAAAGGAATGGAAGTAATCACAATATGCAAAGTTTCATGAAAATATGTGCAACAATTTGGACGTAGCACGGGCACACTCATACAGACGGACGGATTAATAATTTGAAAATTAATGATTACACTTTGGACGGTAATTTTATGTGTTGAGTAAATATTACACATTCTATGATTAACTCAAAATTAATATATTCGATGTCTTACTTTGACTATCACATTATATGGTAAATGATAAAATCCGAAAAGTACTACTACACACAATTTCGACCATAACCACATAGTGTACAGCAAAGTTAACGATATTAATAACAAATAATACATACATATAATCTTAAATTGCAATTACTTTTATATTTTTATGTTTTATAGATTGTCAAGAATGTTTTTGAACAATTTATACAATATGTTTTGTGAAAGACATCCTATACAAAATATTTTTCAATGCGTTAGTAAATAATTTTTATTTTTAAGAATAACACTCTCTCTCTCTCTCTCTCTCTCTCTCTCTCTCTGCAACACACACAACTTTATATTACATCTGTACAATTTAATGTTCAACCAATAATCCTCTGGGGGTGGGGGGGGGCTATCTCGCAACCTAAAGATTTCTTTACTTGACTTCGATCCAGTTTTGAGCTTCTCAACCAATAGTGTTTTCAAACAACCCTGTTTAGATAAACACCTTTCCATAGAATTCTTCTCTAAGCAATACATCAACATAAAGTTTCTACAGGATTATATTGTGAATCATTACCAACAGAATCTTACCTGAAGTATTCTATTCTACGTAAGATACCGTTAGAATCGTTCCAAAGAAAACTTTCAAAGAAAAGAGAAATAAACAATTTCAACGGATTTCATTACATTAAATTATTAAATTATATCCAGTATATTTCCATAGAAATCACTTTCAAGGAAGGAAGCAAAAAAATAATTTCAAATGATTTCTTTTCAATGAAAGGACCAACAGAATCTTTTCGAAAGATTAAAATGAAATTTTCAGGACTTAAAATTTATACTGTTTCGTGATTTAAAATTTAAATATGTTTAATTCATACATATAGGTAATGACATGCTTAAATATACTTCTCTCACAAGTGGCTTACATCAGATCTATAAGATAAAAGAGGAAATCACACCTATTTTTAAAGTTATCTTGATGATTAAGTAATAAAGTGAATAATATTACTTGTATCAATTCAAATTTATTAATCTTTTTCTATTTTTTATCGTAGCCATTTTCAACAATGCCACTTCCCTTACGAGTAGATTTATTTGAATGTGAAGAATGTAACACTTCGACTGTGATTAAGAAAGTTCAGTTGTTCATTAATTCTGTGTTTTGTGTGGTTTTATGAGATTATATAAACTAAACACACTCAAAGATAACAATAAAACAATTCAGAATATTGTTTCCAGACGTAATCATAAGGTGCCCTGTTACGTTATCTTTCGCTGGAGCTCCGTTAACGTGGTGCCTGGAACCTAATATCTAATGGTTTTGCGTTACTTACCTGATATAAAATTTCGAAAAAATGACTCACGAAGGAAATAATTAATTTGAAGAGAGTTAGCTCATTAGAAAATTTTTGAAAAGTGATACTTATTATTTGGCAAAAGCTAATAGATAAAATGCTACATATAAAGTGTTGAGGAGCTTTTTATTAGTTTTTTCACATAAGTTCATGTTAATTAAATATACATAGAAATACATTAAAAGAGCCTAAAACAATTCTAAATATTAAAATAGCATGTACACTAATTGAAATAAGTTACATTTTTAATAATTACTTTTTATTTTCTGCAAAATATCACTACACATGGGTAATTTCTTTGTTGTATATGTATATTTCGAGCAACTTTGAAGTAAGTCTGCTTTAAAACCTTTCGTTTGTCAGAATTCTGCATTTATTCATCAATTGTAATTTTGTGTCTTAGTGTGTATATGAGTTTCAGTATTTCTGTATATTACACATGTATTATTTACGACTTAATTTTAATTATATATGCTATTCCTCCAAACTATCACTTGACTATATATACATTAGAAATAACGAAAATCAACTAGTATATAAATATTAATTTTATTATTTCAAAATATTTTCCAATTCCTCAGCTTTCAAACGATGCCAAGATGTTGCAAATATTCGAAACATTTTTTTTTAGTTTTACTAGAGTTTTGTTAGGTACTGTCATCATGAACAGACAAGTTTTCAAAACTTCTAACTCGATTTCTGAAGAACTGTGATTTTGCAATGGGATGCTTTGTTCAAATCGTGATAGCACGTATTATAAATATGTTTGCAACATCATGATCTTTTAAATAAAGTGGTTCTTTTGAACCTCAATCAGTGAATTTAGTCAAGCAATAAATTTTTAATGGGTTTTTAAATGTTGAAATTTGAAAAAATAATTCATTTTTGACATTTTCTTGTTTATAAAATATTGTAAAAAAAAAAAATATTTCTTCTAACAACACACCACTTGATAGAGGGCCTAAACATAAAGAATAATAATCTGAATCATTTCCAAAGGGAATCGTCTGTCTGAACAAATTAGAATTTGAAATGTAACGTTTCGAAAGCCATGCTCATTATATCTTAAATAGATAATTAATTATTTGCATAATCTCATTTTGTCTCCATGAAGTGATTTTAATAATACACCAATTACCAGTGGCAAACAAAACTGAATTTTTAAATTCAAAATTAAAACAAAAATCTTCATATGTATACGTACACCTTAAGTCTTTGGTTGAATACATATCAGTTTGTAGAATTCTAAATCATAAAATTTTATAAAATAATTTTAAAATAAGATAGGTTACCTTAAATTTTAAAACTGGGTAGCCTTGCATTGTTGTTCAGATATTTTTAATTTAACTACTGCAGTAGTCAGCTTTGAAAAACTTTTGTACTTTGTATTACAGCACGAATGCGATGAATATGAAATGCATTAATGGAATAATGTGTGATCTTGGAAAGGTATATTTTTAACTATTTTTAAGTCAAATATGTATTTAACAGTAACAATAAAGTCGAGTGTTATACAGCCAACCACCTTCCATTGCGTCACCATTTAGTTCTCTCCCAATGTGTGTCTTACACTGCGTGAAAGGAATTTTCAGTGTGACCTCTATAAACGCGATGAAAATTACTTTAACAATTAGCCTTTCTTAGCCATAATCATTCTCAATTAACAACATTGATGGTCCAGAATGTGTACATAACCAAGATTTACATAAAATGAAATATTTAACAAAAAGTTCAATTAGACATCCTAATCTGGAAATTGACCTCATCATGAAATAAAAAATTCAAACGTAATTGCATTCTGTAGAACACACATACAAGAACAAAGCTATTTTACTATCTTCTAAATAGAAAAGATGTAAAGGTGTAGTAGACACAATCAATTAAATTCCCTTAAATCTAAAATTAAAAAAAAGAAATATCAAGTACAATATAAGGGAAGGTGTTTCATCAGAGGTAGACAATTTTATTTTTAATTTTCCAATTTTTTCTATTAAAGTTAGAGGAATTTGCCTATGCTCATGTTGAACTAGTTGCATTTTACTACTTGTTCGTTATTTTTGTAGTGGTTAATTTTATTTTTATCAAAATGAAATTTTTTTAATCTCTTCCGCTGTCCTCTAGTATGACACCCCCGCCATATCTATGGACAAGTAATGTTGTACCTAAGTACAGACCCAGAAAGTGGAGGGAAAAAACTTTTAAACAAATTTTCAACGTTTCAAACTTTTATTGAACAATGTTATGGATCAATCAAGAAGAATTATATCCTCCAAAAACTAAAATTAACTACAAAATATTAAAAAAAAAGTTGATACTTTTGCAAATATCATATCAAAAGACTTGGATTTTACTTAAAAGCTTTCGACTTAAATTTTACTACAAAATTGCAGCTCGGTGAAATTTCTTTTTCCTGTCCACTATCATGTCAGACATTAATGTTGTTGCTATTGTTGTTACTAATCTTATATAATTGGTCTAGCAAATCAGCTAGACCAGATTCATGAGACCAAAAACACTCAAAAAGTCCAAGACCAGGAGGGGATTCTGCGTCAAATTCCCCATTTTAAGTCCCGAGCAGGACAGAAGATGAACAGGGGTGGATTGATTGATGTGACAATTCCCCAAATGGGGAAGGTCTTATTGTCCTGATCAAATTTAAGGCACCTCAAGTGACTACTTAGGAATCCATACAATGCAGTCTGCTGGTCATGATTGCCCGCAAAAGCATCAGCTCTTCCAGGCTGCTTGCCACTATACCAGTGAAACATTAATAATAAATCACAGTGAAATGTCTAGTCTTTTTCTTAACTAGTCCCCTTTGAGTTCATTAAAAAAATGTGAAAACCTTTCGCAAACAACCCCTTATCCTAATTCAAAACTACTAAAAGAAACAGGGAACTGAAGGTTTTCTATCATTTGTGACTGTTTCACTAATCACTGTGGGGGCTAGTAACAATCACGCTAGGTCGGTATCTTTAATCTCATACTCAGCACTATTGTCGTCAATAAATTTAGGTTTACCATCCACTGCCGACATCTTTCCCACGTAGCAGATGTTATATAAAGTTTAGTCTGGAAAAAATGTCCCTTTGTACAACTGCTGGTCATTTGAATTCGTTTGCCAATATGTCAGGGTTGAAGTTATGTGAACAATTTAAAGAACATTAAAATTAACTCTTAAATGAAGATAAATCGATAAAAAGTATTTTAAAATCTTACTTTAGGTCGGCAAACATGAAAATTGCAGTTTTTATATGTTTTCTCAAGCATGCCTAGTCACAGGTTTTGTATTTTGAATGTTTTGTTTTAAGTGTAGTTATGGTAAATACAGTAGATATTGGATTGACGTGTGATGTTTGTAATGTCTACACTGTTTTTTTATTACTTTTAATATGTTCAATAAATCTTTTTGATGTGATGTATTTTCTTTTTTTCTGTAGGATAATTTCTTAACGTTATGACGATGTATGGATACGATATTGAAATTACGTTGCATAAAAGTAAGGAGTTTTGATATTGTTCATTACATCGTTCGTTCACAAGTTAAACATACTTACTGAAACATAATAGATATGGATAAATAAAAAAAATAATTGTAATATTCACCAACGCAAAAATTAAAACTTTATGATTATAACTATTATTTATTATTGTTTACTCATTAAATAAATTAATTATTCATAGGAGAGTACTTTTGCTTTGATTATGTTCATTGTAATATCAAATTAATTATAAAATTAAAATATATAACATACATTAATTTTTCTTTATATGTTTTCAAATGAGTTTTTTAAGTTTGTTTCTCTAGAAATCGAATCTTCATTCAAAGAGAAAATGATTTTTGGAATTATTCAGTATAACCAGATCACCACATTCTGGTTTATACAAACTAAACTAATGTTTTGAAAATGTTCCACTTTTAAGCCGAAGAAATATGGCTTTACATTTTCTAAATTTATAAAAGAAATAATAATTAATATAGACAAATGAGTGAGTGAAGTAGTAAAACTATGTCAATGTGCTTACCTCAAGGCAAGAAAAATCAACGGGCTGCTGGAAACGGCCAAGATAATGGTAATTGTAAATTTTAATTACCGTCGTATAGAGCAACACAACGGGATACTGACGACGGTCCGGTATGAATTCCCTAAGGGAAATATCGGAGGACAACACCCCATAATTTTGAGCCTCTGTCAAATGACGAGAAAACACCTTAACTGGCTCCCTACTCTTCAAACTTTGACACCAACCCAACTTGAGGACTTTCGGCACGGCATATTTAAGGCCTACCAACCGCCTCTACACCATACGCTTACAAATATCGATGCACTGATCTGGATTCGAACCACGAAGAACTTTTCCGATCTAGACACTAATACGTTAACCGCCATGGATGGAAACTGCCCAGAATCAGTCCTGAAAGGATATATTTGAGAACAACTCTTTATACTTTTGAGACATGGTAAGCTGATGAGGTCAATACTTGAGCTGGATAACCTACTCTCCAAACTACCACACTTCTCCAAAGTGAGGAAATCCGAGGTCACAAGATATGTAAAATGCACTAACCTCCTCGTACACGACGGTCTTTGGTTGGACGGCGTTTCTAACACAAAACCTTACGGTTGCTAATCCGTTACTTTTCGTACTGGGCCAACACGACGCAACTGTTGCTTGACCTAATTGTTGTTTGAAGCTAATAACCAACTGAAATAAAGATACGAAGTTATTATAAAGTTATATATGGAAATTTTAAAAGTACAGGAAAGATATTTTCAGTTCTCAATATTCTTCAACGATCATAAGAGAAGATGCCCTGAAAATAGAACTCGACATAACGATCATCACTAAATCTTCTGAAGTAAATAGCTATTATGAAAAGAAAAATTCAGCAATTGCTCGTTCAGTATCTGAGTGATACCTAATCCGTCATTTTACCCATTGCAACTATTTGTACCTCACTCAGCTATATATTTTGTGCGAAATGGCTACAGGAAGTGGATGGAGGTTTCAATTCTTGTGATTACGTCAGTGTTCAAGCTTTTGAATTTGTCTTTGATTTTAAACTTGCTAATATGAGGTTTAGATAATGCTTAATAATTGCCATGAACCATAGACTGTTGCTATGGTACTGTAATTATTCATTATATAATGAAGTATTTGGATATTATATCAGGATTGTTAAATTATGTGCACTTTTTTTATTATTTTAAGGTAACTCTCCGTTTTTGAAAAAAAAACTTTCACTTGTAATGGAGAAATATTTATTCAGATTTGCTGCACACTTAAACTCATCGTAGTAGTATCAGTGGAAAATCTCTCTTCATTCGCAATTCTTATTGGATGATTTTTATCGATGACCAGATCTTGATCTCGTCATCATATAAAATCGGCAATAGTTTGATGACGAAAAATCTTGTCATTAGCAAAAGTCATATTTAGTCATTTGTCATATTAGTCATATTTTGATGGACACGATACCTCACCAAAACCAATCAGAGAGTTAAACAAGAAAAATTGAGACTTGGAATTGAGCATATATTGGGAATGGAATATGCATAAAAATTTGAACATATAATTGTTTGAGTTAGTTTTGATTTCTTGAGTTAGAGATCAGCTATCCAAACAGTGATGCTGCAACTAAAAGGTAATATGTCATTCATTCATCAAATTCAACTTTATCAATCATATTACACTTAATTAATATTTTCCTAATTAAGTTAATTCCGTGTTTTAATTTTAATCTGGTCTAAATTAATCTGGCAAAGAATATGCATCTCACCGAATAAAAATTCAGTGAGATGCATATTCTTTGCTGCTCATGACTGCTAATTTATATTGTTTTAATAAGATATTCATTATCTAACTAAATTAATTAAAACATTTTCTGGAATAAATTGTTTCTTTGAAGACAAAATAGAATAGTTGGAAATGCAACATGTATTTACTAATTTATTTTAGAGATTATTAGAAGTATTATTTCTGTTAGTCTATGAAACCCACACATTTACGTTATTAGCAACTCTATCTCAATTAAAATACTTTTATTATAAAACTTCTTTTTGTGGAATTATTTAAAGAAATGTGAAACTTCCAGACAAAGAGCCTAATCTGTTTGCTTCTTTTAATTTTCATTCAATATGGGTTAACTCAAATTCTAGTCTGTAATTTTAAAAATGGAAATCTGAATTTCACTAACAAATCGAATAGAAATATCTTCTTTTGCTATCGAAGATAATTATCTGTTTCATTTTGAAGTTGTACAGAGAAATAAAAATAGAAAATACATAGAAACCATTTCGCGCATAATGGATACTTTTGTCGCTATTTTTGAAATTGAAAGCGTTAGCTTACTCTTATAAACTTCAGTTTAAGGAAATTAAAAAATTAAAATACAGAAGATTTCAGTAACAACCCAAAAGATATTCGTACATTTCTATTTTGGGAATACCTTCATAAAACTTAATAAATGCATTTCCTTGTAGGAAGACACAAAATTTTCCGATGTGTTAATATACTAAACAAAATACTACATATATATACTGGAGTAATAGATTAAGATAATTTACATAGGAGAAGGTGGGGTACAGTATTAAACGTTTTTAATTTTCAGCTGTGGAATCAAGATATGCATCTATAAGAAGCAAACAAATCCCTTAAAATTATCTTTGATCTCTTACATACATCTCACATATCAAAATTAAAAATGGTAACATTTATTTCCAGTATTTAATGTGTTTGGTAATGATGTACATTGTAGCACTGTGCCCCATTGTCGGAGTACAGTGTTACGCACTGCGGGATACATGTATCGTTACAGTATCACCAGTAAATAAAAAGAATGAGCTTTTCTTAAAATTCATTTTAATTGAAATATACAGGTATCTAACTATTCCTTAAGTTGGCTTAAAATAAATTACCATTTTGATTAGTTTACGTGTAATTGAACAGCTTTAAATGTGAGCAAAGCATTAGGAATAATTGTAGCATAAAGTTACAAAGTAGATAATCAAATAAAATTTAAGAAATTGTCAACTTATTTTAGGTTTTGAAAGGAAGTTAAATCCACGGGGAAAATCCGCATTTTTGCTTTTCTTACTGTCTTTCCTGATGATATTGAGAGAGGAAGTTTATCAATGATTTTTGAGTATTCAAATGAATAAACTTCATTTTTTCGTGAAAATTTAAAGATAGAAATTTTTTTTTGATGTACAACACTTCAAAATCAACATCGTTCTGATTTACAACTTCCCCAATAGAGTGAATTGTATGTTCTTTAAGGTGTTCTTCTTCAGCTGTAACGTATACACCATTCTAAAGTGTTGTGGTCTGCAGCAATGACTGATTGCAAGTCTGAAAAGAAGATATTATCACTATCAGCATAAGATGATGAATCTCCATCTTCTGTTGATGATATATCGGTAGACGTATGCCTCAATTTCATTCTTTTTAGGGTTCAGTGCTTTTTATCCTCTTCAATATTTCCTCTGTAATCATATTTTTAGCTGACTTATCTTTTAGTTCCATCATTTCACCCTTCATCTGTTTTGTACAGTTTTTCGGGATGGGGCATTAGGAAAAGATGTTACTACTTAAGGAGACATAATTTTGTTAGCTTCTGAATGTTTCGAATGAATTAACTAAAGAAAAATGCTAACCACGTAAAGAAATATTGTAAACATCACATAAAAAGATATGCAAAACTATATGGAGGAAAAGCTTTAGGAAAAATATCCAATTTATTTATGTTATCATTCATATTTGTAATTAAAAATATTAAAAAGGAAAATTACAAAGTTATAAGAGTAATAAAATGTACATTGTTAAACATATGCTTGCTTGTAATGTGTTAATTGGACAAATTATGTAGGTAACAGTGCCCCATTTCATTCTATAACAATTTACCCCATCTGACATAGCTAATAACAAAAACTTTTTATGTTTACATAATGTCAATTTAGGTTATCCATTTTAACGTAACATAACCTTAACACAATTAGCTTTACTTCTAAAATATTATCCGTTATAAAATTAGCATCAATGAATAAAGAGAAGTTATTTACAAACACAAAATTTCACTTTTAACATGCAAAAAATAGAGATTTGCTTACAGAAATGTAACTAAAGATGCGAATTCTTGCAAAACACATGGACCTCTGGAAAACAAGATGGCTAACATATTTTAATGAAATTTGGTACAAATACACAGTTTTAGCAGAAAAAGAAATGTACCATACAAAAGGGAAGGATACGCACACATGATTGTCAGTAAAACTCATCAGTGCAGAAAAGTCCAAAATTCACGATGCGAGATCGAACCGAAAATGAGTCAAATATGGAGTATGATCCCCTCTCACAGCCAGTTAGGTTGCACATTGCGACGACATACTGGACACGAGGCAGTTGAGGAATCCCTGTGGTAGTCCATCCCACTACTGGAACAGCACAGTTTTCGCTCCAGGATGGTTTTCGGTTGGGGATGGCGAGATGCAATTGTCCTCATAAGAGCGTCTCAGACATGTTCAATAGGGTTTAGGTTTGGTGATATGGCTGGCCAATCCATACGCAGAGTATTTTCACTTTCGAGATAAGCATCGACCAGTTGTGCCCAATATGGACAAGCGTTGTGGTCCGTGAACAGGAACCTAGAGTCAAAGGCGCCCCTGAAAAGCCAAACACAGGGCTCTACGATCTCCTCTGTATACCTCATATCATTCAATGCCCCTCTGTCAAGCACATGGAGGGGGTGTGGCCGTCCCAGAGGGGTGTGATGCCTGCCCAGACCATGACAACTACGCCACCCTAGTGATCCATTTCCCTGATGTGGGAGGGATGGTATCGGGTCCCAGGCTCTCTCCAGATGAGGACACGTCGAGAATCAGTGTCCAGGGTGAATCTCGACTCGTATGTGAAGAGAACGGTACTCCACTGAAGTCTGGTCCAAGGTTGATGTTGTTTGCACCACGCTAAACGCGCGCTCTTGTGTGCTACAGTGAGATGGACGCAAACAGCGGGTCTTCTGGTATAAAGCCCTCTCTCATGAAGCCCTCCAGAAACTGTAAACCGTGAAACTCGGGTTCCAGTGGCAGTATGCAGCTCATATGAAAGCTGTGAACCTGTAGAAGTCCTGTGGCGCCCCGGTGAAAGTGCCAAATAACGATCCTCATTGGTCATCGTGGCTCTTGGAGGACCTTGTCCAGGTCTTCTCGATATGGATTCGTTTTTTACTAAGATATAACCTTTTCATCGTGAATTATCCAATCATCTGGATATTCAACTATCCGTAAGGGGTCTGGTCCCAATTCATCCGGATACTTGAAATATTCTACTGTATTCATATACGCTTGTAGAGTTTTATTAGTTCAAACTATGTTTTTACACTAGTTTATAGAACTTACGCGGATTTTGAAATTTTCGACTTATATCAAAGGAATGTTTGTGAGGATTTCTCCTTTTTCGCGCATCGTTTGTTGTTCAGTCGCTTCAACGAAACACCATTAAATATGTCCAAATGTTAATTCATTCAACAAATCTATATGAAAACATTTTTTGAGGAGTCTTGGGCACATTTATTCGATTTTTCGTTGTATAGATATTTTTTGCAAAAATATAAGAAAAACATGTAATTCTATAATTAAAACATTATTGAGAAGAAAAAAGTCTACATTTTTGCATAATCATATAAGACCTTCAGAATTTATTTCTATCGAATTGCATAAAGGTTCCCGTTCAATAACGTTTTAAACTATGAATAAATGCTAGTCGTAATTATTATTGCATAAGAATTAATTTAAAGGAATTTAATTCTACAATGGTGCCCCATATCGTCCATGCATCTAATCTACAAAAGACTAAATGATTTGAAACTTTGTCTCCGATGTTAAATCCTGATATAAATAAAAAATTGAATGCTATTGGTAATTAGAGTTAAATTAACTCTCAATGGTGCAACACAAAGGGCTATTCGAGGTCAGCACTTCGTAGTTATGAACTGCTGTCAGATGACGAGGTCATCACTTTGAAGTTTTGAACTACGGTCAGATGATATGGTCAACACCTGATTTGGAATGCACCAACCCATGTATAGGACGGTCTTTCTAACTCCCAACCCTCCGTTTGCCAATCCGTAACTCTTCCAACAAGGTTACCGACGGTCCGTGAAGAATCACGAAATGAAAGATCTGAAGACACCACCTTGTCATTTTGAACTACGGTCAGATGATGAGTACAGCATCTAAACTGGCATCCCACTCTCCAGACTTCCATATCACACCACTTTTAGGACATCTGATCCCGAGACATATTTGAAGTGCACCAGCCTCGACACATTCGACGGTGTTTGATGTTTGCAACTCACAACTCCCCGGTTACCAACTGAGCTACTGCGTACCAACTGAGCTGCTTTATAATCGAGAAATGTAAAACTTCGCTCAAAACTGTAAATGAGTCATGCTTCTAATAATCTATTAAGAGTATCACGTTCATATCTTCAGATATTCCCTCGATCGCTAACATCAAAGATACAGTAATGGTACGATACGGCAGTTTTATGACTATCAACTCAGCATATTTGGCGAAACATCACATGTCGCAACAAAGAAAATTCTTCCTTGAATTCCATTTAAAAAAAGATTAGAAGGGATTTTTACGGTTAAGGCTTTTTGTAACAAATACCAGACAAATTAACGATTGCATATTTTGTCACGGAGTTGAAAACGTAGAAAATATTTATAAAGACTACTTAAGCAGAACCGACATGACACCAAGCACAAAAAATAAGGTGTGCAGGATTCACATGTAATAGAATGACAGTTTATGTTTAAACTGTAGAAATCAGTGCGATAAATTTTCAACTGAAGGATCTATCCCTATTGTATACTCTCAAAGCAAGTTCTATTGGAACTTGTTATACATGTCTATATGGCTTAAGAAAAAAGGTCATTACATATAATAACTGTTTGTTGTACTTTATGACAAGCTGTGGGTTCATTTCTTTCATATGTTTTTATTTAGTAGAAGTTTTTGATAGCTCTGTCCTAAATTAATTGTCCTTCCATTCTACAAGTGCGAAAAGAAAAGGATATTGGGTTAAACTGATGGCGTCTGTCTTACATGAAATAAAATTAATAGTTTATCGTATTTGTCTTGAGTTTTTAATATCCTTTGAACAGACACGTTTGGATCGATAAACTATTTTTATTTGATTGGATGTAATCAGCAATATATACCAGATAATAAATTCAGTACATCATGCTTTGTTTTTAATTTCTTCGATATTACTGCTGTGGGTTTAGGTAATAAAATAACGTTTGGTCTTGATTAAAATTATATTTCTGTGTTAGTAAAATTATTTGATAAAATAATCATATCTATAGAAATTGGAAGGACTCAAGAAACGGAAGTTTTTCATAAATGAACGATTTCCAAGGTTATAAATTTTATAATAGTTCTCAAACACAACGTTCAGTTCTTGTGCTCAGCAGCATATATAATCCCTCATTGTAATTTAATTTAATTTTTGAAATTTTAGCTTATATGGATTCAGAGTTTATATTGTTTGAAGAATATCAAAAACGTTTTATTCTTTCATTAATTTATGATAAATTTCGTATACTTTTTAACTAGATTTTGTTCAAACTTATGACTGTTTAATTTCTCAATAAGTAAACTAATTTCAGGACAGGTGAATTTGTAGTCAGTGAAACCAAATAACGAATTACATAATTATCAATTTCAATTAAACTGGAATTCTACCAAAATTAAAAATAAATGCGTTTACTGATCGTTTACCTACAAGAATCCGACATTTAGAAATATATCTACACTTGATCACCATAATTGAAATAACATGTTTAGATAATGTCTGTGTTTTCTCTAATGTGCTCAAACTACAAAAATGTATTACAATTGTGAAATTTATTTGTTATTTAACCCTTACCCTTAAACAGCCCTAATATCGCCTTGACATCAAGTATAAAAACTGCAGTAATAATATATAAATGACAATAGCTAATATATTTCACTTTTTCCTTCTATCAACCTTTTTACAGAACATTTTAAAAATGTTACGATCAGAATTACCGGGCGTTTTGAGTTGAGTTGGTTAAATGTTGATTGAGAAATTTATTATTTTTGCATATTTGTGTTCGAAGTAAATTGAAAGATATTAAATTTAATCACTTTTTTGTGATTAAATTTAATATCATTCAATTTACTTCGAACACAAATATGCATCCATGATATGTTCATCCATATAATTATTTTATATTCATTGTATTCCTTCTGTAAGACAAACTACAAAAACATTTTCTAAGATCACTACTCTAGAAGTCGATTTATAAATACTCGAGAACTACAGCGTATGGCTACCCCTTTTAATTTAACGCAACCTATCTTATTTTCAAATAATTTTATTTTTATTTTATCGGTAATTTTAAAATACAAAGTTACACATCTTACTTTAAAAGGTTTTGTTTTGCGTATTTTATTTATTTTTATGAAGCAGAATTCTAAAAACCAAACCTCATTAAATAAGTGCAAACAGAAACAAAATTACGGTCAATGAAACAATGCAGAATTCCGAAAAAACGAAACCTGTAATAAAGCAATTGGAAAAAAGACGTTTGAAAAATGTTTATAATCACAAAATGATTAATTTACAAAAATAATACATATATTTATTATAGAAATGTTCAAATATAACCCTAACATTTCGTTATCTTAACTCAAATAAACATACACTAAGTTACGAATCAAATGTATTAAAGATGTTGATGAGGTCATGGAGAACCTGGATCGGAAGGGGTCTCAATCTCCAATAATGACAGTACAGCAAATGATAAATAAGCATGTCTTGGTATTTGAGAATCCTAGAAGATTATTTTGAATCCTAACAAAAATAAACTTATATATTGACAGAATTTATCTAATATTGAGGTATGTAATTTGTTTGCTCTTGGTTAAGTCCAGCTCAAAGTTAATTTGTTGTATAGAAATCTTGTAAAAGTGACCTTCTATTTGGATGAGCACTTGAGATAGCTCCGAAGTGCTGATCAAGAGCGTTGAAATGGAAATGAACTTCTCAATAACTGTACGAAATTAAACGCAGGGTTATCATTGACGGTACGACAAATGGTAGAGGTAAAATTAGAGCAGTTGGATGATTTCAGTCTTCCGAAAGAAGAGTTTTTCGAAGTCTTATTTTATTTTGGGGGATTGTTTGATAATGAATTGAGGCAATGCGGATACGAAGGGTGAACTCAACTAATGCTGGTTTCCAGAAAATCGCATTTACACTCGGATGTCTTCCGCTCTTAGTACATAGAAGAGCAACTGTCAGTCCTAGTTTTATATGGTAAGAAAGAGCAAACTCAATAAAAAGTTACTATCATTATTAACTAATGTCTTATAAAACAAAATATGAGGAAAAAAGGTTCGATCTTCATATCCGTTTTAAGTTTGCCCTTCGTATCCGCAAAGCCTCAATTCTTTGTAGTGCGTAGAATAACACGTCGGCGATTTTGCTCAATGTGAGAAGTTAGGAGGGTGATCTGCAACTAGTTGGAATCTGATTTGGTTTATCAGGTTTTAAAAAAGGGATATTGTTTGCTGTTTTCCAAGGGGTGGGAAAGTGTTGTAATTTGAAAATTGTATTAATAATCTGAATAAAGATAAGGATAATTTTGTTTATAGGAGGGGGGTAAATTTTGATCCACTTTCTTAGTTATACCTACCATTCCAGAAGCTTTTTCGATTTTGAGTGTTTCCATAGAGATGATTTTGAATGGAAGGGTACTAACAGTTCGTTATATTTTTTTTACTTTTATAGAATTCCTTAATAGTTTCGAAACCTTTTTTCCGCGGTTTTTGGATCAATAATATAATTTTTCTTGAATTGTTCTTCAGTGCTATAGGCGAACAGGTTAGCTGAATCAATATCAGAAACTGCAGATTGTTGGAGAAGTGGTGAGGAAGTGGATATAGTTTCTTTTGTTGTTGATACTATGTTTAGTGGTGTTCTATATTGACTTGTCTTCAGTATTTAGTTATTCACGCTTACTTTTCCAGCAATCAAGAAAACGAGAATAAATGTTTTTCTGAAGTTTGTTTTGAGTTTTAATGAATAAGGATTTAAGATCGGGACCTTTAGTTTTTTTTGGGGAATAATTTTATATTTGATCTATTTTTCGATAACTTGTTTTATTTTAGTGGGGAGGTAGATTTCATCTCTCTCTCTCTCTCTCGGCAGGGAAATTAGATGAGATATTATTGGCCTGGAGAAGTTGATTAGCAATTTTGGTAGTTGCCTCATCAATTTCGATCTTCGTTTGAAATTTAGTTGGATTGCTTGGGGTATGTGGCAGTTTCATTAACAATTTGTTTTCTAAGTTTCCAATTTGCAGTTCTGTTATTTATGAGGAGAGTAGGATGGATGTGCAATTTCAAATTTAGGAAGACAGGATTATGATCTGAGGGGAAATCTGGGATAGAATCAACTGAGTATTTGCAATTAAACAGTTTTAGTCTTTAATCGGATTCTTTCAGTGGGTGCTGTAATAATACCCATTTGGGAGGCAAGTTGAAAATTTTTTTATTCTGCTCTAGAACTACATCTGCAGTTTCAGAACTGATGGTATGGATTAAAATCGCTGGAAAGGGCAACCTGATTGTTGGTACAAAACAATTTTTCAATATCGTTAATGAAAGTAACATTGTGAACATAACATAATTAAAGTAACACAACAGAAAGTCTGTTGTAACAACACAACATACACGGGAAAAACTGTAAATACATTTTAGTTTGGAATATACGTATATGCTTTTGTTGGGCCTGTGGTGAGGCTCTTGCATACAAATCACGTCAGAGTTGTGGGTGTAGGTAAATTCTCTGCGCTCGATTACTTGTTACATATACCTTTGGCATTACATACACCCATGCAAATCCCAAGGTTTGTTAGACCAACCAGATTATTGAGGATAAGCATTGAGCGAGAATGGAAAGCTTACCCAGAGGATTCTGAGCATGTTCATGATCTCACTGATCCCTCCGAATAACTAGATAATTGTCGATAGCTTCTTAAGTAAGGAGAGCTCGTCATTAATGCCGTCCAATGCGATTTCTGTATTCTGGATTGGGGGCGTGTTTTTAACTCGAAAAACGATTGCTTGAAGGCAGATATGAAAGTTACTTGATTTCTGGTTAGAGGTATAATCTCAGATTTATGGGGATTTTTTCTGAGTGATATCAACAAAAGAAGAAGTTTGATTAATAGGTCTATTTATAAGAGTTTTAAGATTTTTATGGGGTTATATATCGGGAGGTTTGTCTGGTTTTTGGGCATATCGTCCAGGATGCAACAAGCCCAAACTGTTGGCAGTTGATGCAGTTAGGGTTTCATAATAAATAATAATATGTAATACGTTAAAGTTAATTAGATATACGTATAATACTCGCAAGTAGAAAGCATATATGTAGGTAATTACCGTTACAACGGGTATTGTAGAAAGTGCAGGATCGATTCCGTAGAGAAAGATCCAGGAACAACAACTCTTGAACCACGGTCATGTGACGAGGTCAGCACCTGAGGTGGCGCCTCACTCCCCAAGTAATAAGTACTAGGGGGCCTACCCCCTGCTCGCTAACGCTCGCCAACCCCCGGAGGATTGCTTCGCAATCCTCATTGGTTCGCTGCGCGAACCTATGCTCGCTTCGCTCGCCTCAATGAAGACATGTGTCCTAGCATAAGGGATTGTTTACAAAATATGTTACCAAAAAAATATGTTTTTCAAATCTAAATTTGCTGTATTACAGAAAAAATATATACAGTATCTCTAAAATCAGAATTCAAATGAAAACTTTGTGCAAATTTTAACTCGAAATGTGAACGTTGCTTTGGAAATTGAATACCCAGCATGGTGTTTGTGTGTACATTTTCCCAGCACTCAAACGACCCACACTTTTTCATTGAGTTTGTTGCCGAAAGTTGTAGTGCAAGCGTCTTGTTGAACTATAATTGTTGGCCCTAAAAAGGACCGTTTTTTAAATGGCCCTGAAAATATCCTCCGCTTTCTTTGATTTCTATTAAAAACTAACTGCAACAGCTCATTAAAATTTCCTTTTTTTTTCAGTAAAATTTCATCCGATAACGCTATAAATTCAATCGATGCACGAGACTTCGCGATAAACAAACAAACCGTACAGTGTTGCCAAAACACGATTACAGATAACGTCTTTTTTGCGTGCCACATAAGATAATTATATATATAGATAGAAGACGTCGGTTATTCTTTCTGGTATTGACATAAACAATTATGTAATGACTATAATACAATAATTTTATGATAATCTGAGGAATAGTGGTCATCAAACATCTCAATAAAAATTATTTATCTCTTTAACTTCACCAAAAACTATTTAAATTCAGTTTATAAGGTCAACTTTTAAGATCATGTAACAAATACCAGAAGCAAAAGAAGTATGTATCATATAAGTAAAAGCATAGAAGTTGTTTGAAGACTACTTCTTCAGAACCAACAAGGTTACAGTTAAAAATATCAAGGTGTACAAGACCTACATGCTTGCTGCAAGGTGGTAGTTTGTGTTGAAGCTGTAGAAAAATCAAGTGTGATTATTTCCTAACTGAACGATAAAATCTTCTTAAATACTCTGACCGTAAGAGCCAATGATTTATTTCGATGTTTTTTCGAATTGAGTTATAAAAAACGTCTTACCTGTGATAATGGTCAAATGCACTTCGATGACGCGTTTGTGTGGAATGACAAAAAAAGTTGCCCTGGAAGGAATTTTCAGAATGCAATAAAGTTTACAAGGTTGGTAAAGTG
The DNA here is from genome assembly GCA_947359465.1 of Metellina segmentata. Taxonomy (NCBI): domain Eukaryota; kingdom Metazoa; phylum Arthropoda; class Arachnida; order Araneae; family Tetragnathidae; genus Metellina; species Metellina segmentata. The sequence goes on along the minus strand of OX375878.1, from coordinate 118,207,172 downwards.
CTTATGAATGAGTAAATTACTAAAATTTGAGACTGAACTGTCCAAACTTTATTGAGAAAATTAAAAAAAGTGGTACTATTCAGTATGGCGTATGACCGCAATTATTCCTAATGCAGCATACCTATCGCTTTGGTAGAGAATCATACAGGCTCTTTATGAAGTCCTGCGACAGTCCACCCCATTTTGCTTGAACCCTGTCAAGTTGTTCCAGCCGATTAGGCAGTGCGAGTGGAGTGATGACATCTCGCCCTTGCCTTCTCATACATTCTCGATCAGGGTCAGGTCCGGAATATATGCCGCCGAAAGTAAGATATCGTTGACCAGCTCGAGAGAAGGAAGCAATATGGGATCAAGCATTGTCTTGTTGAAAAATCGGGGGAACCTGGAAATTCAGGAATGAGAGCGTAAGTAGCTGTAAAATTTCTTGTACATAACGCTGGCCTGTAAAATAACCCGTAACGAATACCAAAGGTTATTTGGCGATCGGTACTGTGTTTCGACACCAGTATATCATTAACTGCGTTGCATAGTTATAATATCCAAATGGGACATAGTTACTATCTTTCGTTATTGTTAAGGGGGTCCGGGACACATTGAAAAAAAATTTTTAATAATTAATTTAGAATTTTGAATTTTTTTGTACTGATTACCCACCTAACTAATAAACAAAATCACAACACAAAATTTTTCCAAAAGTTTAAAAAAAATTTAATTAAAATTTTTTGAAAAAAAGAGGGGTCCTTTTAAATTGCTAAAACTTAAAATATTCTTAATCAAGTTTCAAAATTCTTGCAGTAAATTATTCACAAATTTATAAACTTTAATTTCGATTCAGCAATTTAAAAAATATTAATTCAATAAAAAATAAAAAATAGTTGAATAAAAATTTTAAGATACTTTTTTTTAAAAGTCATATTTTTAAAAGTAAATATTTGTTTCAAATTTGCTGAATCAAAATTAAAGTATAATGTTTGAAAAAGATATATTCCAAATTTCAACCCTTTAACTCTATCGGTTTTCGACTTATAGCAATTTGAATGCAGGAAATCTTGAAAAAAGGTATCATGGAGAAAAACGCATTTAAAGTTTAATGACAGAGTTGTTGCCATGACAACAACTGTCAAGAGTTAGATTTTCAAAACAACGCACCACAAAAACTATTACATCTCTAGTTCTAATTAAGATAGAAACATGATTTAGACGTCATTTTAAGCAGAAAAACACAGAGAAATTCTTAAAATAATAAAAAAAGTTTCGAAAATGTGACTATTTTTGTGTCCCGGACCCCTTTAACTTAAGGTCCGAAACACAAAAATCGTCAAATTTTCGAAACTTTTTTTATTATTTTAAGAATTTCTCTGTGTTTTTCTGCTTAAAATGACGTCTAAATCATGTTTCTATCTTAATTAGAACTAGAGATATAGTTATTTTTGTGATTGGTAGTTTTGAAAATCTAACACTTTTGACAGTTGTTGTCATGGCAACAACATCTGCGAAAGACGTTATTTAAGTCTACGGAGACATTTAAACTATATAGAAAAAAGGTAGAACTTATAAAAATCAAATTAAACCAAAGATTTTAGAGGAAAGAAGGAGTTATATACTCATCTGGATGCTTTTAAAAGGTATTTAAGTATTTTATTAATTTTAAATCGGTCTTTTAAACTTTAAATGCGTTTTTCTCCATGAAACATTTTTTCAAGATTTCCTGTATTCAAATTGCTATAAGTCAAAAACCGATAAAGTTTAAGGGTTGAAATTTGGAATATATATTTTTCAAACATTATACTTTAATTTTGATTCAGCAAATTTGAAACAAATATTTACTTTTAAAACTATGATTTTTTTTTAAAAAGTACCTTAAAATTTTCAAAAATTTTCATTCAAATATATTTTATTTTTTATTAAATTAATACTTTTTAAATTGCTGAATCAAATTAAAGTTTATAAATTTGTGAATCATTTACTGCAACAATTTTGAAAATTGATCAAGAATATTTTGAGTTTTAACAATTTAAAATGACCTCTTTTTTTTTTTCAAAAAATTTTAATTTAAAATTTTAATAAAGATTTTGGAAAACTTTTGTGTTGTGATTTTGATTATTAGTTAGATGGGTAATCAGTACAAAAAACTTCAAAATTCTAATTAATTAATAAAAAAAAATTTTCAATGTGTCCCGGACCCCCTTAAGGCATAATTCAATATACATTTTATAAGGTTATGCATGTTTACGTCACAGAAGGGTACAATAAATCAATTGTCGGACTATTAAAATAACAGAAACTAATAAATCTTAAAAATAAAAAAAAATCTGCTTTATTTTCGACTACAATATATATATATATATATATATATATATATATATATATATATATATAGAGAGAGAGAGAGAGAGAGAGAAGTATACAGATTTTAGCTTCAATTTATAAATTTTATACAAAATTTGTACCTTATTTAAAATTTGTCCAGTAATAAGCTATTTTTTGACACAGTTTTCCAGGCATGTGTAGTAAAATTACACCTTTAATTTTTACATTTGATGAATTTGAGATAAATTTAAAATTATCCATAATTCATTTCATATATTCTAACGTCATTTTGTACAGAACAAACCTATTTAGTTCGAGAAAGGTGCTTGCTGTCGTAAAGGAACCATAAGAATTTCTACGTAAATTTTGCTAAAAGAATTTTCTAAATTGACTCACAGAAAACATTTCCACTATATGTTAAAATAATAAATTTCACATGTGTGCTGGTACAAATTATGTGTTTGGTATGTATAAAAATGGAGAGATGGACCAATTGGCTTAAGTTGGAGCACAGTTGCTCCTACATAAATCCCCTTTTCTCTCTCTATGTAACATCAAGAGATTTACATCCTCGTCCCAGACTAGTTTTCTACTTAATACAGGACATGACCACTTACAAAGACACTCACACCGTATTGGAGTAGCGAGAGCAGCTACAGTGTGTATCGAAATGATAGGTCCACCCGCATTTTTCAAAATTTCGACTCTTAATTTAGAATAAGAAACACTTTTTTGGTGGAAATAATTATACAATAATCGTTATAACTATTTAGGAAGCAATTTGTCAAAAATAAATAATTCCTTTTTATTTCATTCAATTTTTCATTTTGAGATCGTTTCGAAAGATAGGTCCACCTTTATAAATATTTGCACCAAAACGTTTATTTCCACAAAATTTGCATAAATAACACAGTTTAGTCTTACTGCGGGATTACGCTGGCTGCTGTGGAAGTATTTAAACAGATTTGAACATCACGTTGCAATTAAATTAAATGGGTCGTCGTTGCAGTCTTTCGCTGATTGAGCAAGGGAAAATTGATGCATTTAAGAAGTGTTGAAAATCGAAAAGAGACATAACTAAACTTTTAAACAGATCGCATAATGTTGTAAACAATTTTGTTTTAACTTGGAAATGCTTATGGCACTAAAGAAACATATGGGCGGCCATCAAAAGTGACACCTCGACAAAGAAAGAGTATCGTAAAGGATTTAAAATCTGAAAATACGAGCTTATCCACGTTGGTCAGGCAACAAAACCCTCCAATATCAAAATCTACGGCCCATAGAGTGGTAAAGAAGTTCGACAATTTAGTTTACTGGAAAAGGAAAACGGCTCCGAAACTAACTAAAGAGCATAAAAAAAAGCGATTGAAATTTGCACAGGAAGTGATATCCTGGAAAGAAGACTGGCATCGAGTGATATTCAGTGATGAAAAAAAATTCATCCTGGATGGTCATGATAACTGGCAGTATTACTGGCACGACCTGCGTAACGATGGAGAGATATTCTCGAAGAGGCAAGCTAGCGGTGGTTCCGTTATGGCATGGGCCGTATTCGGACGTGCAAGAAAAACTGATTTAGCATTTGTAGACAATCGTTTGAATGCTGCAGCCTACCAACAGCTGCTTGAACAATATTTTCTTCCACAATCAGAGCACATTGGAGGCCCGTTCTTTATGTTCCAACAAGACGATGCTCCTGTGCATACTGCAAAGTCCACTTTTTAATCGTTTCTGGATAATGGTGTACATATTATCGATTGGCCACCTTGCAGCCCCGACCTGATCCGGTAGAAAACATATGGACCATACTCGCAAGAGCAGTGTATGCAAGCGGAAGGCAGTACAACTGTACTACAGACTTAAAAAACGCCATTTGCTCCGAATGGGCCAAAATCGAGACAAACTCTTGACAAAAACTCGTAGAAACTATGCCGAATAGAATTTATGAGCTCATTCTGAAAAACGGTGGAAAAATTTCGTATTAGTTGAACACTAATTCGATGTTTGGTTCAGTGGACCTATCTTTTTGAAACAGCTGTTTCACATAATTTTTGTCTTCCGTATAATTCCTATGATTTGTATATTATTTATGCATAATTTTGTCATTCTATGAACTAACGTAGTTTATAAAATAGCACTTTGTACACAATAAAACTTTTTTTACCAACATAACTTTCGATTTTACTAGTGGACCTATCATTTCGATACACACTGTATTTGTCTCCTGTGTTAACCCGGCAAAGCCTGAATTAATTATTTTTTTCCAATATCAATTTCTTTCTAGTATATTGTTGATATGATGCTATTTATGTAGGAAAAGCCTTTTTTTTGTTGTAAAATTTCAATAATCTTCTCAAAAATGCATGGTACCTTATGGTACCGCTAGGCTTTTAAGGGAGAAAATTGTAAGTAATGCAATTTCGTATTGATATTGACGCAAGCGGTTTAAATATATTTTTACCAGTTTATGATATGAAATTAATACAAAAATACAAATGTATGGCATAGAAGAACACATTTTGATAAATATATAATAGTAAAAAAAATATCCTAAGAGAAGAGAAAATGTTTACTATCCAGAAAGCACAAGACAAATGGTAATACCAATAATATTACCAACTAGCAAAATACCCGACCTTACTCGGTTTGAATTGGTTTACTCTAGATTGAAGAGATAATCAAAATATATAATGACTTACGTTTTTTGTAGAATAAAAATTTATTTTAACATCTTTCGCCATCTTTATATTTTCTACAACTTACTTTGGACACAAATCCTACACATGCATATCCATTCATGTAATACATTTCACATACATCGCACAATTGCTGTATGACAAAGCTACAAAATGACGAAAGGTGATACTAAGGTTACTACTATAAAAGACGATTTATATGAAGATTTGGAATTCCCTTTCTTAAGTTCTTTTCATGTTCAACTCAATTAATTAAAATTACGATTTACGGCGAGTGCTCTCGCACTCATAGTCAACAAAACAATATTTTTTTACTTGTGGCACTCTTGCCTCCGGTATGCGACATTGTGAAATTTTGCAATCTTCTAATGTCATTATTACAACGAATTTTTTAATGTTTGAAAAAGTTCCAGTTTGGTTTAATAAACATTATTATTCTTTCAATAAAGGCATTATTCTTTAAATAACGGCATTATTCTTTAAATAACGGCATTATTCTATAAATAACGGCATTATTCTTTCAATAACGGCATTATTCTTTAAATAACGGCATTATTCTTTCAATAATGGTATTACACTTAAAATTTACTGAAAATTTATACTGACTTACCTAACATTTTTAAGTCTAATACTTTGTGGTGCTGTTGCGTGTGATGAGAAGGAAAACACATTTATTAAAATAATAAATATTTAAAACAGGAAACAGCGAAGTAAAACAAAATAAAAGATGTCGCAAAAAATTGTTCTAAAGATATTAATTTGTGATTCAATTTTATCTCTTGATCTCGCACAGTTGCCACAACTTACAACTAAAAGTGTACAAAATTTAGAAATGTGAAATTAATTCAGAGCGAAAGAACCAGAAAAAATATCACTGCTCGCGCGATCTTGTTCATTCTCGTTTCATTGAAAAATATCGTCTGTCCCAAATATTCTTAAATCGTTTTCATTGCGCAAAGAATAAAAATAAGACTCAAATAAATGAAGTATCAGAGATGAAATTCCATAAAATTTTTTTTTTTTTGAAGAATAATTACTTTTTCAGCAGTACTGGTAAAGCAATCGAAGTAATCGTAATATTCAATAGACATTCCAATTTTTCCAAAACTACCAAATTATGGTTGATTTGAGTATACTTACTCAGGTGTTTTAGCATGAAACTCAACTAAATATAACAATAAAGAAATGTTTAATATTGCATTCACTAAACTAATAGATAATGTATAAAATAAAATACAATGCAATCAAATATCTGGAATACAATTCATGTGATGTCTACACAAACACACTAACACAAAATCGAGCATAGAACAGAAAGACGGACAGACAGACTTTCGCAACCAATGCCACTCACTAAATGAAGATAAGTACTCACTGTATGCAAATTTTCATGAAAATATCTTAAACCGCGTGGACGTGTATAGGGCACAACATACATACAGACAGACAGACAGACAGACAGACACCAAACGAAAAAAAGGCGGATTCGGCATCAGAAGGGTCCAAAACGGATAGAAAACTTGAAATGGGTCGAAAATATTGAATGTACAAACAAACACTCCATTCTTATTTATATAGATAATACTGGCATTTACCTATGAAATATAATCACTAACTTTATTGCATTGTCTATTTCCAATGTTATTTTGTGTGAAAGTCTAAAAAAAGTACAAACCCCTACGTCACATTTTACGCACATAGTGTGAACTCGACTAGTGTAGTTTATAGCAGCACATCTTGAACCCAACTTCTTTAGAATTTATTTGTACCAGTCTTTTTGATTCTCTTTGCTACTTTTTTTCGTTAGCAGAGTTTGCCAGACCCTCTCTCTTCTGAATCTAAATCTAAATAATCATTTCTGTGGGTTTTATCTGTGACGTTTCTACATTTACACGTAACTGACGACCAGATAAATTATCTGTAAATTCTCCTTCATCTTCTGCAGAGTCTTCATCTGTGATACTACTGAAACATTAGAAGGTTCAATATAGACATCTAAGTCCGACTCTGAGTTTAATTCATCAAATAGCAGAAGAGCTCCTTCTAGTGTTAAATATTTCTGAATAATGAAACTGTATTTCAAAATAATAAAATATACACATGATTTAAATATATACATAAAAACTGCCATAAGAAATAATATGTTCACAAATATAGTCAGACACATTTTAACTCCACAACTGTATTTTAACCTACAACTCCCCATTTTATACTTTTGGCTTTGTTATTTTTATGAAATAAGCAATAGAAATACTGTTTTTTTTTAATGCAAAATTTTCGTATAATTATTTTATACACATTTAAATTTTAACTATTCTATTATATATAATAAAAAAATTAATTATACACTTTTAAAACATTTTTGTGAATTTTCTAGAGCAAAAATCAATAAAACTCTAAGCAGTGACGTAAAGATAGTGTAAAAGCCTAGTGGTACCATACGGTACCAGTAACATTCCAATACAAAAAAGATCTACATAATATTATTATATTTTTTGAAACACTGTGCACGTAATATCTAGACATGAACGATAAATATTGTATCAAACTTTCATTTCTATATGTATCAGTAAAGAGAGAACGATTGTACTTACTTTTTCGATGTGTCATTTTGTCATAGCCCAAAAATGTTCTTGTTTCTTCCGCTCAAAGTAAAAACCTGATGTGTTGTTTACTAAAATTATTACCTAGACAGGATTTTTCACTCTCTTGTGTGGTGCCATCTACTAACAAACAAGAAAAATATTTGCATTATAACGAAGAAAATTGTAATATTTTAAACCTTTATTTCTGGTACCATATGGTACCGCTAGGCTTTCCCGGGTTAACTTGACTAAATAACTAAAGACCTTCTCAAGGCGGACTACCCTAAAATTCCTGACAAGAGAAAATCAAATGCTGTTGATAGTGTTTTCAAGCTTTATTTTTCAATTCAAAACTTTACTGGGTTGCTTATTGATTGATAGCAGAGAGCTCACAGACTAGCGTAGGTAGGTAGGTATTTTAATAGGCGTCGCACAGGAGCAACACAGCGGGATATTGATGACATTCCGGCATCAAACCCGAACCGAGTAAAACACCACGTTATTTTCAGCCACCGTCAGATGACGAGGTCATACCTGTTCTGTATATCCACTCTCCAAACTTTCATGCCAACGTAAGGACATTTGATGCCATGACAAATTTAACATGCACCAGACCTCCTTGTACATGACGGTCTTTGGTCGGATTGGTACTCGATCTCTTCGGTTGCTAATCCGTTACTCTTCCAATTGGACTTCCTAGGACTCAAACGGGCGTAGAATAAAATAAACGAATTGTATTTTGAGCACATTACGAAACAGACACGATCTAAATAAATTATTCTACACATCGTAATTAAGTCAGTATCATATATCTATTATGGGGAATTTTTAAATGACTGTTTATCGAAGTAATGTAATTATGTGTATTCAACCAAACATCTGCTCTGACTTTCTCCATAAATTGTGATTATTTATTTTTTCTTGAATGGAACCCCGGACTCAAACGGACGAAGAATAAAATAAACGAATTGTATTTTGAGCATATTGTGAAACAGACAGGATCTAAATAAATTATTCAACACATAGTAATTAAGTCAGTATCATATATGTATTATGGGGAATTTTTAAATGACTGCTTATCGAAGTAATGTAATTATGTGTCTTCAACCAAACATCTGATCTAACTTTCTCCATAAATTGTGTTTATTTATTTTTTCTTGAATGTGCTGCGCAAAGAACGTCATATAACCAGTAGAGAAGATATAACATAGAATAGGCAAATTAATTACGGAGGTATGTTTAGGTACTCTTCAATAAAAAACTGTTAACTTCCATATTAATTATAAAAAATTCCGAAATAAAAATCAGGTTTCAATGCGAGATTAGAACTTTATACTCTTAGTTTGTTATAGTTAGAAGTGTAGTTTAATAAATCAATACACGACACTAATTGGAAAATTATATATATTATAACTCTTAAAGTTTAAATTTAAGTTTAATTACAAAATTAATGTATTTACAGTATATTTACAAACATCTTTGACAATTAAGAATATCCGACAACTAAGAGGCCATCTGCCTAAAAAGTCATGGGCCGTCTGCCCAACTGCTAGCTTCGGTGTCTGGGGGAACATCTGTCTCATTGCTGCAGTCGCTTCTGAGCGGACGCTTCCTCTAGGTGGCGTTACTGCTGCGGACGTATCAGGCTTTGGCGCGCTCGTCGCACAATCCCACAATCGGCTATCCTGACTGTAATTTCGTCCTCGAAATTCGCCGTCTTCAACATCAGTAAACAGGCCATAACATTATCACATATCTGAAAATACAAACAAAAAAGAAGAAAGAAAGAGGGAAAAAAGGCTCATATATACATTTTTTTTTACTGTTGACCAGTGGGCCAGGGTTTCATGTAATCAGCTGCAGAAGTAGTTAGGCGTGGACCTTCATGATCGCCCACTTTTTCAATGGCATATCTGTCATTAGGAGACACTTTTACAACTCTATAGGGTCCCAAAAATTTAGGTTTCAGCTTAAGCCCAACTCCAAACTGCGTACGCTGAATGACCACTAGATCTCCTACTTTGTACACTCTAGATTTTTTTCTCCCTTTGTTATACTGACGTTTATTTTCCTGTTGCAATTTGAAAATATTGTCTTTTGCTTGTTCGCGTAATTCTTCTCTCTCCTTCATCACGGACTTTTCATACTCTTCTTCTAATATATCTTTTATCTTCAGATCTTCTTTATTTTTCATAATGATGCCAATCATCAGTTCGAATGGCGTATGCTTCGTACTTCTGGATGGTGTACTGTTTATGATACTTTGTAGACTTGGAACATATTTGAACCATTTGCTAGGCTCCTCTATTGAAAGTTTGGCAAGAACAGGAATCAGCAGACCAATAATCCTTTCTGCCTGCCCATTGCCTCTAGGAATTCCGGTTGTTATTTTACAATGTTCAATTCCCTGATCAGTACAATAATCAGTGAATTCCTTCGATGTAAACGCTGATCCCCTATCTGAAATTATTCGTGATGGGTTTCCAAAAGTAGCTTGTTGTAATTTCAGCTTTTCGATAGCATCGCTAGCCGAGGTAGATTTCACTGGGTACAACCAGACAAACTTCGTAAAGGCATCGACTACCGAGAAAATATGTTGGTATATTTTATTCGTTGTTGGAAGGGGTCCCAAAAAGTCGATATTGTAAGTCCCAAGTGGAACGTTGTCTTTCGGCACTGGATTAAGAAACCCTTCGCCTTTTCCACGTTTTCTATTGCAGAGGATGCACTGTACGCAATTAGAAATAACGATTTCAACCTGTTTTCTTGCATTAGGAAGAAAAAACTGCTGCTTAAGAATTTCCTCTGTCTTGGCAGCGCCAAAGTGACCTTTGTTGTGAACGTCTCTAATGATGTTATTTTGCATCGCTTGAGGAACCATTAGTAGTTCTTTCCCATTCTCATACTTGTTTAGAACTCCGCCTTTAATGAAATGTTCACTCTCATGTCCTTCTTCAACTAGAGTTTTAATTGCTTTAATGTGATCATCTAGATGTTGTGCAGCTTCTATTTGGGTTGTTAATTCTCCTCGTGCACGAGTTGTTATCAACAATATGTTCCTGCTAAGGGCATTCACGTGCTTCATTTGGGTGCCTGATCTATGGATAACCTCATAATCATATTCTTCGAGTGACAATGCCCATCGAGCAATTTTTGGTGTAAGCTCTTTTTTCTGCATAGTCCTCTGAAATGCAGCGCAATCGGTCACTATTTTGAACTTAGTACCCAACAAGTAGTAGCGAAATTTTCGCAAAGCCTCGATTACAGCCAGTACTTCCAATTCGTAAGAACAATATTTCTCTTGTTGAGGAGTAGTCTTCTTGCTCATGAAGTGAATGGGATGAAATTTCCCATCATGAGCTTGCTGAAGCAAAACAGCTCCAAAGCCGTGGCTACTAGCATCCGTATGTAATTCTAAGGTTGCTCCTTGCCTAAAGAGATGCAATACCGGACTACTTGAGAGAATTTCCTTAAGCCTTTCAAATGCGTCGACTTGCTCAGAGCCAAATGTCCATTCGACATTATTTCGAAGCAGGTCACTTAATGGTTTTGCAATTCTTGAAAATCCACCGACAAATTGTCGAAAGTAAGAGCAAAGACCCAAAAAACTCATGACTTGTTTTACATTTTTCGGCTGGGGAAAATTTTTCACAGCACGCGTCTTGGATGGGGAAGGTTGAATTTTGCCGCCCTCTATAACGTATCCGAGAAATTCTATCTTATGTTGAAGAAATTGACACTTTTTAAAATTTATTATTACGCCGTATTCTGACGCAACCTTCAAAACCCTTTTAATTTTTTCCAGCCCTTCTTGTTCATCAATGGAAGGTATAACAATATCATCCATGTAAATTATTATAGTCTTGTCTCGAATTAAGTCTCTAAACACCGTGTTTATGTACCTCACAAAAACACTTGGTGAGTTACTACATCCGAAGGGTATAACATTGAACTCGTACTGTCCTTCATGGGTGACAAATGCTGTGTAACGTGTCGAATTAGGGTCCATTGGTATGTTGAAAAATGCGTTTTTTAAGTCCAAAGTGGAAAATACCTGTGCGTTTCCCAAGCAATCTAAAACATCTTGAATTAATGGGAGTGGGTGCTTATCTTTGATTTACTTTCGATTAACCGATCGATAATCAACGCACAATCTGTATGAATTATTACCCTTCTTTTTACACAAAACAATGGGTGAAGCGTAGTTAGAACAGGAGGGTTTAATTATTCCGTCTTTTAACCATACTTGTATTTGTTCCTCAACTATTTTCTGTTCTTTTAAAGACATTCGGTGCGGTCTCTGACAAATCGGTACATCATCAGTTAAAATTAAAGTCATTTTTACTTCTGTGTCTTTAATTTTATGCGGCTTATATTCACTAATCAAAATATCTAACTCGTTTCTTATTTTAGGATCTCTTATATGTTGCAATTCAATTTCATCTGTCAAGGAAATCGGCAATTCGGATAAAGGATTAAAAGTCAAATCATTTTCTTGAACATCCTGTGCACAAGATGACGCTACGCCTATCATTGGAATATTAATGGCAGTCGCCAATAGTTCACACCTGTTTTTAGTGATGGGAGTATTCGAGTACAAAAGTACTCATGTATTCGATACTTAAAAGTAACCGCTGTACTCGATACTTTTATGTGAGTACCGGAAGTATTCATATGAGTACCGGAAGTACTCAAGTAGTTGTTGTTGTATTCATCCAAAGTATCGGTTACAAAAGTACTCATATGAGTACAGAAAGTATTCATGAATACAGGAAGTACTAAAGTAGTTGTATTCTTCCTAGGAGTATCGGTTACAAAAGTATTCATTTGAGTACCGGAAGTACTCTAGTAGTAGTTCCTGTACTCATACAAAGTAGTAAGTACTCATCAAAGGTATTCGCATACAAGAGTACTCATGCTGGCTGTTCAAATACCAAAAGTATGTCGCTGCGTATTCGAACACCTGAGAATTCATCGTATTCTTAAGTAGCAGAAGTATCATATTGTAAAAGTATGGATATCTATGGTTCTCGTTAGTTTTATTTTTCTTGTCTCGATTTTGCTTTTCCCAATTTTATAAATCTTGAAAATGCACGTGATGAATGAAGCGTCGAAAAATTCCATCGATTAAGAGATTGGATTTCTTTGCAAAAGACATTGAGTTTGCCTTTTACTGTTGAAAATTGTATTTAAATTTGTCAATTTTTTTTTAATTTTAATTTTTAAGCTTTATTTCTGGTATTAAAAATATCTATACAAATAAGATACTTTTATGCTCAAAATGTTTTTCTGTTTCTTCAAGTAAAATAACGTTATTATTTCATTCTTGAGATGACTGTTACTTTCTTCAAAGTACCTGACCAGAGTAAATGGCTACAAATTCCCAATTTTTACATGCTATCTTGAAAATATATGTGCTGCATGAAATGCTGAAAAGTTCCATCGATTAAGAAATTGGATTTAAAATTTTCTGGAAGCAATTTCCCGAATAGACAGGCTGGATTATCAGTGAAGTACACATATTATGCCCTTTATTTTCTACAAGAACAATTTGCTGTCGGTTAGGAAAATCACTTAAGTATTATCAGTTCTATTACGTTTCTTTAATTTCTAGATTACTTTTTCTCTTAAGTGATAGTATTAGTCTTAACAAAGTTACTTGGGGTCATTATTAAGTTTAAATGTTTCTTTCATTTCTTGTTTACTTTTTCATAAATGTTAAAAATTATTGCTTAAAAATGTAATTAATTCTAAAATCTAGAATATTCTGTAAAACTTTTAAATTAGTTACAAGTGCTTTATCATTTGTATGTTGGGTTCTTTCTTGCATTTGAGTAAATGTTGTGTTGCTTTCAGTTTGTTTTCATTTATGTTTTAAATTAATGTTTCTAAAATTTAATTGATTCTAATATCTAGTATAATCCTGTAAAACTCTTGAATTAGTTTCAACTGCTTTATCATTTGTATATTGTTTTCGATATGTTTCCCTGTTTTGCATGTCATCGTGTGTATGAATCTTAAATATCTCAAGATATATTTGAGCCGATCAACCGGTATAGTGGTTAAGGTGTTAGCCTCTAGATCGGAACGTTTCTTGTTCAAATCCGGGTCTTGGCATGGATGTTAGTAAGCGTATGGTGTAGAGGCGGCTGGTGCACCTTAAATCTGTCGTGGCCCAAAGTCTTCACATTGGGTTGATGTAGAAGTTTGTAGAGTGGGGTGCCAGCTCAGGTGTTGCTTTGTCATCTGACCATGGTTCAAAATCACGAAGTGTTGTCCATGGATCTTTCCCTTAAGGGACTGATCCCGGACAGTCGTCAATAGCCCATTGTGTTGCTTTAATATGACGTTAACTAAAATTACCATTACCAAGATATATTTGAAACTGAGTCATCCAGATCAGGTTTAAAAGAATAAAAACGTAAGTGTTCATATTATGACAAAGATTTCTATACGAGACAAGATAAGCATGATGTACATTAAATCGCTGAAGCAAGAAGTGATATTCAGCGCCTAAAGTGCTCGTATTTATGCAGTAACGAGTGAAAGGCAATGCTCAAAGAGTGCAACACAAAGGCCTAAGGGAATCTTGGCAAAAATATGCTTTTAGCATAACATCTGCTGCTCCTACACAGTTATGGGACAGATTTCGGAAGGCAATGAGATTATATTCGATCTCCTTCGTTGAAGCAAATAGGCAACATATCTCAGAGCCTGTCGATAGTAAATGCCATTGCACATGCTTTTTCTGCAGCTTCCTGTTCTGACACCTATCCAGAGACATTTCAACGCACAAAACAACATGCAAAATCCCATCGCATTAATTTCCATTCTTGATCTGAACTCTCGTATAACTCAATTCAGAGAAAAAGGATTGATGTGATGCCTTGAAAAGGACCAGAAAAACTGTGCCTGTTCTGATGGCATTGTATATCTAATGATACATCTTTCCTGTCACTCACTTTATAACATATTACATCTGTATCATCACATATTGGAGGAACATGTCTTCCCTTCGACTTGGATACACTCCTTTCTTATACCTTTTCAAAAACCTGTAAGGATCCAACAAATCCATATAACAATAGGCCAATCACACTTACCAGCTGCATGTGCTAACTTTTTGAAAAGATGGTTAATTCTCGTCTCACTTGAATCTTAGAGACAACTCAGGCTCTTAAATTAGAAGTGAGATTAAATGTGTCCACCATCGAGGCCAAGAAGATACATGGTTTCATTTACGTCCTGACAATCAGTCATTAAATTGCTTGAAGATTCCCGATAGTGAACTGTACTCAAACATTATATGTTTAGCAGCTTGTATCTACCAAAAGTATTAAAAGTAAAGAAGGGTTACACTGCTAGTTATATATACTAGTAAACTTAAGTTAATTTTTGTAGTGGTGGCTAAGTTCGGCACACATGTTTTTATGTCTGCTTTCTCTTTTCTTTTAGACATTTGGAATCTAAAGAAGAGCAGTGGTTTTCCTCTCTAGCTTGATCTTTCTTGTGTTTTCCCTCCTTAAAGTTTGTAAAGTAATTTAAATGTTTGCAGTTTTCCTAATTTTAAATTTAGTTTTTCATGCATTCTATATCTAGGGTTCCTTTGGGAAAAATCAGTTTACATTGTAAACTAGTTATTAAATTTAGAGGTGGGAACTTCTGCTAAAGAGGATTAGAGCTCTTGGCGATACCTCTATAAAAAAAGTGCATCATGATTCCTACCCCATGGGTGATGTGGAAATGGAATCGTTCATTTTAGGACATGTTTTAAGTTACAGAATATAATTGTAATAGCTATCAAAACATCAAATTGGTGTATTCAGTCTGAAATATACTTATTATAAATGTAGATGGCGTTGCCTATAAACGGTGCCCTGTTATGTAACATTAGTGCGTATCGTTAGTAGCAGAAAAATTCTCGAACAAGGCGATTGTGTCCAAAGTGCCTTCCTTGGAAGAGAGAGAAATTAGACACCAGAAGAAACAGCCCCTGAACAATACTTGTTCCATTCTCGGCATTTACATTAATTTGTTGGTTATTGTACTGATACTCAGTCGTTGATGACATGTTTTTAAGATCAGTGGGTTTAACAAAAAATTACTAATTTATGGTTCTTTACACTTAAGCAAATCCAATTAAAATATATAGATTTTACAAGCTTGGGTGTTTTTATTCAATTGATTGGAATAAAAATATTTACTCAAAATTTAACACCAAATGGTATTTTTAAAATTTGAAATTAATTTAGTTAAGAAACATTAAGTTCACAATAATAGGCTTTAAAGTTTCTAAAAATTTCAAATTTAATAAGAATTCAGTTTAACCACCCTAGTGGTTGCAACGAAAAATATCAAGTACAAAAATTATCTGATTACAAGATGAAGATTGGGTCAGTTTTCCTCTAGTTATGAGATATATCGTACATCAAGATACGGTCAGTTTTGCTAATGAAACAAATCTCATCGAACATGACCACCCTGACGTTTAATGCGAATACAGCACTTGGGAGTATTACTGTGATTGATTTGAAATAATATTCAAAGAAAGCACAGAAGGAAAATAAAGCCATAAAAGAACTTGTAGAATATGACTAGAAATAAAGTCCTATTTTAGTTGAATTTTCAACGTCTCACCGAACAGGTTTCTGAACTATGAAAATAAGTTTATGAAACGATGATAAATGCCCTCCTATTTTGTCATTGTAAGAACCCTATATTGCTCAGTATGTGAAGCAAACATCCTGACATGTTAAAAATTTAATATGTATATTGTTATTAATATTACTACCTAAATATTGGAATTACAAATTTATACTAGTTCACTGCAAGTGTAATATGTATTAATTTAATTGTCTAAACTTCAACAAGCAGATTTTAATCTTATTAAATGTGAATACACCATATTAAAAAAAATTAAGAATTGAAACAAGGGATAAGTTTACAGAAATATTTTTAAAGTTTCAGATCCTGGTATTAAAAATAATACTCTTACATCTTTTAAAGAATTTTTGTTCTTATGTTTGGGGTTCCCTTCAAAATAAAATTTTGTCTTGTTTCCTGTTGAATGATTATTACCTCAAATTATGGTAGAAAACCTAATCCATAAAATGCAAAAACTTAAATTAAAAAATAATTTGTAAAATCGAGATAAAAATTAAAAAATTCGGCAATTTGTAAATTGTATTTTTGTTTTTCAAAATACAGTTGTTTTTTAACAAGTTCAAAAAGAAAAATAATAGTAATTTTCATTTTTACAAGATTTTTAAAAATTTATAATAATAATTCGGAAGAAAAAAAATGTTTAAACAAATAATTTAGAGAAAAAAAAACAATCCTTTTATTAAGCAAAAAAAAATCAAACTAATTTGATTTTTATAAATTTTTGCTTAAGGAAGCAAAATTCTCGATCCGGATTCGAACCAGGTTCCATGTTACTCCAAATCCGTGATTCTAACCACTATACCAAGTAGCACGTGACATATCAAGTTTTTTTACAAATAAAAGCCATATATCGTAATTCTCAGATTCTTATATCGATTAATCGTTTTTTCGTGTATTCGAATAGTACTCGATACTTGAAAGTACTCGATACTCAAAAGTACTCGATTCTGCCCATCACTACCTGTTTTCTTCTTTGAAAGGGTGAGTCAGGGGGGAGCGGATACCAAACATCTGCCTTTCATTACTTTCGGATTCCAAAACAGTGGCTCCATTTCGGCAACTCGTTTTTGTTTTTATTCCTTTACTTCCTGAATGAGGTCCCTCAAAACGCTTAGCTTTTATTTTTTCAGACTCTTTCACTTCCGAAGTGTGTGTGAAAGAAAGATTAATAGAATTTTCTCGAAAGCTCAAAATCCTTAAATCATTTCCTGATATTGAAATATTAAGCTTGTTAATTACGTCCATCCCAATCACAATATTGCAACACAAGTTTTCAATAACAAAAAACTCAGTGAGAATATTAAAATTGTCAATAGTAATTTCAGCACAAAAATAACCAAGTGATTTTACACTTTGATTTCCAATACCATTTAACATTATGTCACAAGGGGTTAATTCTGGTGCACCAATTTGCATATAAAAATCATATTTCAAAATAGATAAATCTGATCCTGTATCAATTAAAGCATCAACATATTTACTCATAATTTTAAGACATTTATACAATTTATTTTCATGATTACTGGACATATTAATTAAAACTTTCTTTTCTTCATTTATATCAGTTTTTACACCTTTATTACATTCGAATTTACGGTGTCCATATTCATTACACTTTAAACATTTAATTCCTTTATTCTTATTTGGACACTCAGAAATTCTATGACCAATTTCATTACATGAAAAACATTTAACATATTGGTTAGTAACACTCTGGTGAGCACGGACGATCGACGGTTTATCATTGAATTTCTTGGAGCGCTGATGACTTTGTGTTTCAGCTGATTTCATATCTCTAGCTCCCGGTCTTTTAAGATGGAATCGTGCCGCCTCGTACTCATCCAATTTATTCACTAATTCGGCTACTTTATTCAATTTCGGTAATTCATCAATAAAATGCTCCCGCATTTCAAACGGTATTTTCCTTTTAATTTGATCCGCCACGATGAGATCTTTCAATTCTTGATATTTAGAGATACTAAGACCCACAACCCATTCTTCGAAAAAATGATCTAACTCGTAGGCGAAATCACGCCAAGATGCGGTTGTTTCTTTTTTATGAGTAAAAAAGTGCTGTCGAAACTGCTCCGGTGTTAGTTTAAATCGATTCAGTAAAAGTTTTTTCACGTGATCGTAATCATTTGCGAGCGGATCAGGCTCTCTTGCAATTAAATTTGCGATGTCCAACGGTAAAAGACTCACAAGGAAAATAACCCAATTTTCTTTAGGTATTTCTATGCGATTAATTTGTTTTTCAAACAAAGATAAATACATGCTTAAGTCACAGTTTCCGTCGAAACGTGTCATTAGTTTTGAAAAGTCAGTTTTAAGTGTTGAAATAAAATCGGAACTTCCAGTACTTTTGTTTTCTAGCTGTAACTTCTTCAACTGAAATTCGCGATCTGCTTTCTTTTCGTTTTCTTTAGCTTCCCTTTCGCGTTCCTTTTCCTTTGTTTCTCGTTCAGAAACAATCCTTTTTAAAAGCGTTTTTGTTAATTCCTCATTGTATTCATCGGCTTTCGTTATTAACTTAATAAGCTGCGGAATTTTGGTTCCTTCCGTTGCTATTAGATCTAATTCCTCTATCAGCGCTAGAAGATCGATCTTGCGTGCTCCGGCTAAATACGTAGCCATGTTAGTGTCAAAATGAAAAATCTGTACTCACAGTTCAGATGAAGTATTCCTCAAGATCCAATATTTTGAGTCACGGTCCTTTGCTCCAATGAAGTTCGCACCTTGAATCCGATGAGCATCAGACGAATATTGGAATTGTCCGCGTCTCGAACAGTTGAGGTACAGTTCTTTTTTCGAACGGTTACGGTAATGTTCGCTTCTCGAACGGTAACGGTAATGTTCGCTTCTCGAACGGTTCAGGTAAAAACGGCAATCTTCGGCCTTTAATTAAATCCAGGCCAAACCCCCAAATATATGTGGGTTCGTAAAAGGTAAAAGATAAATAACTCTTAAAGTTTAAATTTAAGTTTAATTACAAAATTAATGTATTTACAGTATATTTACAAACATCTTTGACAATTAAGAATATACGACAACTAAGAGGCCATCTGCCTAAAAAGTCATGGGCCGTCTGCCCAACTGCTAGCTTCGGTGTCTGGGGGAACATCTGTCTCATTGCTGCAGTCGCTTCTGAGCGGACGCTTCCTCTAGGTGGCGTTACTGCTGCGGACGTATCAGGCTTTGGCGCGCTCGTCGCACAATCCCATATATATATATATATATATATATATATATATATATCATTCACAGTGTGTTTTATTATATTTTTAATATGTTATTACCATAAAACTCACTGCTCACAAATAAATCCTCCAAGAAAAGTAATAAAGTAAGATGAAGCTGATTTATTATTATCAACAATTACTCCACCGATGACTTTCTATTTCGTCATTTCCTCTGAGTCATTGGTGTTGGCGGTTTGTTGAACTAAGTGAGTTGCGGCATTCGATGCGATCTTCTGGCTTTGTGTTGCCGGTCTCCCGAATGCTGCTGCAGGTTTGATTTAAATTTTATTATTCGAATTTTTTTCGTATGTTTGTTTTTAATGGTGTTTGGGGGAGTATATGAGCAATTTCTTAGCATTTTGTGGCTCATATTCGTAGAAAACACAATTTTGTGTTGGATGGATCAGGCTCCTCCCTGATGACGCCCTGATCCACCAACACTTTCGTTTTCAATAAATTCCTTTTGGTTTTTATTTTGTGAATTTTCTCTTGTTTAAGAAAAAAAAAATTATATATATATATATATATATATATATATATATGTGTGTGTCCCTCTCCTCTTCATCTTTGAAACTTAAATTGTTTCATAAAAATAATATCCTCAAGTTCATTAAAATTTCAGTCACTCCATTTGTTGGAAAATTATTTTATTATTAATTGTTGACAAAAGAAGTTTCACCTGGAAGTAGTAGACCGGTATAAATGAAATTGGATGGAGTGATACATCTACGTTGGAGATTCAAATTATCAAATTTTCAGAATCGAATGAGCATAAGCCACGCGCAGGGCAGCTCTCAAACACGCTGCAAATCCTGGCATAAAAGGACATCCAGTAGCTCAGGAAATTCATTTCGACTCATGTTGTTGTGTTGGATTGTTTCATATTGAGTTATTCCTCGGGAAAAAGCGCAGGCAATTTAAGTAGCTGGGAGAATTTGACGGAAGCCGAGTAATTGGCCTCCGAGAAGGTGGATGGACCTCAACCGACGGATTGCGTATTAGTTGTGATGTTACTGTTGGCAGCAGTGGATGCAACTTTTCACATGTCAGCGTCAACCAACTAAGGAAGGCCTAAAGGAACCATACCGAGACAGGATCGACGTGTAGTGAGACATGCGCGTATTGATCCAACAGACACTTTTGCAGATATCCAACGGACAGTGGTAACCTTTCTCGATAATCTAATAACATCGCACGATTTGTCGACGGCTTCACGACGTAGGACTAAACTCACGTAGAACGTTACGATGACTGCCTTTGACAGCATTGCATCGCCGTCGTCAAAGACTGAAATGAAATCGTGCCAGACAGACACGGGGCTTCAAATGGCATCGAGTGGTCTTCACTGACGAATCCCGCTTTTATGTTGGTGGAGACAACAATCGAATCAGTGTGTGGATGTAACATGGTCAGCGCCATGTTTCAGTTAATTTCGCAGCGCCAGTGAAGGGAGTTCCAGCCATTTTAGTGTTAAATTAATTATTAGATATATGACTACTATAGGTTACTACTAGGTTATGACTACTATAGGTTACTACTAGGTTATGACTACTACTAGGTTATAGATAATTGTAATTTGAACACAACAGGGTAATAGACAATCTATATACGGTATTTTACTTTTAGTGATCAAGGGATGGTAGTTCTAAATACCTCTTTGTAGTATTCAAACATTCAATATTTCTTTTCCTATTTTGCCAAATTCTAGATCAATTGATTTTACTTATGATTTTTTTTTGGCTTCATTGAATACAAAATCATTTGCCCTTAAAAATTGCTTACTTATGAATAAATGCCATTTTAAATTGTTACATAATTAATTTCATAAATTAAACAAACAAAATTGTGTTTGTATATTCAAGAAAAAAAATTACTTAACTTGTTATAAGCTAAATATTTCCGAAGTAAAAAATTGGTTATAATAAGACAATCCATATTCGTAGGTATGTTTTGTAATTTTTTAAACTTCCAGGACTTTTTTATAAAAATTTCTTTATTCTCATAATTTTAATCTGAAATAGAAATATAAGTATAATCAAAGTCAAGCGTCCCTTCTCATACTAAACCCTGAACAATAATATCAAATAAATTACTAAAAATAGTTTACGTTGTAATGAATTGCTTATCAGGGATGCATATATTTACTAACGATTACTTCCGATTAAATGAAGAAACGTTTATAGTTTCAAACATGTTTACACAAAATATATAAAAAATTTACACAAAAAACTCATTTTCACTTCAACTGGAACAAATAAGAAAACAATCTTTTAATTTTATTTCGTGTAAATACACAGAACCAGTTTTATTTTCGCACTTACAGAAACAATGAAATAGTAATTATTTATACTTAGCAATGCAAACAAACCTTTAAGAAAATCTTTGATTGAATGAATGTAGCCACAGCTTGACATCAAGTACACTGACCAATAATTACCGATGATGACTTCCCTGAAGTCCCATAAAGTATATACACGAAAATAAGTTCCAATGACACGTGCTTGAGTGTATTTAAGGATAGAATCTTCAGTTCAGAACCTTGTACACCTTGATATTTTGTATTTTCCAACATTCCATAATACGTCGCATAATAGAATAGTGCAACTTTTTCTGGTGTTTGTGACAGAATATTTTGAACCTAAACTGAATTTTGTTCTTTTATGTAAAATTCAAGGAAATATTTTTCTTATTGCGACACACGATGGTTTGCCAATGGGTTGAGTTCATCACAATAAAATATATTGATAATTGCCACATGGTAGTATCGTTCATGTTAGAAATCGAAACAAAGATACGAACTTCCTACTTACTATTCGCAGGTGTTAGTAGTATGACTCATTTACGGTTGCAAACGAAATATTAGATTTCCAGATTACAAAGGGGAACGCGGTAGCCCAATTGGTAAGGCAAGTCAATGTAAGGTAATTTCAATTAGCTACATACTAGAGCAACACAACGGGCTATTGACAACTGTCCTGGTTCCTCTAAGGGAACATAGTTTTGAACCACGGTTAGATGACGAGGCAACACCTGAGCTGGCACCCCACTTTCCAAACTTCCACACTAACCCAACGTGAGTAATTTTGGCCACGGCAGATTTATGGTGCACCATCCGTGTCTAATACAAAAGCTTATAAATATTCATGCACTGACCCATATTCGAACCAGGAACCTTCCGATATAGAGGCTAACATCTTAACCACCAGACTGGTTCGTCGTCCCATTTGGTAACGGGTTAGCAAACATAGGATTGTGTGTTCTAAATTCGCTACAACCAAAGACCATCAAATAAGTCGAGACTGGTGCAAGTTAGCAGAATCGTGGTGTCGAGTGTCCTCAAGTTAGTGTGGCGTGGAAGTCTGTGGAGAGGGGTGACAGTTCAAATTACGTCCTCCTCATCTGACCGTGGTTAAAAATGACGAGTTGTTGTGAGTTGACCTTCCCTTGGGGATTGATCGTGGATCATATCAATTGCCCTTTACAAGGCTCCATTGTGACGTTAAATCAACCGATAATCTATTTTAGTTCAATTGAAGTGTTCAGTGTGCTTCAACACTTCAGGTACTTTTTTTAGGAGCACGAAATTAAACCGTAATCTCAACGAAGGTATTTCAAGAATCACTAACGATTTGTTTGGAGGGTCAACTAAGATGGTACGGTTGTAAAAGTCTGGAAAATTTGTAAAATCATTTTTCAGAGCCTAATTGCATAATTTGACAGTTGAACACTTTCGTAGAATTTTTTAAAAGTCCAAATCTTTAATAGTAGTTCATACCTTTATGTGTCGTATCTTGGATTCCCATATAACTTGCTAGTTCATTCGGAAAAAAGCCTTTCCAATACATTAATGAGTTGAAAAGTTTATCTTCCTGTTTAATTTTGCCTTTTAAATTGAAAGTATAAAATAAAACAAAAGGGTCGAGGTAGCCCGGTTGCAAGAATAACGGTTTGGAGAAAGAAAGGTCGCGAATTCAAAACTCGATCAGACCAATAGACGTCTTGTGCATTGGTTCTGTTGTATCTGGTTCATGTTAAATCAGCAGTGGCCTCAAATGTCCTCACATTCGTGTAATGCGGAAGAAAGATCAGGTGTCGACATCGGATTTTCACCTTCGTAATGTATCCCGACCTTCACCAACAGCAGGTTGTGCTGCTTCAGTGCGACGGTAATATAACTATCCACCAATAACATTCGACTTTTCATTCATATCAGAATTTAACATGAAAAATTGAGTTTAAAATCTTTTTGTTGAGACATTTCTGGATTAGAAGCATTTTAAGACTGTGATCGTCCTTGTTGAATCAGCTTCCTTTATGTTAATTCTTATGCTATAATAATTAAAAAATACATTCATTGATAATTCAAAATATTACAGAACGAGAATCTCCATACTATTCTATAGAAATCAAAACAGAAGATCTAGTCCCTACTATTATAAAAGGAAATATTTGTCTGTTTTATGCACGCAAAGTCCTGACGAATCTATGGCACTTACGATAATGTGATTTAACACACGGGTAGTCCAAAATTTGTGCAATTTTTGGGTCGCGGCGAATTTTAAAATTCCATCTAAAACACTTTTAAATGAATTTAATAAGTTTCTTTCATCTTTCTTTCTTTCTTCCGGAAATGAAGAACTACGTGCATATTGACTTTTTTCAACGCCACGGGCAATGTGACCCCCACGAAAAGAACTATCACGGGCAACGCCCATTTTGTTTGAGAAGCAAACGAATACCACGGGTAACTCCGTTATGGCTGTTATCCAATTGGCTACGAATTCGCATTTGGTTTCCGAGGCAAACCAATAACCCCATAAAAGCAACTGCCACGGACAACTCCGGGCTAGCCACGCAGTGGCTAGTACATGATAATATAAAAATTAAGATTTTTCTTCGCGTTAGTATTTCTTTATTAAAATTAATTTTCTTTTGTATGTTTTTTACCTTTTGTTATTACTTATCTTTTGCATCCTACAATGATAAAATAATTACATATGCTTAAGAGTCCTTTAAAAAAATGTCCAAATAAATTTGTAAGTGGAATTTGGTGGTATTTAAATGTGTATCTCTGAATTGTCTCAACAATAAACGATATTCAAAAAATGAGGAGAGTTCACTTTTCCCACACAAACGTATATCTCTACTATAATGAAATGAAGTGTTTGTCTCTATGTGTGGTCTTTACTAATTGTCCTGACTAATCTATGGCACTTAATCAAATTTGGCTCACAGGTAGTCCGAATTTTTCCAATTTTTGTGCAAGTACAAATCTTAAAATTTAATCTCGAACATTTTAAAATTAATTTATTGGAATTTAATTACTATTGTTTTCCGAAGAATGGAACCAGCATAAAGAGATGGCAGATTCTAAAATTATTTTTTTCCATTTTCGTTTTATTTTGCGAAGGAGTGTTTTCAGCCCCGACGAAATAAAAAAAAATAACTATTTAACTAAGTTATGTTGTTTTTTTTCTATCTCCTAGATCGTTAAAGATAGAGTAAAGATTTCAACGGATTTGAAAGCTGCGGAAATTTCACATTAGATCGATACCTGAAAATAAAATTCGACTTGAACCAGGAAAGGGTTTCAGAAAAACGACTTTAAGACTTGTTTTGAGGATAGATTGAAACGTTTGTAGAAGTGCATTGAAATCGGAGGAGATTACTTTGAAAGAGATGTTATATATTTTGACCAATAAATTGATACTTTTTGTTTCATAACAGCATTCCATCACTTTGTGATCGCATTAGAATATACCTTAAAAATTAATAAAGCGACCTTGATTTACAACGCCCTAACTTGTTTGAAAGGAACTGAGTGTCTTTAATACTAACAAAAAATAAAACATTTTGAAGTTTATCTTTTCCTGTTAAACTTCATCACGAGCTAAGTGCTTCATGCAGAAAACATTTCCGTTTCACACACACATTCAACTCAAATATATAAGTGTTATAAAAATTCGCCATAGCAATTTCGTCACATTTCAATCCCCAAGTTAATGTACTACCATTCAACCTTGGATATTACTGTATAAATGATAATTAACATTTCTCCTTTGTTATATAAGGCTCGATCACGATGTCAAATCTTTACCACAAAATATTTCCCAAAACTATCTTCGATTATAAACTCAGCCCAGTAGGCCTATCGAGTGAAAATAGTTTTTCTGGTACGGGCCACAGTTGTGTGAGGATCACAGAGACGAACTCTTGTAATAGGGTTTGGATCCATATTCAAATGTTCACACCACGACGAAAAACGAATTTATTTGGTGAAAAGGTGTATTTGAAACATATTCATATCCTAGGAGTTTTTGAAGCGTATGTGCTTAGCAACAAAAAAGAATAGTATAACCCTTCAGCGTAATGTTGATTTAATCTTATCTATTTTCTAGTTTTATGAGGCATCCCATACACTTATATCCAACATTTTCACAACCTTTATCACTACATACGTGTTGTAAAAATGTTCGGGGTATATTCAATTAAGTTTTGCTCAATAATATTTGTTAATCTGATTTTACATTTATCTGTTTACATTATTTATATAACTAATATGTATTCGTATCACTATTACACTCATACAGAACATGCAACTTCTCATACAGTTGCAGGTAATTTTTGTATATAAAGCCATTCTTGACAAAGTTGCGTCTTTATTTAACATGAAACTATTATACATATATTAGAATGATATTCGTATTCTTTTGTTGATGACGAGTAATGTAAAATAAAATATGATCAAATCAGACTCTGTTGTTTTAGTCCCTTCATTCTTATAGTCCTTCCCAGTCTCTTAAATGGCCTTCAGTAGAATTATGTATTCTTTCTTCGATACAAACTGAAATTGAATTGTGTTATTATGTAACTTTTATTGATACATAAATTAAGCTTTACAAGCAATTAAAACAAATAGATAATATTTCTCCAACTGACTATTTTGCGTTTACAAGTATTAGGTTGATGCCTTTCGTCCTGTTTTTTTATACAACAATTGAAGACAAATTATGTTATTTATTCAAAAAACTACTTTTCAATGACATAACGTCAATTTTTTTTATATTTTGACTTGTGTCACTTTTCTTACCGGGGTGAGATTTGTCAAGTAGATAACGTTTGGTTTTGCGATGACATGCCATATAGTGCTAAAAACGGGACGAATTTTTTCATCAACGCAATAATTAAAATCGTCGGCTTACAATTGAAGCACTCTATTTCAAATAACATATTTCCGAAGAAACGAAGAGGCAAATACTCTAGGCACTAATTGTATTACTCAAAAAAATAATATTATAATATATAATAAATTAAAAATAATGTATAACACATATATAATGATAATATATAATAAATTAAAAATAATGTATAATACATATATAATTATAATATATAATAAATTAAAAATAATGTATAATACATACATAATTTATAATTATAATATATAAAAAATTCGCCTCATAATATAGTAATATAATGAGGCTAACTTAGCCACCACAACAGAAATTAACTTACGATACAATAATATATATAGCTGTGTGACCAAACCATCAAGTACTTTCTGGTAGATAAAGTTGCATTGTTGCTCACCAGCTTGTCATGACATTTTATATAAATTTTAAAAAGTAGATACAAATGCGTATTCAAAATCTGAGAAGTGTAACGGTTGTTTTTAATTCTAACATTGGGTTTAAATGAATGAAAAATGAGAATAAAATGTCTATGAAATGCAGCAATTTTGAGTGTTAAGTAGGGTACAGAAATAGATAACTTGTCTCATTTTATTAATAAAAACATACTTGTGATACCTACATCAAAAATTACTACAAACTATTGTAACTGGTATGTTATCTTTGGGAAAATATTTAAAATTTTCGGATACGAATAAGTTTTTCTGCACGTAACAGATAATATTAATTTACTAGCAGAATTACCCGGCGTATAACTCGGGTTGAATTGGTTAACTCTACCTCTCACTTTCGTTACTAGATTGTAATTCCTATTCATCACATGAAACAACTATCATACCCTAATAATATATACATATGTTAACACAATTTTAGAAATGTAAATCAATTACAAATTTAACATTTTACATTTTTGAACAATTTATTTTTTTAGTAAGACAGAATATTCTATAATGTCGCTATCTTACTCATGATGAATATAATAAATCAGAGTTTGAATATAAATGCCTTGTATGTCACTGAAAAACAAAAGAGTTTCCTTTAATTATACGACCATGATTAAAAATGTTTTAAGGCTAATTAAACCATTACCTACCTTATTTATAGCTGCTGATATAAACATTGATCTCAACATCGACAATACTTCGATGACGAGAGATCTCGAAGTTAGCAAAATTGGTTTAAACTTTGTGAACAACGAGTTATCTCATTAAACTACTTGGAGGGATATGTGTATGAAATAACATTTGCGAAAATAAATAATCCACATCCGATACTGGTCAACAAGAAACAACAATTAAAAAAAAGCTAAATATGATTTGATAAAATTGCAAAAAAGCTATTTACTAGAGAAGAAAATAATTAAAACGATGTTTTCTTTGCATATTGAGGGCATTTTTGTTTTAAAGTATTGTCACTTTTTAAAATAACTTGCATTTATTTCATTATTTGTGTCAACTTCATAAAACAAAGGATAAAAGCAACTTAAATACAAATATATATTTTTTTGTTACGAATTGGATCTTGATAACAGTTTCTTTACAGTCTCTTTTCTACAATTCACAAATTTACTATAAATGAATAATTATTAATTATCAGATAACTTTTAGGGAGTTCGTGGTTAATTGAAACAAATACAGATTTTCAAATCACACTTAAATATTTCTAGAAAATTCACATCTATCAAGAATTGAAATAGAAGTGTTTGGTACATCAACTATATAGAACATATTGGAAGCACATGGAAGGTAGTACATGCAAGATTCTCATCATGTAGACCTTGAGATACATTACATTTTTTACCCTATTTCCACTGCAATATCAAGCCACAACAGCATATTGCAGTGCAAATGTAAAAGTGGCTATAATTCTAAGTTATATTTTAATAGGTATGAGGAATAATTTCATTTTTCGAAGATAAAATATACATGTATTAGTAAAAAGTATTTAATATTTGATACATTTCGATAAGCAATTTTAATTTATTTTAGTTGAATTTCAGGTCATTCAGTTGAAATTCAGGTTTTTCATCTTCTTTAATCTTAACTGTATCAAATCTACACATTTCCAAAATTGCAGACTCGATAATTTTTTAAACGAATATCACAAAGAAATTTCATTTATAAACTATGCATAAATGTGAAAAATCTGAATGAAATTCCGTGTTATGAACATCGGATTCAGTTCATTTTATAAATACAAATAATAATATTTAATATATACGATACAATAGATGATCTGAAAATCGCAATTTCACAAAGGATACAAGAAGTCCCTCCGAGCGTCAAAAAATATGTGTTTCTAAAAATATGCTCAAACGACTTCAGCTTTGCCTCAAAGAAAAGTACCGACATTTTAAATATTATTTTATAAATGTAGGTTCAAATTTTTGTTCTACCTTAAGTTTAAAGTTC
Organism: Metellina segmentata; assembly: GCA_947359465.1. Taxonomy (NCBI): domain Eukaryota; kingdom Metazoa; phylum Arthropoda; class Arachnida; order Araneae; family Tetragnathidae; genus Metellina; species Metellina segmentata. The sequence continues at coordinate 118,178,074 of OX375878.1, read as the reverse complement.
TTTTCACTTTTAGCACAAAAATATACATATATTTAATTTGTAGTTTTTTTTTTTCAATAAATTCACGAATTGTCTCTACGGGAACTTTGAGGACACTCTGTCGTTTCTGTATGGTCTATATTTTCTACAATTCACAAATTCACTACAGTAAAATTATTTACAATTAATTAACTGTTCATTAGTAGATTACTTTTTCGGAATTCTTGGTTAAGTGAAAAGAAGAGAGATTTTCAAATCTTAAACTTCATTTGTCTTGTAAAATCACAGTTATCAAAGAGCCGAAATAGAAGTGTTTGAAATATCCACTATATAGAACATCATTAGAAGCATGGAAGGTAATACATGCAACATCTTCATCATGTAGACTTTGAGATTCATCACATTCTTTTACTCATTTACACTGCAATATCAAGTCGTGTTTGCATATTGCAGTGCAAATGTAAGCGTTGCTATAATTAGTTATATTTTCATAGGTATAAATAATAATTTCGTTCTCGAAGATAAAATACAAATGCATTAGTTAAAATTACAATTATAAATGCATTAGTAATAATTGACACAATTCGATACGCGATTTTTATTTATTTTAGTTGAATTACTGGCAGTTTTAGATATTATCTGTATCAATTCCACACATTTCCAAAATCGCACACTTGGAAGTTTTAGAAACGAATATCGCAACGATATTGCATTTGCAAACTATGCATAAACGGGCAAATAGAACTGAAATTCTGTGTAATATGCAGCTCATTTCGTTCATTTTCTAGATAAAAATTAAAATATTGAAGTATGTAAGATATAATTCGTATGATATTAAAACAGTACTTTCACATTTAAGCTACCTGATGCATGTGCATAACTATCAGAAAACTATAAATTAGTGTTTTGGATCTCTGTTCGTAATCCTCATACTGTACTCCTACGAATATAATGGGAAATTTTACCTTTTACGTAATATTGTAAATTTGATAAATAGAGATTCATACAGTATCATCTTGGTAACTTTCTTTCATACAAAACTATTTCGTTTATGCAACATCTTCTCTTAGCAGTATCATGTATACATAGAGCAATCGAAATACTATTTCAAAGCAGCAGCCGACATTTCTGAAATTGAAAGAAAATGCATTTACCTGAGCAACAATATCAGAAAACTGGAATTCCGTAACGGATTTAGATATATTTGAGGATACAAACACATATGTGCAAATACTTTAATATTAAAGTATGAAAAAAGTAGAACTCTCTCACTTGAAATCAAAAGGTATATTTTCTCTCGTAGTATTTACTTTATCTGAAAGTGTAAAACTGTGACGTAGTCTATTTTCTACACTTGAGATTTCAATCTATTTTTAACAGAGTGAAAAATATGTCAATACAAAACATTCTACCTTGACTTTATACAGCAGAAAATATTTCAATATATCTATACTTTAAAAAACTGACAGAGTCAATACAATTGCAGTGCTGACGAAATCTTGAATGAAATGTATAACCATAGACGATAAAAAAACTAGTACTACTAGTAAATTGTGGTTTGCACTTGAACAGTTTTAAAGGCCGCTTTTGGAGATTACAAGCAATAAATAATATTTTTATGATGTATAAAGAATGATTAAAACATGCAATATCAATTCATATTCCAAGTATATAAGGACGTTGGGTTATCCGATTCGTGCACCAGTCAACATTCCAAATTTACACTTCGATTTCTTCAGTGGAAAAACTTCCAGTCAAAATGAGAGCCCTGTTTATAATGTTCTTGCTTGTGGTTGCCTTGGCAATGGGTAAGTTTCCCCATTTTTATATTACCAGAAAAACAAAAATATTTATTCATAGTTCTTAATTGATATAAGCAATCTCCAAATTTATTCAATCACATCTCTGTAATTATCTTCATCGTCTATGGTTGTCGAAGGTTTCATATGACACTAACATGACTCTTTTTGAGGCTGAAAACAATCTATGTAACTTTAAATATCATTTAGTTATATGGGTGATTGATGATTTAATTTATATATCACCAATTTGAACAATACCAAATATATCAGGTTGTGTGAATTTAAGAGTCTTTTTCTCAGTTCGATACACCAAAAGAAAATGGAATTAAAATACATTGATTTTAAAGAACTGAACTAAATGACAACCTTTATATATATATGCTATAAAAACGGCAAATGTTATTTGTATTAAATGGTATGTTTTCTAATATTTAAGAGCTATTTAAAAAATATCGCAAATCTTAAAATGTATTCGATATTTATTACCGAAAGCAATAATTTATTATATTTAGTTGAATTGTGAAGAGTGCTTGAAGTCCCAATGCTGTCCCATAACCAAGTAAAAATGATTAATACGTTCGAACAACCAATGTTAGATGTGCTACGATTAATCATACTAATGTTTTCGATTTCTTTCTCTTTCAGTTCAAGCTGGTACACACTGTAAGTTACCATGAAATAATTCCATACTCTCAAACAAATTCAGAAACACCAGAAAATATGTAATTTCCAATTTTGTACTTTGTGACTCATTGTTGATTTAGATTAGCCACATTAGTTAGCAATGTATATCAGATTCATGTTATACTACATTGCAATGGTTGCGTGAGAGATACAATTCCCCACTACACACGCGAGCGATGACCCCAGGAGTGACCATAGAGGTTACACCAAAAAGAATGTTCATCACGTGGCGTCCTATTGTGGCTAATCTAAATCAACATCCTGCGAGGGCCGGCATGAGGGGAGAGGAAGGACCACCAGTCGATTCTGAGCACGAAGCTTTTCTCCATCCCTGGTCCGCACGCTGGCTACCCTGGTGATCTGATCTATGCCCGGGAAGATGTTGGTTACGCGACCAAGAGTCCAGGAACAAGGAGCAGAATTTGCCTCTTGAAGAAGAACCATGTCTCCAATTTGCAGAGGTTGTTTCGTTGAATTCCACTTTTGACGAGGCTGGAGTGTATGCAGGAGGTCTCGTGTCCAGCGGCGCCAGAAGGATTCCTTAACCTGCAATAAGAGTCTCCATCTGCAAGAGAGACTTAGAATTTTTCGATTAGTGTTTGTAGAACTGTCAGTGTTTTCTGGAAGTTCCAGAAGGGGAACTCCGATTAGGAAGTGTCCAGGGGTAAGTGCACGAAGATCACTAGTTGCCGAGGATAAAGGTACCAGAGGCCTTGAGTTTATGCAAGCCTCTATTTGACATAACACTGTAGAGAATTCCTCGAAATTGAGAAGTGTGCCTTGACAAGTTTTTGTGAGATGCCGCTTAGCAAGTTTAATTGAAGCTTCCCATAACCCACCTTGGTTAGGGGCATAGGGTGGAATAAAATGCCAATGAATGTTTCTTTCCGATGAGAAGTTCTGGACGGATTGCTCTTTTGTGAGTTTAAAAAGTGCTTTTAGATAGGCAGACGCACCGCGGAAATTAGTACCATTGTCTGAGAATATTTCCGAGGGAAATCCTCGACGTGCGACGAATCGTCTCAATGCAGCCAAGAACGAGTCAGTAGAGAGACTGGAGACGGCTTCCAGATGTACGGCACGGGTACACATACATATGAAAAGGCAAATGTATGTCTTGAATGTTGTCGCTTTTCGCTGGTGCTGGCATTTTGTACTAATTGGACCAGCGAAATCAATTCCAACTTTGTCGAAGGGGCGTGACTGCATGATTCTTGCAATAGGTAAATCACCCATCTTTTGGTATACTGGCCTGGCCAATGATTTAAAGCATGTGATGCAACTGCGCACTACACTGCGTACTGTGGATTTGCCATCCGGAATCCAGAAGATTTGACGGATCAACGATAAGACAAGTTCGGGTCCCGAATGAAGACTTGTAAGATGGAAATGTCGAATCACTAAGGCAGTAATTGGGTGTCTCTTAGGAAGTAGAATAGGAAATTTATGATCGAATGCTAATGTCTGATGATGTGATAAACGTCCTCCAACGCGAAGAAGTCCTACTTCGTCAAGAAAGACATTTAAAGACAGTAGTTTGCTGGATTTAGGGAGAGGTTTATTTTTTGCTATAAGCTTAAGGTCGGAAGCGAATTCTTCTTGCTGTACAATTTTTAGAATAGCCGTTCGTGCACCGGTCAGTTCAGAAGTTTGAAGAGTACCTTTAAGCTTATTTCTAGATTTGAGGTTGTGAATGAAACGTAAGATCCAGGCTGTGACACGTAATAATGTTGTGTATGAAGAATACTTCAAGATAGCATGAGAGATTGGAGGTGATTCTTTAACTGTTTGTGGAACCAAATCCTTATTCTCGTCACGAATAAGTACTGAAGAAGTAGAGAGTTCAAAAGAAGTGAGAGCTCCGTATTTATTGTTGACAACAATCCAGTTTGGACCAGTGAACCACTCTAAATGAGCCAACAACTGTGAAGGATAAAGTCCTCGACTAGCACAGTCTGCTGGGTTTTCTTTGCCAGGAATGTGGTTCCAAGAAGTTACTGACGTCAGGGAAAGTATTTTTCCCACTCGATGTTGTACAAACTGATTTCCTGAAGACGGAGGGTTTGTGATCCAACTCAATGCGATTGTTGAGTCGCACCAAAGGAATATTTGTGGGTTTGGAACTGGGATTACTTTTAGAATTGTTGAAATTAGCTCGGCTAGCAGTAAACAACCCTGAAGCTCCAGCCGGGGTAGAGTTACTGGTTTAACAGGCGCAACTCTTGTTTTTGCTGTGAGTAAGGATACATGTGTCGACTCAGAAATGACCTTTAAATAAACTACTGAAGCATAAGCTTTAAAAGAAGCGTCGCAAAAGCCATGAAGTTCAAGAATACAATCCTCTGAAGTATGTATGTAGCGAGGAACTTTAATTTGTTTAAAGTGATGCATTTCTGCTTGGAATTTATTCCACCGTTCTAGAATGTCTGGTGGAACGGGATCGTCCCAAGCCAATTTTGACTTCCACAAGTCCTGAAGCATAATCTTCAGAAGCAATATGGCAGGTGCCATTAGTCCCAGAGGATCAAAACTACGCGCTATGACCGATAACAGTTCACGTTTGGTGGAGACGGTTGGCTCTTCCACTCATGTATATGTTGCATGTGTCCGTTGTTAAAATTACGTGGCGTTGTCCTCGGTTCTGTTGTTTGTTGTTTCTTATGCCTACACTGGCAGACCAGAGGAGTGCCAGGCCCGTCGAAGACGGTAAGAGGCGAGGGGGGTGCGCCTTCCATGTTATTGAGCCCCTATGGGAGGAAGTCCGACTTTGCTCGACATACATGACACATCCGTTTTACAGGAAGGTCCCTTTCATACATCCATTCACTCACACATATCGTAATTTAGATCCCAATCAGAAGCCGATAACCCCCTGATCAGGTACCCCCAGAGGTATTGATTTGGTATGGGAACATGGGGGACATTGTGACCACGACCTATTTAACGTGCCCCAGTCACCATTAGTGAACACGACGGTCTTTAGCCAGGTCGAAGCGTCGATCTCGCAATCATCAGAATTGTAAGCTCCGCCGAGGACAGAACCCACAACCCTTCTGATGCGAGCCCGACGCTCTACTGACTGAGCTACCGCGGCTCGTCCTCGGTTCTTTCCCTTGGGGTTTGATATGTTCAGTCACCAATATCCTGTTATGTTGCTCCAGTGGTGTGAAGTAAATTGCAAAACCGACCAACCACGAATGTGCAAATTAATTACAAAGTTAATGTAATAATTAATTTTTTTTTCAAGAAATTTATATGTATCTATCGTAATAATTTTTAGAAACCATCTTCTAGTAAATTTGAAACATAATTTACTGTTTTAATTTTATTTTATTTGTAATATGTTTACAATAAAATTACACAAAAAGAGAGGTAAAAGAATTGCACAGTAACGTTGCATTTGCATTCATTTCATTATATTCTTTGATTGCATATTTCATAAACCGTAGCACATGTCAAATAGAATAATAAGAATAAGTTTTTAAAACCAAGATTTGGAGTGTTGCTCGTTTCTATCTATAATTAAATGTTTCAATACATGTACGCAAGAAAATTCACAAAGTATTTTATATAATTATCCTTACAGTTTTTATTTATACTAGTTTTCCATTGTTTATTCTAAAAAATATTCTGATTAAATTAGTACTTGTTCCTTATTGATGGTATTATTTTCAGATTACAAGAAACCTGGTAAGATATATTTTCTAACTTACTTTCCTTTATTTCTTGCGTTACGGTGTACCTATACAAGAGAGGTTTTTGAAATTTCGTTTTTATAAATACAATTTTTGAACTATAGGACATTGGTTTGTGCTTCAACTCATTTCAGTATAAAAAATTCAGATTAATCTAATCATTATTTATCTAGTTCGATATAATTTGCTAATTAGCATGTATTTGAACAATAATTTCAGAAATTCTAATCTGTTCATAAAAAAATATATATTTGTGTTTGAAATTAATCTTTATTTTTCAAACTTCTATCAAGTTGCTAGAGAAAAAATATTATTTTAATAATTTTTTATGAAAGACGTATGAAAAATTAAATTTTTTCAGGAATATTTTAACATTTAAAAATGAACTGAAAAGTCATATATTGTATTAACTCAGCGATATACTATATATTATGACACATAAATTATTATAATTGAACATTTCATTGTGAACATTACTCATTGTTTGAAACATCATCGTATTGCAAAAGCACAGTTCCTCAGAAATTGAGTTTAAAGTTTTGGAAACATGTTTGTATATGTTGACAGCATACGAAAGTGACCTAATACGAGATACTTTTTTTAAATTCGTTGGTGACTCTATAATGAAACGTTTAACAAACATCTTTTTGCTTTTCAACACTATTACTAAAGCTGTTTTGAAATATATATATATATATATATATTTTTTTTTTTTGGCAAAATACATTCCAAATAAACGAAATTTTTTTTTTTGAATAAGTTGTTTTAGTTAAAAATTGCCCAGTATGAGACACCAAGCTTTTTTAATATAATATTGTGCATTCACAGTGACAAAAAAATACAAGCGGGACAATAAAATCACTTTAATGTAAAATTTATATGTATATGATAAAATTATGAATGTTTTATATTAAGTAAACTTGTTTTGGTATTTGCTTTATTACTTATAGTACTAATATACAATGTATTTTGTTTTTCCTTACGTAGAAGCAAGTCATGAAAATAGTAAGCATATCGTTTTTATTTCACATTAAAAGTTATAATTAATAGGATATACACTTTATTAATAAATAATCTTTTTCATAGAACTTACAACGTCTATCAGCCAAGTGACTTTTTGTTTTCGTTTTGGCATTTGACTTCCCTATTATAATTGCAAAATATTATACGAAAATATTATTTGTACAGTTCCAAATGTCCTCAAAACTCATGGCGAAATGTTTAAGATTGGTTGCTTTACTTTGACTCTATCTTCAGATACTACTTGAAAATAGTTTCGAATAGTCAATTTCGTATTGGTTTGACGCGAACTTGTCATACAAGTGCAATACGAACTACAATTGAAATCCAGATCACAACGTATTTTTTATACTTCTAGGAACGTAACAGATGATTAATCGGGGCATATTTTCTTCGTAAAAAGTGTTTATTGAATAATTGTCCCTGAAAACATTGAAATTTATCATATTTCTTTTCTTTCTTTAACTAGCCATCTTCGACAATGCTGCCTCCGTGATCAACGGAATCATTCCTGGATAAACATTTCCAATGTAAATGATCTACATAAACGTTTTTATGAAATAAAAACGACTGTGACATTATATTTTTCTTGATTTAGTGACGAATATAGCAAATAACACACTATTTTTACTTACGATACCAAATATTATGAATGTAGAATACACATACAAACAATTTCACATATGGAAACTATTCAAAGCAACCTGTAATACATTATTAAGAGTTCTTGTAATATGAGTTTTCCAATAAAATTCATTATGGAAATTTCGAAAAATGTGTTTTTCGATCTCAGACGATTATTTTAATCAAAATAGTAGAACAACAATACAACAAAAAATTATTTCGTATTAAATTTACGACCATATATTTGACATATAGTATCCATTCGGTAAATAGATATGTATATATTTTATAATACTCAATAGGCAGTTACGTAATACAAATTTAACTCCTGAAGAAGGATAAAAAATGTTTTTCTTTTTCATGTAAGCAATAAAATGACACAAAAATAAATATCCACTTTTCTTTTCTTACATACATTCTTAAATTTGATAGAAAATTTTAATTATTTAAAATATTACGACGTATTCTTAAAGGATTGGAGGAAATAATAAGATTTGGTTCATAATTTACATTCTTTTTTTTGTTACATGACGACTAACATACTTTACAGCAAGAAAAAGGTTGCTAGATTTTATTTCAAATTTTAACGCTTGGACCTGGCTAAAGACCGTCGTGTTCGCTAATGGTGGTTGGGGAATGTTAAATAGGTCGTGGTCACAAAGTCCCCTTTGTTCCCATACCAAATCAATATCTCTTGGGGGTACCTGATTTAGGGGTTATCGGCCTCTGATTGGGATCTAAATTACGATATGTGTGAGTGAATGGATGTGTTAAAGGGACCTTCCTGTAAAACGGACGTGTCATGTATGAAGAAGTCCAACCCTCCGGGGCAATGGCACCCCCAATTGGGCCATATATGGCCCGAATGACAACAACAGCAACAACTGAAATCTTGAAGATTCCGACTCAGCTACAAAAAAAATATGTTTTGCTCTGGTATTACGTGGTTTAAATCTACGTGGTTTTTTTCTCGTATCTTTCCCTTAGAGACTGATCTCCATCCTGGATTATAATTATTTACCAATCCTCTCATATTAATATTTATTCTAATTGAGATTATAAAATCTGAATATGGCGCACAGAGTGAAAGAATTTCGACCTTATTTTGTAGGAAGTCTTACATTGCTTTATCATTCTTGTATATTTTATAAGCCGTAGCTCATGTAAAATAGAATAATAACATAACAAGACTCAATATAATAGAATAATAGAATAACAAGATAACAAGAGCCAATCCACAAATTTTATTGCAAATGAACTAAGCATCAGCTTCACAAAAAAAAAGTTTTTAAACATTAAACATCTTCAATAGATGTTAAATATTGAAATTGGATGGTAAATTTTCAACCTTTGCGATATATAAGGTATATGTATCTTTAACTGATGTCGCACTGGATCCACACTGCGCGGTATTTACGACTTGTGATCGTGAGGCATATCGTTGTATTCCACAAATGTCTCGGGCCTTGTTGTACTCTATAAACTATTAAGAAGGCAAAAACTAATCTAATATTTTTATATCCATAAATTAAAAATTAGTCTTATTAGAGACCTTAAATGTCTGAGATTACTGAGTGGGCGCTTTCTGTTGCATCTCTCGCAAAGGGCAGTTAACACTCCAAGGTTCTGTCTATCAAGATTTGACCAATTTTTCCAATAGTGAGATATGCAATGGTGAGATATATCTTTAATTGATGTCGCACTGGAGCCACACTGCGCGGTATTTACGACTTGTGATCGTGAGGCATATCGTTGTATTCCACAAATGTCTCGGGCCTTGTTGTACTCTATAAACTATTGAGAAGGCCAAAAACGAATATAATATTTTTATATCCATAAATTAAAAATTAGTCTTATTAGAGACCTTAAATGTCTGAGATAACTGAGTGGGCGCTTTCTGTTGCATCTCTCGCAAAGAGCAGTTAACACTCCAAGGTTCTGTCTATCAAGATTTGACCAATTTTTCCAATGGTGAGATATGCTTTTTATTTTTACTCTGACAAAATCAAGATTTCATCAGTTTTCTTCTGATGACGAGAAGCTCTGGTCTGCTTTTGTGAAATATGAGGTGCTCATTCATATAACCACCAGGGGTTTAAGCATATAAAATACCTGATGAATAAAATAAACGTTATTCCGCCCTAATATATTCGTACTAGCTAAATACCCGAACTTCGCTCAGGAGTAGTCTATAACAAAACATAAAACTGCTTTTATGTATTAAAAATAGTAATGAAGTTGCTCGATATCTATAAAGGAAAAAAAGTAATATTTTTTATCAATTAATCACATATTTTAAATATAAAGCATTGTAAATTTGGCTAAAGACTCTTTATTTATGTATAAAACTTCCTTGGGAAACTACATTTTTCGTTCACCACTCTGCTGCAGAATCACGAGACTATTAGGAGAGATCACAAGATAACAGGCTACGTACAACTAGCTATGAGAGAAAGAAACAGTGATTTTATAAAACGAAACTTTACAAACACAAAATACTTTTAGAGAAAGATTGCGAAACAAAATTTTTAAAAAGCCCATTTTCGTGTCAACAGGATCGAATATCCAAGAAAGCACGTCTTTTACATGTGCTAAATATTCTCTTAATAAGCTTTTATGTATTAATGGCAGTCTTATTTCAATCAATTTATATGGAAGGTAGAAAAAAATTTCCCATAAATAAAAAATTCATACCTCTAAATGAAATAACATTAACACTTAGTTATGACATCATGGGACTAGAACGCTTAAAAGACAATATGGTTCCTTCCTCAACCGGGCTCTTCAGGTTGTATAATAAACTTGCCAGCACGGTACACCACTACATGGTAAGGTATCCTAATTTCACAATGGGTGGGGTATGTCGTGCTGAGGAACATGTGAACCTGGTACTCAATCATGGTTCTGTATGTTACCACACGGCATCGTAGAGAAATGAAACCGTCGCCAGTCGTTACAAATGTCTTATTGTCCTATGCGACACTACTGCCCGGCACCTGATTCGCCAGTGAATCGCTACCGAACATGAAGTAAGTTGGATGATAGAAATAAAACGATCTGTCCTTCTTCATAGGTGCAACATTGTGATGTAACATCACGCCATCAATATCAATGAGCTCCATGCCTAAAAATGTGTATTGGAAAAAGATAACGAAAATAGAGGTATCTATGAGAAATAATCAGCATGTTTTTAGGTATGTGGGAGATGACACAAATAAAAAATTTCACAAAATACGTATCAGTAGTAAGTGTCCCCTTCAACGACAAAATGTAATGGCAAAGCAAGTACAAATATTAAGAGACGAGGAAAAACGAATCTAAAGAGTACAATTCTTATCTTGAAACTAAAATACATTTTTGTTGCGTGTTTCCTTCGAGTGTTTACATTAATGAGTCGTAAACCATATTTTTTTTATTATCACTTCTTCCTATGTTTACTGGTATTCCAAGTAGAGGGGTAAGAGAACAAACTCACACACGCAATCGAGTCATAAAATGAAACATTGATTCTATTCTGTTCACAAGAATTTGGTAGTTAGATTTTTGAATTCTCCTTTTGGTTTCTCTTCGCATCGAAAACAGCCCTGTGGAGGCCAGTCAATGATGTAAAATCTATTCAAAATTGTTACCATTTCAAACAAGGACACTTTGTTTTTCTCACTTGGATCTTCATTCCACTTGGAGTAATAGGGGAAATTTTGTATCGGTGAAGTATCTCGACTAAAGCAAATTGACCAGATCTTAATTGATATTGTGAGAGGAGATAAGAGACTTGATGTTGTTGTATTTTGACACATATAGTTCAAATGTTCTCCCCTTGATAAAAAAAGAAATTCTTCATCGAAAAAGTCTATTAAAACGTATTCCTTTCTTATTTGGCCAATCGTTTTAAAAGTTTATGTTCCCTTCAATCCCTGGATGCAATTTGGATAGAATGTAATGCGTTTTCTAGCTTTATGAGGAATCGGATGCGTTTATATCCAGTATTTTGAAAACCATTAAAATTAAAAGTCAAGCCTATATTTGAGGTTCTACCAACACGGGGAGGAATGGCTGGCGGGGATAACGAGACATCCTCTAGGGACGTTGGCGGGGGTGTCGGTGAAAGGTCATTTGGGCCAAGAGGAAAAAAGTGGAGAGAGGAAAGAAATAAAGAGTCGACTAGCGGAGACGGCAGAAGACGGACGACTGTGGAGCTATCTGCTGCTACTTGTGTGTAACTGTTTCTGTAACACACGAGTATATACTATGTAACCCAGAATGTCCAATAAATAGATGAAAATATATCTATGAAGCGCGCGCGTGGCCCTCTCCAGTAGATACAAACAACGAACCACACAATCACCAAAGATAGCAAAAGAGGAGGGTGCGAAACTATAGATACTGCCACTGCAGCTGTACATAAGATCAAAACACCATTTTATGTTGTCTTCGTCAGGCTCCTACTTAAATGACGTCCTGATCCACCAACATCTCTTCATTTTTTGCCACTTACTTTATTTAATTTATTATATTTTGAATTTCCTGTGTTCTTGAAACTATATTGCTTTCCATGCTATGTCTGCAGCTTCAATGCACTTGCATGGTTAATTTCATATCTATTTTTCTGGTTAATTGCACCCCGGCTGTTTAGTTCTTTGTTAATGATAAAATTCTTACCAGAGACCAGTCCCCGAACACCCCACTTTCCTCTCAGGCTTTCGTTTCTTTTGTTCGTTCTAAGTCCCCTGATCCAATGACCTTTCTCTTAATTCTTATCCCACTTGCGAGTTCATTGTGAACTATGCACTTTTTCATGAGTTCCTTAGAATATGAAGTTTTAAGAATCGTTCTGTTTTCAGAACCGTCTCCACGCCTGGTAGTGTTAATACAGAGTGTCCTAAAAGTTCTCCCGTACTCATACTTATATATATATATATATATATATATGTAACATTACTCTACAAAGACTATGAAATTAGCCCCCTTATCAATTAGAGCAATATGGATACGTAACCCGTACCATTGGGTGACATCCCGAAGGATCATATCAGCATCGGAGATCTTTCTTTTGGTAGAGAACGTTTTAAGAGACGCTGTCCCTTTTTGTACCTATCCTGAGTGACTCGCTGCGTCTAGTCCAATAGGGATCAACAAGGGTGGGGGCGTCTTACGTTCCTAGGGATTAGGGAACAACTCTTCCCCTAAGGAGGGAGTTTGAATCTCTTGAGCGGGGCTTTTTCTGCGGTGTCGGACGAACAGGCAAGACGTACTTTCGCATTCGTCCTGGTGATTCTGTTCTGACGCGACCATGTCGCCATTTTGACACTGTCTTGCATTTTCATCTGAGTACTGACTGTGCGCCTTTTATGAATAAAGCAATTGATCCGAAACAGTTTCCTCACTCGACCACAACTACATTACAAGTCGACTGGACGAATTCTCGATGAAGCCGATGTCAATAAGAAATTACTTCCAACTTGCTGTTCAATGCAGAGTTTCCCAGTGAGCAGCCGGACCCGAAACCTGAACTAGAGCCCAAGTCTGGACCGGAGCGCAATACTGGACGAGAGCAGCCGGAGCCCACTCCTGAACCGGATCCCAAGCCTGGACTGAAGCGTAATCTTGAACGAAAGCAGCCTGATCCTAATCCAGAACGAGATCTCAAGCCTGGACCGCAGCACAATTCTGGATGAGAGCAGCCGGAAACCACTCATGAACCGGATTCCAAGCCTGGACCGGAGTGTAATCCTGGACTAAGTGCACGAACTCTTCTTTGGGACCACCAAGACCGGACATTTTGTGTCAAAAGACCAGAGAGGAACTCATACGATTTGTTCCAAGATGCAAAGGTAGACCACGACATTGGGGTAAGCGCCGAACTTTTTTTTTCTCGCGCCATTTTGCGGATGTTCAAGACAAGGGAATAGACAATGCTATTGTGATAAACTAATAAATAACATTTTGTTACACATTGTAATAGATTTGTACACTGCTATTTTGATTAACTAGTGAATAATATTTCTTTCCACATTGTAACAAATCTGAGTAGCGAGTTAAATTTTTGTCGCGTATTTGTAGCATTTAATAGAATGTTGCTCTGTAATTGTTAAAATTGAGAATGACTAATATTCGGATAGTCGGGTTCCTCGGGTAAATTCATGTCATTAAGGAGTGGAAAATATTATCAGAAAATCATGGATAATTCTACATGTGTCCAAAACGGTGTGGCCTTGAATAGTATAGAAATAACCCGACCCACTGATCAAGTTGGGGAAGAGTCAAACCAAAACGGTAGCACAAATGGCAACATTCCAAATTCAAAAGTTGACCTGATAAGTTTTGATCCCACGTTAAATATGAATTGGGATTCCTGGTTAAAATTATACAAACTTACATGTGAAAGACTAAATTTAGATGAGGGTTGGCAGTTGTTGAATTTCCCTAACTACTTAAAAGGATCGGCTTTGACACTTTATGTCAACAATTGCCTTGCATGTACTACTTTTCCTGAAATTGTACAGATCTTTCAGGAACACTACTTCACACCGAGTAATAATTTTGGCGACTTTCAAAAATTAACATACAGTGGAAATCCCAGAGATCTCAACACATATTTCACTAAAAAAGTGGAGTTAGGAAGAAAGATAGGACTCAGTACCACCCACATAGTGGAGGGTTTATCAGTGGGTTTTACGTCCCACATAAAGGCTCTTATTCTCATTAAAGAACCCAAAACCCCTAACCAATGGCTCGAATTCGTATCAAAAATAATTGATACGCAGCAACCCGAACAAAGTAAGGGGAGCAAATAGAGAATTTGCACCAAATTATCAACACCTAGCGCAACCTAGACAGAGACAACCCTTTTTTCCTTACAATGGGAGGCAAAACGGACAAGGGAATTTCAGACAAAATAATCAGGTTATGGGTCAAAGAACCCCTCAATTTCACCGAGCGTCAACACCAACCCAGGTAGCACAAAAACATTGGCCAACATTCTACCAATATTGGCCAATGTTTTGAATGTCTGTGAATGTCGAATGTCGGAATTACGATATCTGTCGATATTGGCAGATATCGTTTAGTTTTATAAAACGAGGAAGACTGTAAATAACGCTTTTAATAACCTTATAATCATGTAGTAATACTGTAAATAATGACACCATGTTGTTTTACCCATATTTTTTATAATTTAAACATTACGCAATTTTTCCCAATATTGTACCGATATTTGGCGACATTGTGAAAACAAAATCCAAAAACCTATGTTAAGCTGATGTTGGCCGATATTTAAATTTTGAGCTGAAGCTATGCTTGGTCACGTGTTCGTTGTTTGGGTTAGACCGCAACGATTTTTCGCCGAATCTAGCAGTGAATAAGAGCAGTCATCCCTAAAAGTGCAAGTCCTATAAGGTAAGGATATTTCTGTACATTATTTTGTAATGTTAATAATATTTAAATACGAACAATTAAACATATTTACTTGTTTCATTGATGAAGTTTTAGCTCGTGTTTGTAGTTTGTTACATTGTCAGAGTATACTATTTTTTAATGTGTAAATATTCATCGTTTACTGTATGAAATTCTCAAGTTACATTCGATTTTGTGGAATGCTATTTCCATCTTTTATTGTTATAGATTATTTTGTTTTGGAAAGTAAGTTATTAGTATGTCAGCAGAGTTCTGTTTGCATTAATTATTAATATTAGTGGGACATTTTCAAAGTAGGTTTAAATATATTGTTCAAGCATAACATAACATTTAAAAATTTAACTGATTTTTGTTTTATATAAAGACTATACCAAATGTTTCTAACATAAAAAAAAAATCAATAAATAAATTTGAGATGTGAAGCTTTAAAATTGTGACCATGGGTAAAACTGCTTGTTCTTTTCAAGTTTTGTGTGATTTGATTAATTTCATAAAAAAAAAGCCTAACTTCAAAAGGTGAAGTGTTGTGAATATTATTCATTCTAAAAAATTAGTTTACACCAAATTTTTCTTCTAAAAATTAATAAATCATAAATTTGAGTGTACCAAATGTTTGCTTTTTGTCCTAACTTTTTATCATCATTTAAGATTTATAACTAAGATATAAAAATTTGCAGCTTACATTCAGTGATAAAACAAAACTAGTATACATAATTTTACTAGCTGTTTCTTTCTTTTTAAAGAACATCAGTATGGCATCACTACGACTGTTTTTTGTCATTGTTCTCCATAGGGAAATGAAGATCTATGCACTAGATGTTAAGACTGTTTTGAATGGTGAACTCGATGAAATCTTATTTAGGGTACAACCCATGGGCTACAACAACAACAATAGTCGTGTTTGCAAATTTTTAAAAAGTCTTTAAAAACTGAAACAGGCACAGTGACAGTGGTACACAGGGGTTGACGAGCAGGGGCGGAGCCCCCTAGTATGTTGATGACCTACTGATTGCTGGTTCCTATGAATCAGTGGTCATGTTGGTGATACAACTAAGTGATGAGTTCGAAATGTCCAGGCTTAAGTTGTGAAAGATTTTCTGGGCATATGTGTGTATTAAGTTTTCTCAGCAACAACTTTGCTTAGAGGAAAAGGCCTATGTTGAGAAAATTTTAAATAAATTCAAAATGACTCGGTGTAAACCATCCGACACTCCTCTAGTGGCTCCCAATCAGGAATTTGTAGGTGCATTATTGTACCTATCTATGACAACACATCCAGATATTTTATATTCTGTGATAATTTATATTACTGTCTGAGCCAAATTCAAGAGCAGCCAATAGAAGCTGCCTGGAGGAAGAAATTTTGGCTTTGGCTAAAGCTATGCAGGATGTATTTGTGCTACACAACATTAATTAAGCACACATTTACATGTGTGCTTAATTAATGTAATAAGCAATAGGTAATCAATAAAAAAATTTGTTTTTATTTGCAATTCAATCTGTCATTTTTCAATATTTTTGGTGAAATAAATTTTTACAATATTGATTATAGTATATGCAAAAGACCTAGGGATAGATTTTTAAAATTTTATTTACGAGTTTTCATTAAAAAAAATATTTTACTCGATATGTGTTAAATTTCTATAAAAATGTCACATTTTTTGTTTATTAATTTTTATAAATTTTTCTGAGCTATTCATACAAAAAGTTCTCTTTGTGTCTATCAAATAGTTATTCAAGACCTAAAAAATGTAAACAGTTTAACTCTAAGTTTATTTATCAAAAAGCCTTAGTACTTTGAACTTTGGCAAAATTGCAAAAAACTGATTTTGAGATAATTGCATTTTAAGTACAAAATACAACAAAAGTTAACTTATTTTTTGCCAGTGTTATTTTAATTTAGTAATTTCTATTACATTGACATTCATCAAAACAAGAGTTTTTACAGTAAGCTGATATATATATTTTTTAAAGCCAGTTTTAACTCTGATGACAACTGAGTGATTTGTGATAATTCACTGAAAATTATTAATTTCTTGTTAAATGACCTGAAAAAGAATATTTTATTGGATCAGTACTATTTTAAAATAAACCACCACTGAAAAACTGCACCTTCTCTTTTTCTACAGCTATTTTTGTTTTGTAAACAAGCCTTTTTTTGTATTGATACACATGCGACAAAATTTTGTGCTTCAGTCAGTCATTAAGGCCATATTAAATGAAAATAATTGTTCCAGATTAAAACACTTCAATATTAAATTGAAGTATGCTCATGATATTGTAAAATTATTAAACATTTATATTGTATATGTTGCAACTGAATACCAAATTGCTGATTTGCTTACAAAATCTTAACATAAACCTAGACTGAACTAAGACAAAAATGTATGTTAATGTTATTAAGGGAGGGTGTTGAGAATAATTACTAACTGTAACTCAACTTTGCTTAGCAATCGGGTAACACTTGTTCTAATTGTCTACTTCTGTTGTGTCACAGGTTGCTGTTTGTGTTCTTATTCATGATTTGCTATGACTTTATCTGTCATAGTTGTTTGGAAAAGCATTCGCTGGTGGCGGCAGTTTGAGATGGCAAAAGAATTCACCCATCGGATAATCTGACTTGTTGAAGGGGTGACTCCGAAGAATGTACCTGATTGGAATGTTTGACAGTTCCCAGGGTTTAATCTGTCTTGAGAATTAAAAAAATTATTTTATTGTGATTTGTGATTTTTTTTAAAACTTATGGAAAATTCTATTTAAATGAAATTTGTAAGAACTATTCATTTTTCTGCCAATATGCAATGTGCCCTTTTTTTTTTCTTATTTAACATTTCTAACAATATTGATTTTTTAACAGAAGTTTCGGGAAGTATTCCATTTTGAGATTAAATCAAAATTATATAAATCTGAATCAGTTCTTAGAATTACATACCATGCAACTGTTTATCAAGTTGTATTGTAATACAAGCATCAGCTTGATGTTTGTATTTATTTTACTGGTTTGAGATATAGTTTATACAATTGGCAATAATGAGTTTTAATAGCCTTAGATTTCTACAAAAGAAATGGAACAATAATTTAAAATTATTAGCTGCTATATCAGCAGCTTAGCTAACATTTTTGACTGGAATATTTTTCTAAAACAATTTTCTGAATTGAAATCACAAAAATAGTACCTGTACGTGTTTTATGTTTGAAATTTTTTTTCAAGCTACCAAGGAGTAAATTTAAAGGGGAAAATGGATTTTAGAATGTCTGATTTGATAATGGATGCCTGTTTAGGTTTTAAAAGGCCAAGTTGCCCACAATCTTCTTTCATGTACTATACAATACAACAGTTACACAAATTGTAATAAAAACATATTTTTAACAATTTAATATTGTATGTTCTCTTTAATGTTCTAAAATATTGTGTTATATAAATATTTTTTTAATGATTAATATTTTTTAAATTTTACAAAATTTAAGATGGTTTTAATCTTGTGTACCCTCTAAAAAAACAATCACATGCCATAAGAAGAAAATGTAATTAAAATATCCCAATATTATGTAGCAGATATTGAATAATGTTGGAAAAAAAACATCGAAAAGTATCTTAAAAGCTAATATTGAGCAATGATAAAAAACGAACATTGAATGTCAAGAAAACAATATCTATCAATGTCGTAAAACGACATTGGGGCGATGTCGCCAGAGGAGGGTCATTTTTACGTTGGCCAATGTCGGAAAACAATATCTATCAATGTCGGAAAACGACATTGGGGCGATGGCATTTTTACGTTGGCCAATGTCGTAAAACGATATTGGGGCGACGTCGCCAGGGGCGGTACATTTTTACGTTGGCCAATATCGACGGCAATATTGGCCAATATTTTTTCTCGATATTGGCCGACATATATGTGCTACCTGGGAAGGGTACCTAGATGGCCACAAAGTCATTTCGCAGAACAATTACCACCTAGGCCTTGTCATTTTTGTGCAAATAGTGGAATTATAAATGCACTTCACTGGGGAAGTTCGTGTCCAAATAACCCTAGAAACCAACAAATTCAACAAACAACATCTAACCAAATACCTGAAGATAATCATGGTTTATATTGAAAACTCATAGTGCCCGGGTACTTCCAAGAAAACGCACAAAGTAAAAGGGGCACAGAAAACAAGGGGAGTTATCAAACAGTAGAAAGGTATATAATGGTAAATATTGACACGGGTTCTACTGTCAATATTATACCCCAAAACCTAGTTGAAAAATTTAATCTCTCAAAAAGTAAAGACAAGAATTTGACGATAAAACAAACGAAAGGCTTTGTAACCGTACGGGAGTGTTGTAGTGTCTTTCTCAAAATTGGTAATATCAGTAGAGTTGTGGAATTTCATGTCTTGAACACAACTTTAGAATATGCTATATTGGGATTAAAAAGTTGTGGAGATTTTCAGTTGATGATCAACTGCGAAACACAAACAATTGTACAAAATAATTACACAGTGGCCACTGTTTCTTCTTCATCTACAGATTGTTTGTTAGGACATTTGATTTCAACTCCAGGTCAAACACAACTCACACAACTAACCTCTTCCCAATTACATTTAAGTCCAGATGTTAGAGAAAGGGATAAACAAGAAAAACAACACGATAGGGAGCAAAAAGACGATCTTTCAGCGGATAAAAATAAAAAAGATGGTTGTGAGTTAGATAATGAGATAGGCCCAAACAATGCAAACGCTAAAAGTGAAAATTGTGTAAGAACGTCCAAATTGAGAACAACACCTAAACCAACCTCTGATAATGTGATACATTACCAGACCAGAGTTGAGGAAAATTCTGAATTACAGATGTTGTTAAAACAATATGATAGTATTTTTGCAAAAAATAAATATGATGTGGGTACTATAAGAATTGAACCGCAAAGAGTAAGATTAAATTCAGATTTACCAGTATCCCTGAGAGCTTATAAAACGACAACTACATTACATATATATATATATATACTAGGGGGCTCCACCCCCTGCTCGCTTGCGCTCGCCAACCCCCGGGGATTGCTATGCAATCCCATTTGATTTGCTCCGCAAACCAACACTCCTTTTAGATATGCCATTTGGTTTGCTTTGCAAACCAACATTCCTTTCGCAGAGTGAAACTATCTGAATAATTCGTATTATCCTGATTTCACTTTCCGGTCCATGACGTCACAGCGAGGGCTTATCCCCCTGCTCGCTTACGCTCGTTGACCCCTGGGGATTACTACGCAATCCCGTTTGGTTTGCTTCGCAAACCAATACTGCTTTTGCAAGTGATTTCACTTTTTTTTGCTTTAACACTTAATGCGCCCTAAACTAATAGCCGCATCAATAAAAAATCAATCTTCTGCATCTTGCTCCCTGTACAATTTTAAGTAAACCGTGTAATCTCCAAAACTTTACGATCTGTACTTTGTACTTTCTCGGTAAACTTTCTGACAACAGAGGGAAAAAAGTGAGCCTTTTTCCTCGCCAAATAAAAAGAAATCGTTTGTATGGCAGTTGTTGCTACGATAAATTTGATATCTGGCAAACCCGATAGTCAAAAATGCAACCCACTACTGCTTGCTGATCCTGCTATGCGAACTGAAAAATACGAAATTTGTGTCACCAACTTTTGATTGCATCGAATTTATTTATGAACCAATTTTAAAAATAATTGTACCGTAAGAAATAGTACATTCTGAGGTATACTGCGATAATTTTCAAAATTAAAAACTAATAGTAATACGATATAGATATGACAGTTTTAGTTTTGTATCGGAAATTATGATCAGAAAGTTCCGAAAATTGTATGACCAACTTTAAATTGCATCGATTTTATTTATTAACCAATTTGAAAAATAATTGTACCATAAGAAAGAGTGTAATGTAATGTATACAGTGATGTTCTCGAATTTAAAAAATAATTGTTTTTGCTGTAGATATAACGATTTTAACAAGAAGTAGCGAAAATATCCAAATATTCCGAATTTTGTATGACCAACTTTTGATCGCATCCAATTTAATTATAAACCGATTTCAAAAATAATAGTACCGTAAGAAAGAGTACATTTTGAGGTATACTGCGATATTTTAAAAATTAAAAACTAATGGTAATAAGATATAGATACGGCAGTTTTAAAAAAAAGTAACAAAAATGTCCCGATTTTTCCCGAATTTCAAAAAAATATTATCAAGAACCAAATTGAAATTTAAAAAAAAAAAAATCGACGAGCTGCAAAAACTTACGTTGAGAGGTAGTCATAAAAAAAACTCACCGCTGAAGACTGAAAATTTGAATGTGTTTTGCTCACTCGCGGTAGAAATTTCGCTTCTTCAATTTTGACACTTCATAAACCCTAAACTAATAGCCGCATCGGAAAAAAATCTTAATAATTGTCTAGGGAATACGATGAAGAGCAAACCATGTTAATTTTGTTTTTTTCCAATCAGTACTTTCTCGGGAAACCGTCTAAGAATCGAGCTAAACAACACAGTTTTCAATCCTGCGGCGGCGGTAACATTTTTTAAATGTATATATATATTAAATTCGATTCGTGAATTTATTATACAAAAAAAAACAGATTTTACAACAATTTTTTTTATGCCAATGGTAAAAAGCACTTTTAATCTAACGTAGGAAAAAAAAAGGAACGTACATTTGTAATAAATGTTCAAAATTTCCGCCCTTTTCTTGGAGGCAAAGCTGAAGTCATTTGCTCATATTTTTTTAGAAACGCGTTTGACGATTCTGGGTGTGACTTCTTCTATCCTTTGAGTTATGGCAATTTTCAGATCACCTATTGTTTGGTAATTATTTTCATTACCTTTGTTCTTTAAATCTACCCACAAAAAGAAGTCCGGGATACTTAGATCAGGGGATCGAGGTGGCCATAGGCCTCTTCAGATAAGTCGATGGCAATACCATCAGCAATAATAAAGTCGCTTCTCATTGTACGGTGGATTTAGCTCCTGTGAATTTTTGAACGATAAAAACGAAAATGCAAAGCTCTTAAAGCCTTAAGTATTGATATCCCTGTGATGTGCCCATTTGTGGCGACAAACGCTTCACGGATTACGATATCCTCCGTTGAGTTTCTTGCACAAAGTCTGGTGTAATTACTTTCGGTCTTCACTCCTGTGTTTTGTGTTTCACCGAACCTGTCTTCTTACAAAATCGCCGAACGACTTGATATATCGTATCATTACTCGGTATTGCATCATTTCGATATTTATGTCAAAAAAATTCTTTACATATTTTATACATTCAAAACTATCCTCAAACAGCGCACTTCTCTGAATGCATGATAAACTCATCTTGCAATGAAAAACAAAATGATGTGAAAACTTATTATTGCTCAAATTGAGCGCCAAAAACAAATGATAAATTTTGAAGACTCGATTAAATTATAAACAGATGATAAAATTCACTAAATAATAAGTATATATATACCGATCTCCGTCTGCTAAACAACCTCCACGCCTGACAATGTTACAACAGATATATAGCGCCTTGGTAGTGAGTCACACAGGCTATTTATGAAATCATCCTGAGACAGTCCATCCCATGCTGCTTGAACTCTGTGACCAGCAGATTACGCGGTGCGGGTGTAGTGATGGCATCTTAATATGGGTCGAGCATTGTCTTGTTGAAAGAACGGGTGAACCTGGGAGTTACTGAATGGTAGTGTAACTGGCTATACAATTTATTTTACTTATCGACGGACTGTCGAATAGCTCGTTACGAGTACCACAGATAATTTGCTTTATGTATTATCTTTCAACACAAGTATATTATTAACTGTGTTGCATAGTTATTAATTCCAAAATGGGACATAGTTACTATCTTTCATTATTGTTGATTTTTAAGCCTTATTCAATATGCATTTCATAAGGTTATGTAAGTTTACGTCACGGAAGGGTACAATAAATCGATTGTCAGACTCTTAAAATAACAGATACTAATAAATTTTGAAAATAAAAGAAAATCTGCTATTTTTTCGACTACAATGCTACAAACATTTTTCGTATAGGAATGTATAGTCGGAAGTGACGCGTGGCACGAACACAAAAACAAATTGTTTATTTACATCATTGCAAAGTGCTTCTTTTCAGCAATGTTTACAATAAATGCTCAAAATTGCGACCACCAACAGTAATATAAAATCGCCAGCTACGATAGGCTGGCAATGCTGTGGGTAGAGGGCAGTAGTTTGTCAGGTCACCCGTAATTGGATCCATCTGCGGGAAAATGTCATTTGTAACTGTGTTATCGGCCGTGATGGGATATTTTACAAATAGTGAAAAGGCGGACATGCATATGATGTACGGTGCTGATAATGGGAACGGCAGAGCAACGCTACGGCTGCATCAGAAACGTTATCCGAACAGAAATATGCCGATCCACAACATGTTTGAGCTGTTGCAACTGCACCTTTGTGAAAATGGTTCATTCATAGCCAGCTCTGAAGTAAGAACTGAATCAAGAACTGTAATGTATCCACACATGGAAGAAACCATCTTGAACATTATGAATGAAACACCCCACACAGGTACAAGAGCTATGACGTCTATAGAGCATGCATGCAGCACAACTATATCGTACCATGGCCGGCATACACACCGGATCTGTCCTCAAACACGAAAGTACGGATGCTATTGGACGACCGGATCTGCCCCCGATCGAGAATGTACGGATGCCATTGGACGAGATGTCACCACTCCATCAGTACCGCGTAATCTGCTGGAGCTACGTTGAAGCAACATGAAATGGACAGTCCTACGACTGCATGGAGAACCTATACGACTCAAAACCAAAGAGCTTAGAATACTGCACTAGGAATAATGGCGGTCATACGCCATACTGTGTGTGTGTGTGTGTGAATCATACCACTTTTTTAAATATTTTCGCAATATGCATAGTTGAGTCTCAAATTTTAATCATTTCCTCATTCATAAGCACTTAACCAACCTTGTAAATTTTGTTGCATTTTGACAGTTCCTTCTAAGTGAAATTTTTTCAGCCTTAGTCTGTATATATACAGAGTTATCATAAATTAACATGAGATGATCAGAGCCATCTAGCGAGTAATTTATTGGACGAAACGTAAGAAAATTTGGTGTGCGTACATAGTGTAACATGGAATTTCGATTTCTAAAAATAAAATAAAAATTATTTCGAATTGTCGCTTTCAGGGGGTATTTTGGCCCCTCAAAGTATATTAGTGTTAATGATGAAAGAGTAAATGCTAAATGAGACAGTACACATCAATTTTGTTAACATTGCATTAAAATGTTTATTGTTAATTTCAAATGAGGTTTAATATGACCACCATTGTGATGTTCTAATAACTGCATAACTGCTAAGAACTACGCGGCATTTTCCACGGCGACTCTCAACATGTCAGAAGTGATTTGTCTCACGTGAAAAGTTATTCGATCTTTAAACGTTGCGATATCGGGGAAAAGTCCTTGATAGACAATGCTTTTAAGAAATCCCCATAGCCAAAAGTCACAAGGATTCAGATCGGGTGCCCTCGTTGGTCATGCAGCGAGAAACTCAGGACTAATGATTTTGTTGTCAAAGAAATGTTCCCCAACAAACGCTGTGCCTTAAGTCTGCTGTGGGGTGGAGCGCTGTCTAATACCATCTAACCAAAAAAGGCTATCATAAAATAGGAGACGATGACATCCGGATTCACTGCAGACCAGACACAGTCTACTTTTTATCAGGCAAGGAAACATCATACGGCCCTGACGATATTTTGAACCGGTTCACAGTCCAGATACGACTCTCCAAACACGTCTGACCAGCCCACAAACAAGATGAGGCCCTTCAAAGAGGTTAACAAGCCCACATACTTTCTACTTCCCTCCGGATGGGAACATCCAACAGATAGGTTAGATACGACCCTTTGTTTAGATATACCCGGCACTCTGTCCAAATATGGCCCTCAGAACGGATTTACAAAGCTCGCCTGCCATGCCATGTATACCAGATATTCTTCGAGAATAATCATTCATAAGAAACAAACATAAAACAAATTGCAAATTAGATACTGAAGGTATTCCACAAGGAGCATCGTTGAAACTTGCTCAAGCAAATTTTTTATTCAGTCTTCTGTTCTTACAGACTAAATTTGTTTGCTAAGAATTTGTATAATTTTAAGAGATAATGGTGAAGTAAATTATCTCAAGCCCCTTGAGAACACTCAAAATTCCTTCGACATCTGGTATTTCAATTCGAAGGCGACCTGAAAGACACTAGAATTTTCCAGAGACTACTGAGACCTAAGAGCGAGAACAAGCTCGCTTATTTGCCGTACCCTTCTTGTCCTAAAATATCTGTAACCTTGCTGTAAATATCTGTAACCTTGCTGTAAATATATTTGTAACCTTGCTGTAAATATCTATAACATTGCTGTAAATATCTAAAACCTTGCTGTAAATATCTGCTAAGCTGTAGGATGTTAGAATAAATGTTATAGTGGTGAAACCCAAGAACTTATTCCTTTACGCTACCATTTCATTTCTGTCACCACACCATTTTATCCGGTACAGTCTCTAAGATTCAAATTCTTCGTTATACTCCAGGAAACTTCTCGTTCCTACAATATTTATACACCTGCCTTTATTCTTCGAAATGTCATGGCATGTGACAAATCATTTCCATAGGGTCGTAACAAGATCGTTTTACGATCTATACTTATTATCTCTTAAGTGGTCTCGATATTTTATTGGTTAAATGTCAACAATCGGAACGAAACGTCACGCGGTTAGAACAATGAAGTTTGCTTCAGTAGCTCAGGATTTGGCAATCTTCAGAGATTGGTTAGCGAGGTAGGTAGTTATTTTCTCTTTCAACGCACACAGGAGCAACATAACGTACTAGTGCCGATGGTCAGTGGGTAAGCAACTTGAGGGTGTACGACCTCACTCCTGGTAGTGGAAGTAAGTGTTTCTTTTCCTATTTTACATTCCAAGTTTTGAAGTTGTTAAGCTTACCAGATCAGTTGTCTGACTTGTCGCTCCATGTTTCCTCGATACCATTATGGTCGTTAGGTTGGTAGTTTATTAACATCGCACTATAGCAACGTGCAATTGACGACGGTCTGGGATAGGGATGCGACATCGATGTCGATGTTTTCAAAACATCGATGTTTTTAAGAAAACATCGATGTATTTAACATCGATGTATTGGGGTCGATGTTTTTGTTACATCGATGTTTATACTTGTCGATGTTTTATTTTTGAATGAACAAAATACCGTTATAAAAATTTTAAAAATAACCAAGTAGCATAATTTTTATAATCAGCAAATTGAACATACTTTTAGACCAAAGTGACCAAGGGTGAAGGGTCTGAAAAGTAGGAATACGACATCGATGTCGATGTTTTCAAAACATTGATGTTTTATAAAAAACATCGATGTATTGGAGCCGATGTCAAATCACTAGTTGCTAAACCAGTTATAAGAAATGGGGGTAAAAAGTTTAAATGCACTGAATTTTAAAAACATCGATAGTTTGGGGGCGATGCATTATCAACATCGATGTTTTAATTTTGAACATTGATGTTTTGCTGTCGATGTCGCATCACTAGGTGCTAAACCAGTTTTAAAAAATGGGGAAAAAAGTTTGAATTCACTGAATTTTAAAAACATACATAGTTTGGGGGCGATGCATTATCAACATCGATGTTTTGTTGTCGATGTTGCATCCTTAGTTGCTAAACCAGTTTTAAGAAATGGGGGAAAAAGTTTAAATACACTGAATTTTAAAAACATCGATGTTTTTGGAACGATGTATTATCAACATCGATGTTTTAATTTTGAACATCGATGTTTCAAAGCATCGATGTTTTGCTGTCGATGTCGCATCCCTAGTCTGGGATAAATGAGGGAAAGGAACTAAGGGTAACACCGCGTGGTTATGAGTCACGATCAGATGACGAGGTCCCACCTGAGCTGGCGCCCACTCTCCAAACTTCCACAGCACGCCAAGGTGAGACTGTCTAGCTAGAGAGAAAGAGCATAGAAGCAACCTAGCTTCTTAGCTTCATTAAATTTTAGTAGGTGAACCACAGGATTGAAAGCAATGATTCCAAATGTATCAATAATTGTCAATTCAAAAATAATTGTATTTTCAATACTGATAGTCTTCTAGTTTCTAAAGCAGTCATATGAAGATGTAATAGGTTGATAAAATGTTTAATTTTTAGCATTATCCATAGATTCATAAAGAGGAATTTAGGTGTTTCTAAGGAAGAGAGCAAACACGATTTTTGGTAATAATGCACTTTTAAGTTATTAAAATTTCGTTAAATGGTTTTCAATAATCTGGTGAACATTGAGGAGGTAATACTTGCTACCTTAATTAGAGTGGATTGGTAAGATTACTTTTAAATTTTCAGGGGCAGTTTGTCGCCAAGAAGAAATGTTAAGCTCTACACTTTCTGGTGAGTTGGGAGGGAGTGCATCTAAAAAAGTGAAAATGTGTCATAAATTTCAAAGGGCTGATATGAAGATTCCTTACCAAAAGCACTGACACAAGAAATAAGTTAAACTAGGGGGCCCGCCCCCTGCTCGCGAACGCTCGCCAACCCCCGGAGGATTTCTTCGTAATCCTCATTGGTTCGCTGCGCGAACCTATGCTCGCTTCGCTCGCATCAATGAAGACATGTGTCCTAGCAGAAGGGATTGTTTACAAAATATGATATTCCAAAAAAATATTTTTAAAATCTAAATTTTTTTGCTATTTTTCAGAAAAGATATATACAGTACCGATTGAATCTGAATTCAAATGAAAACTTTGAGAAAATTTTGACTCCAAATATGACGGCTGATTTGGAAATTAAATACCCAGAATGATGTTTGAGTGTATATTTTACCCCTGCGATTGAGCCACCCACGCATTTTCATTGAGTTAGTTGTCGAAAGTTGTAGTGCAAGCGTCTTGTTGAACTATAATTGTTGGCCCTGAAAAGGACCTTTTTTTAAATGGCCCTGAAAAGATCCTCCGCTTTCTTTGATTTCTATTATTAACTGCAACAGCTCGATTAAAATTTTTTTTTTTTCAATAAAATTTCATCCGATAACGCTATAAATTCAATTCAAGCGTGAGGCTTCGTGAAAAACAAATAATCGTACAATGTTGCCAAAACGCGATAACAAATAACGTCTTTTTTGCGTGCCACGTAAGAGAATTATATATATAGATTACTATAATTTGCATCAAATCACTCGCAAAATTGAACGTCCCGCAACGTTGTACATGACGTGGAATTTTTGTCCCTTTTATTGAGCTTTCCGGACAAGAATTTCCTATGTGATCGTGATTTTTAAGGTTTAGAAATAACTTTTACGCTATATCTAATTTGATTGGCACTCACGTTTAGATAATCAAATATCATAGCATATAAATTTGGCCACATATTCATATTCATTGCATTACGTCCTCATAGCATATAAAATCATATTTTCTTGAGTAGCATAATGCTTCTTCAGATAGTTAAAAATATTACTTTCTAAAACTATGAAAGAATCTCATTAAGAAACGGAATAGTTTTTTTTAACACACACACTGTGCTTTACGAAGTATTTGCTAAAGATTATTCGAAAGAGGAATTATTCAATAATTACCAAAGTTATTAAAAAATTATTATTTTATATTGCTGTTTAATTAATTGATACGAAACTGAACAACATGAATAATTTTTCAATTACGATCATTTGTGTCGAACTTACATGCATAACTACATCAAACATATAGTCGATTAAGATTTTGAGTAATCATAAATAGCTATTTGACATCCTGATTTCAAAATTTTCATTGCACATAAGGTTGTAAATAATTTTTGTGATACTTTTGGGGATATCTTTCCAATCGGTTGTATATGAAAATGCAAAAAAAAAAAAAAAAAATCACAATGATTCCAAATTTTGGTTTAATACATTCTTTAACATATACTTGTTTTGCCAATTTTTAGATCTTTTAGTTAATGTTTTATTTTAAAATTCTGCGATACACTTACCGAATTGGGAGACAATTTGATTTACAAGTACACAAACAATTATGGGAATTACATTTTTGACAGTACGTTTGGAACATAAGTTATTGCTAATTTAACAATTTTTTTCATCACTTTTTAAGCTTTCACTCGATTTTTTATTTTAATCAAATATTATATATGTGCTTCTTTGTGGAAATTTTATAACAGACTAGCCACTGAGTGGCCAGCACGGCGTTGTACGTGACAGTTCTTTTCGTGGAGTCAGGTGTGACCACTGGGTGATTGCTACAAATTCTCATTTGGTTGATGGCCTCGTCATTTTCAAATGCGGTCAGTTCGAATTGCGAAGAGATCCTATCGGCGTGACGTCACAATATCTGGAGAAAATATAAATATTAAAAAAAATTATTATAAGAAAATCAAGCCTACAAGGTATCCATCTGGTGTAAAATTTTCCGCATATTTCAATTCCGTTAAAATTTGTAATCTATCTGCAACAATCACGAATTTACAAACAAGAACTAAACAATGCCAGTCAAATTTTTTATTTGTTTTTTATTTCCTTTGGCTATAGTTGTTTGACATCAGGAATGCAATCTGTGAAGCAAAGGTCAAATTTCTATTGGAAAAATATATATAAAAGTTACAGTTTAAAAATAAGTATAAAGGATCAATAATCTATATAAATAAGAATGGAGTGTTTGTTTGTACATTCAATATTTTCGACCCATTTCAAGTTTTCTATCCGTTTTGGACCCTTCTGATGCCGAATCCGCCTTTTTCTCGTTTGGTGTCTGTCTGTCTGTCTGTCCGTCTGTCTGTCTGTCTGTCTGTCTGTCTGTCTGTATGTTGTGCCCTATACACGTCCACGCGGTTTAAGATATTTTCATGGAAATTTGCATACAGTGAGTACTTATCTTCATTTAGTGAGTGGCATTGGTTGCGAAAGTCTGTCTGTCTGTCTTTCTGTTCTATGCTCGATTTTGTGTTTGTGTGTTTGTGTAGACATCACATGAATTGTATTCCAGATATTTGATTACAATGTGTTTTATTTAATACATTATTTATTAGTTTAGTGAATGCAATATTAAACATTTTTTTATTGTTATATTTAGAAGAGTTCCATGCTAAAACACCTGAGTAAGTATACTAATATCATCCACAATTTGATAGTTTTCGAAAAATTGGAATGTAGTTTGAGTATTACGATTACTTTTATTTGCTTTCCCAGTAATGCTGAAAACCAATTATTTTTCAAAAAAAAATTTTATGGTGAAATTTTAGCTCTGATACTTTATTTATTTCGAGTCTTATTTTTATTCTTTGCGCAATGAAAACGATTTCCGAATATTTGGGACAGACGATATTTTTCAACGAAACAAGAATGAACAAGATCGCGCGAGCAGAGATATTTTTTTCTGATTCCTTCGCTTTGAATTAATTTCACATTTCTAAATTTTGTACACTTTTAGTTGTAAGTTGTGGCAACTGTGCGAGATCAAGAGATAAAATTGAATCACAAATTAATATCTTTAGAACAATTTTTTGCGACATCTTTTATTTTGTTTTATTTCGCTGTTTCCTGTTTTAAATATTTATTATTTAATACATGTGTTTTCCTTCTCATCACACGCAACAGCACCACAAAGTATTAAACTTAAAAATGTTAGGTAAGTCAGTATAAAATTTCAGTAAATTTTAAGTGTAGTTATGCCATTATTGAAAGAATAATGCCGTTATTTGAAGAATAATGCCGTTTTTTAAAGAATAATAATGTTTAAAAATCCAAACTAGAACTTTTTCCAACATTAAAAAATTCGTTGTTATAATGACAGGAGAAGATTGCAAAATTTCACAATGTCGCATACCGGAGGCAAGAGTGCCACAAGTAAAAAAATATTGTTTTGTTGACTATGAGTGCGAGAACACTCGCCGTAAATCGTCATTTTAATTAATTGAGTTGAACATGAAAAGAACTTAAGAAAGGGAATTCCAAATCTTCCTATAAATCGTCTTTTATAGTAGTAACTTTAGTAACACCTTTCGTCATTTTGTAGCTTTGTCATACAGCAATTGTGCGATGTATGTGAAATGTATTACATGAATGGATATGCATTTGTAGGATTTGTGTCCAAAGTTAGTTGTAGAAATTATAAAGATGGCGAAAGGTGTTAAAATAAATTTTTATTCTACAAAAAACGTAAGTCTTTATATATTTTGATTATCTCTTCAATCTAGAGTAAACCAATTCAAACCGAGTTAGGTCGGGTATTTTGCTAGTAATCTATATAAATAAGAATGGAGTGTTTGTTTGTACATTCAATATTTTCGACCCATTTCAAGTTTTCTATCCGTTTTGGACCCTTCTGATGCCGAATCCGCCTTTTTTTCGTTTGGTGTCTGTCTGTCTGTATGTTGTGCCCTATACACGTCCACGCGGTTTAAGATATTTTCATGAAAATTTGTATACAGTGAGTACTTATCTTCATTTAGTGAGTGGTATTGGTTGCGAAAGTCTGTCTGTCCGTCTTTCTGTTCTATGCTCGATTTTGTGTTTGTGTGTTTGTGTAGACATCACATGAATTGTATTCCAGATATTTGATTGCATTGTATTTAATTTTATATATTATCTATTAGTTTAGTGAACGCAATATTAAACATTTCTTTATTGTTATATTTAGTTGAGTTTCATGCTAAAACACCTGAGTAAGTATACTTAAATCAACCATAATTTGGTAGTTTTGGAAAAATTGGAATGTCTATTGAATATTACGATTACTTCGATTGCTTTACCAGTACTGCTGAAAAAGTAATTATTCTTCAAAAAATTATTTTTTTTTATGGAATTTCATCTCTGATACTTCATTTATTTCGAGTCTTATTTTTATTCTTTGCGCAATGAAAACGATTTCCGAATATTTGGGACAGACGATATTTTTCAATGAAATGAGAATGAACAAGATCGCGCGAGCAGTGATATTATTTCTGGTTCTTTCGCTCTGAATTAATTTCACATTTCTAAATTTTGTACACTTTTAGTTGTAAGTTGTGGCAACTGTGCGAGATCAAGAGATAAAATTGAATCACAAATTAATATCTTTAGAACAATTTTTTGCGACATCTTTTATTTTGTTTTTCTTCGCTGTTTCCAGTTTTAAATATTTATTATTTTAATAAATGTGTTTTCCTTCTCATCACACGCAACAGCACCACAAAGCATTAGACTTAAAAATGTTATGTAAGTCAGTATAAATTTTCAGTAAATTTTAAGTGTAGTTATGCCATTATTGAAAGAATAATGCCGTTATTTAAAGAATAATGCCGTTATTGAAAGAATAATGCCGTTATTTAAAGAATAATGCCGTTATTTAAAGAATAATGCCGTTATTTAAAGAATAATGCCGTTATTTTAAAGAATAATGCCGTTATTTAAAGAATAATGCCGTCATTGAAAGAATAATAATGTTTATTAATCCAAACTGGAACTTTTTACAAAATTAAAAAATCTGTTGTAATAATGACAGGAGAAGATTGCAAAATTTCACAATGTCGCATACCGGAGGCAAGAGTGCCATAAGTAAAAAAATATTGTTTTGTTGACAATGAGTGCGAGAGCACTCGCCGTAAATCGTAATTTTAATTAATTGAGTTGAACATGAAAAGAACTTAAGTAAAGGAATTCCAAATCCTCCTATAAATCGTCTTTTATAGTAGTAACCTTAGTATCACCTTTCGACATTTTGTAGCTTTGTCATACAGCAATTGTAAGATGTATGTGAAATGTATTACATGAATGGATATGCATGTGTAGGATTTGTGTCCAAAGTAAGTTGTAGAAAATATAAAGATGGCGAAAGATGTTAAAATAAATTTTTATTCTACAAAAAACGTAAGTAATTGTATAATTTGATTATCTCTTCAATCTAGAGTAAACCAATTCAAACCGAGTAAGGTCGGGTATTTTGCTAGTAAAGGATATAATAATAAAGGAAAATAATATGTTACCTTTATTAAAAATTCTCCAATTTGCTAGGAAGGAGATGAGTGACTCGAATACAAACAAAAAAGCAAACATCATAAAGTTTATATTTTCCTGTTGAAGTTCTTCATGAGCTTAGTGCTTTATGAACAAAACCTTTTCTTATTCATTCAACTCCAATACTTAAGTCTCATGGAAATTCGCCATATCAATTTCGCCACATTTCCCCCCCCCAATCCTACAATCAATTTTCTCTCATTCAACCTTGAATATAATTAATGTGTAACCTCTTCAATACCAACCATATAAAAATCGCTTTAAAATTTTTTTTTCTTTCTAATAAATGTTATGAAATACTTCGAAGTTCACAAGTAAATTCCTCTTTTAGATGGTGGCATCTTAAGGGTTAAATATTTTAGGTGCACATATATGTACCTCGGTTCTCAATTATGCTGAAAGCGTACTAATTTTTACATAAAAAGATATTGCTTAAAAACTCCTATTTAAGAACTCAGAAATTATCAATTAAAACACATTAACAAAAGGATTTAGAAGTCATTAAAAACAAATGCAATAAACTTACTTTTACGAGCAGGTTGAATCAAAGTCATTTCTTCCCAAATCGCTTTTGAATAATACACATTTCACAGGAACTATCGTTTTTATACTGCCACCCATTGGTGTCAGTCGGAAGCTTAGACATCCATGCACGTGTACCAGGGTTCTTAATTATCACTTTTATCCGAAAGAATATTTTTAAGGCCAAAGAGTCGAGGTCCACGTATTTGGGACCTAGGTAGTGAAGGGAATAAGGGATAATTAGCCTTTCATCTTTGAAAATAAAGCTCGATCATGATGTCAAATCCTTACCACGAATTCTCCCCCAGACTCCCTTAGATTACAAATTCAGCCCCATTTCTGGTCAAGACCACAATTGTGTGAGATTCTACGAGACCCTCAGCTTGTTGTAATGGGGTTTGGATCTATATTCAAGTGTTCACACCACGACAAAAAACCAATGTCATTGGTGAAAAGATGTATTTGAAACATATTCATGTTCTAGGTGTTCAAGGTTTTAAAGTTATTGTGCTTAACAACACAAAATAATAGTGTAAACATCTAACGTAAAGTTTATTGAATGTGATCTCTTTTATAGCTGTATGAGGCATCCGATACACTTCTATGCAGCATTTGCACAATCCTTATAACTAGATATTTGGTGATGAAAATGTTCTGGGCATATTCAGTTAAGTTGTATTCAATGATATTTCTTAATTTGACTCTATATTTTTGCTTCAGATTATTTAAATAACTAATATGGATAATTCGCAACCCTGTTACATTCAAACAGAACATGTAACTCCTCACACAATTCAATTTGCTGGTAATTTTTGTAAAAAAGTTTGATTCAAGTTTTCCCGACAAAGTCTTGAATAAGCTTCGTGTAAAAACATATTAGGTGCTTAAAGTGTAAATGGGCGCATTTATTTTATGTATGAAAGATTACTAAAACAGTTTGAATAATGTATTGAAAAGTTTAGGAATTACCAAAATGATTTACACATTTAACAAGTTTAAAACGTACAATTGTAATTGTTAAGTTGTGCACGCTACAGTTGGACTTAATTAACTTTAACCTTTTTTCTGAGAGAATGTAGTATGTATATATTGGTACTATGTTTGTTTTATAATCTGAACGCTTTACTCTATTTTAACAGAGTATACCCCTTCAAGAACAGAAAAAAAGTGGATTCTTAATACTTTTTTTAAGTATCTCCATTCTATTGCATTCGGTACAGTCTGGCCTTATTGGACACGTCGTAGATAACACCAAAACCAATCCGGTCTCTCTCTCTCTCTATCTCTCTCTCTCTGTTATAAAATTTAATTTTAAACTACTACTAAACAAGAACTGAAAGAAATTAGTTTTGTTCACATCGAAAATTGTAACTTCTATAGTAGCTGAAGGTAGTTACAAGTAATCATCTTTCGTATGAAGAATTATTATTTAAATATTTTAGTAGATGAAATAAGCTTTAATAATTACAATTTTGTTTCCTTTCTTCTAGTCATCTTTGTAAAAATTGGCATCTTCAATCAACGGTACACGAATATCAATACGAATGTTATACTCATGCTTTTTTTTATGTCCAAGAACGTAAAATAAAATATGGTTAAAAACAGGTTCTGTGTTCTTTATTTTAGTCCTTCAATGTCGCTTAAATGGCACTCGCTAGAATTATGAATTCTTACTTCGATACACAAACTGAAATTTAATTGTGTTATATGAAAGTTTTATTGATAAATAAATGAAGTTTTGGAAGCAATTCAAACAAATACATAATCTTTCTCCAATTGCGTGTTTACAAATATTCGGTTGATGTGGGTTGATCCTAATGAGGGGATAATCACTTTCAACAACCGTCTGAGGCTCTGTAATAGCAGACACCTATAATTCTACTATCACGACTTCACTCCATTCATTGCTGCTCAGATTTCTCTTCACACTCGGTTGCTATAGGCGACACATGATGATTACGATTGAGTCTTAAAATTGCTTTACTACTCAAGAGAAAGTACACCCGTGATCTTTATACATCTTCCACGTTTCACGCAAAACGGCAATCACTAAGAGTGACGGCATAGATCGAATTCGGCTACCGCTAAATTTTGGAGGGTGGAAGTAATAAGGCGAACTGAGCCACCACTACATATATGAACTTACGATACAATAATATATAGCAATGTGACCCAAATCCACCATCAAGTAATACTTTCTGATATAAAAAGTTGCAATATTGCTCACCAACTGGTCATAACATTTTACATAAAATTTAAAAATTAGATTCAAATATGTATTCAAAGTCTGAGAAGTATAACGGTTGTTTCTAATTCTTACATTGGGCTTTAAATGAATGGAAAAATGAGAAAAATAATTGGTATGCAATGCAATTATTTTGAGTGTTAAGTAGGGTACACAAATAGATAACTTGTCTTATTTGATTAATAAAAACATCCTTGTGTTACCTATATTAAAAATTCCTAAACACTATTTTAATTGCTAAGTTATCTTTGGGAAAATATTTAAATTTGTTGGATATGAATGAGTCTTTCAACACTTTCCAGTAACAGATTATATTAATTTACTAGCAGAATTACCCGGTGTATAACTCGGGTTGAATTGGTTTACTCTACCTCTTACTTTCGTTACTATATTGTAATTCCTTTTCATCGCATGTAACAACTACTATACTCTAAAAATATACATAAATGTAAATAAATTACAAATTTAACATTTTTGAACAGTTTAATTTTTTAGTGATACAGAAAAACCTTTATAGCGTGCCTATCATACTCAGTGCATAGAAGAATGCAAAATATACATATAAATGCCTTGTATGTCATTTATATATCATAATGTAGCATCTATGTATCTTAGAAGCATCTATGTATCTTAGAAGCATCTATGTATCTTAGAAGCATCTATGTATCTTAGAAGCATCTATGTATCTTAGAAGCATCTATGTATCTTAGAAGCATCTGTGTATGCTGGGTTAAAAGTATGTAGCATCTATGAATGCTGAGTATAATCTTTCTTTTCTAAAAGCTCTATATCTAAACCTGGCAACACGAATAAAAAAGAGAATAAATTCTTGCAAACGAAAGAATGTTGTTCTGCTTATTTTTCTGATTCCAAAAGATAAAATTGACGATGTTTCCCAAAGTAAATGTGCTGGAAATATAAATTTTTCGTAGAATTATCTTCAACTGAGCAATCAGCACCTATATGAATTGGTGACCCTGGACTAACGACAAGATGACTGAAAATGAAACTGAAACCAAGACGCTTCCTTTGTTTTCGGAACTACACAAGGTAAGCATCAAAATACCTCCATTCTGGGTTGATAAACCAGAAATTTGGTTTTTTCAAGTTGATGCTCAGTTTAAAATTAACAATATTGTGTCTGATGAAACAAAATTTGTTATTTATATTTTGCCTTGTATGTCATGTCTTGTATGTCAAAAGAGTTTCCCATACTTATCTGACCATGACTAAATATGTTTTAAGGCAAATAATGAACCATTACTTACGTAAATTATAGTTGCTGATTGAAAAACATCAAATTGAAAAATTCAATTATACATCCTTAAAACCGATTTATAAAAGCTTCAAACAAAAGGTAATGAATGCGTCTGTTTTTTAGTACAAAACAGATTTTTGAAATACTAGGGGAAACCGCCCCCCTACTCGCTATCGCTCATCAACCCCCTATGATTGTTACGCAATCATATTTAGTTCGCTTTGCTAACTACACTTTTCAACAACCAGGAGAGGGAATTGCTTCAAAATCCATCCTCATTTGGATTGCTGCTGGATTGTCCCGGACCTCTAGTACGACGTTAATTAAAGGTTCCCTTTCCATTGCGATATTTATCGCATGCGCCCTATTAACGGAAAATTGCCTTTGTTTGCGAGATTAGCGGATCCGTATATAAGCCGACACCCGTACTTTAGCTTTAGAAAACGTTCCAAAAATTGTCGTCTTATACACGGAAATATGCGGTAAATAAAAACAAAATGTTTTTTTAAATGCCAACAACAAAACATCTCATTTCCACTTTAAAAAGGAAATTGTTAAATAAATAACATATTGTTAAAATTCAGAGGAAATCTCGTCATAATTATAAATGTTTTATCTGATCTGTGCTGTAATAGTACTTTGTAAGATTTTCATATTCGACTGTTCTTTGGAAACCGTGACCGAATTCACCGGTTCTCCTGAAAACATTGCAAACTTTCTAGCGCGTACTCTCAAATTTTATGAAAATTAATAATTTTTAAATTATAACTGTGTTTATCGTCTGCGCGTGCTCCAAATTCATTAGCTTGTTTAACCACGTGACTCACTATCACTTGACTCGCTATCTACCAATCACAAAGCGAATAAACCTTAAAAGACTAAAAAATTTTCTTCTATAATAGAAAGATAACACGAACATAAATTTTAAAAAAGAAGTTCTAAAAAAAAGGTTGCCATATTATCTAACAGTGCAATTTTTAAAGGTCTTTTCCTGTATTTTTAATTTTTAATGTTTTATATTCTTTACATTGCCGACCAACCGGTATAGTGGTTAAGGTGTTAGCCTCTAGATCGGAAGGTCGACGGTTCGAATATGGGTTCGGGCATGGATGTTTCTAAGCGTATATCAGCTCAGGTGTTGCTTCGTAATCTGAACATGGTTCAAAATTACGAAGTATAAATTGTTAGGGGCAATGTTGGTCCTCCCACTGGGTGCTCCTTCGCAAGTGGCCATCACTTCCGGCCTTGTAGTGGCCAATGACTTCGGTCAAATGTGCCCGCCATTAGAAAAAAAAATATTCTTTACCGCCTGTTTCAAAATTTCATAAAATTTTATATTTCGCAAAGAAAAAATAAAGTTAAATTTTAATAATTACTAAAACGTTTCAAGTAATTTTAATTATCAATATATCGTCCAGCTTCTCCTAAACTATCAAATTGTGGTTGATTTAGGTATAGGTACTCAATTGTTTTAACATGAAACGTTCCTAAATATATAAGAAAATGCATTTTAAATAATGCATTTATTAAACTATAAAATGGTGTATCGAATATACAACATCGTATTAACACATGAAGAAATTAATTGCTCAGTCTCTAAAGCTACGATTTTGAAAGAAAGCGGTGCCTGTATCTAGCAGCCGTGCTACGTCATAAGGCGTTCGTCTAAACAAGTACCAGAGTTGTCAACTTAGACGGACAGAATACGGTTTAGAATGGGCAATAAAGACGGCTGTCGTGGTTTATTTTATTCGAGAAACAAGCTTTTTTATTCTCTAGTCCAAGTTTCTATATTTATTAGTGAATTACAAGTGAACTATATTTATTAAAAAAAGTTTGTTGTAACAAAAACAAGTTTATTATTGATAGCAAATGTAACAAGGTTTTAGAAAGATCATTTTCTCATTAGAGCTAAGAAAGCCTCGTTCTCGTCAGGGCTGAGAGGAAGCCTCTCTCACCACAGGCCTAACACCTTCCAGTGTCTAAAGCCTGAACGCTACCCACTAGCTAACACTGCGCCCTTTACAACACATGATATACTTAACACTCACCACGCTACCACTGCGCCCTCTAAAATAGATAAGGTCATTCTGTGTGTTGTGTATAAAACGCAATTCTACGCTACTACTCTTACGATGGTTAAAATCGGCATCTAATAGCAAAAGAATTCCGATAAAATTGAACGGTGTACAGTGAACCTAGGGAAATGTAGACTCTTTAAGCTGAAATATATTTAAAATCTGCATTACTCGTTTCTCAGCATCCCTTTCATACCTATGTTATATCACTTTCTATATTTACTAGGGTGCCTCCCAATTCTCGCTAACGCTCGCCGACCCCCGGAGGATTGCTTTGCATTCCTCATTGGTTCGCTGCGCGAACATTGCTCTCTTCGTACGTATCAATGAAGACATTGTTTACAAAAAATATGATATTCCAAAAAAATATTTGTCACAAATAAATGTGTTGTACTACAGAAAAATTACACAGTTGCTATACAGTCAGAACTGGAAAAATTTGCAATTCAAATTAACTTTGAACAAATTTTGACTCGAAATGTGAGCACTGTCTTGGAAATTGAATACACAACATGTCGTTTTTAAAAGACAACAGCTCGAATAATATTCCTTTTTTATGCATTAAAATTTTATACGATAACGCTAGAAATTCAATTGTGGTGCGAGGCTTTGTGGTAAGCAAATATTCGTACAGTGTTGCCAAAACGCGATAACAAATAACGTCTTTTTTGCGTGCCACGTAAAAAAATTATATAACTTAATCATATCTAGTAGCCTGGAAAAGTTCATCGCATAATTTCACCTTTCAGTGTATGCAGTCTTCCCTACATGAATTCTAGCCAAATTTCACTCTCTTCGGCCAATATAATTTTTACATATCATTTTATTTTAACGAAATGAGCGATGGAAAATTTTCAACGGATTACATTATAATTAAATGAGCAATGGAATATTTTAAAACATATTCTATACTAAATATATGAGGAATGGAACCTTTTTACAAGGGATTCTAATCTAAGTAAATGAGCAACGGAATATTTTCAACGGATTATATTATAATGAAAGGAGCAATGGAATACGTTAAGAGGATTTTCTATTCTAAGGAAGTGCAGAAAGTAATCCTTCTAAGGGATTCTATTCTAAGGACATGATCAATATAATATTTTAAACGAATTATAAACAAAGGAGAGAAGAATTTTAATATTTAGTAATAATTATATTCCAAGTGAATATGCGTTTTTAAGAGACACAATTCAACTCACAAATCTCCAAAAGGACACTCAGAGGGTTAAAGTTGTTAACTCTCCTGGTGGTTGCCTGAACAAAGTATCTCGACTTAGAAGATCTTGATGAATTAGATATATCGTCTTAAGGAATACAGAACAATTATTGGTCTCATCGTCATCGAAACATCGACCATACCTCGATGACGATATATCTCGTACTTAACAAAATTGATCCGATCTCTGTGAACGACGAGTTTTCTCATGGAAACCACTTGGAGGGTTACCCGTATGAAACAACTTATCTGAAAATAATCAAACATGAAACAGAAATTTAAAAAATCTGAATATAAGTTTTTAAGATAAAATTGTTTAAAAAGAAATTTACTAGGTACGAAAATAACTAAAGAGATGTTTCCTTTTGGATTGAGGGTACGTTTTTTTTAAAAGTATAGTCACTTTTTAAAATAATATGCATTTCATTACTTTGTGTAAACTTAATAAAACAAAGGATTGAAGAAACTTAAATACAAATAGATATTTTCAGTTATGAATTGGAACTAGGTAATAGTTTCTTTAATGTATGTTCCACAATTTACAAATCCACTATTAATAAATTATTATTCATTATGTGATTACTTTTGGTGATATATCTACTACATAGAACATCATTGGAAGCATGGAAGGTAATGCATGCAAGATTCTCATCTTGTAGACTTTGAATAGACCACATTGATTTCCACATTTGCGCGGCAATATCAAGCCACGCTTGAAAATTGGAGTCAAAATATGAGTGTGGCAATAAGTCATTCTTAATTATATATTCATAGGTTTAATTGATAATTTCATTTTTCGAAGGTATGTATTAGTAAAACGTACAAATGTATTAGCAAAACGTAGATAAAGTAAATAATAGCACAGTTTTTATTTGAATTTCAGGTAGTTTTAGTTCTTAAATGCATCGATTCTACACATTCCCAAAATCGCACACTTGATAGTCTTAGAAACGAAAATCGTAATGAAATTACATTTCAAAACTATGCATAAATGTGCAAATATAACTAAATTTTGTGTAATGAACAACTGATTGAGTTCATTTTCTAAATGCAAATAATAATATTGAAATATATACGATACCTTAAAGAATAATGGTGAATTTACGCTACCTGATTCATATGCAGAACTATAAGCAAACTATAAATTAGTTTTTTGTATTCCTGGTCGTATATCCTCATAATGAATGCTTACGAATTTAATGGTAAATTTTACCTTTCTCGTAATTTTGTAAATTTCATAAGAAAAAAGGTTTATACAGAATCGTCTTGATAACTTACATTCAAAAAATTATTTCGATAATGCACCATCTTCTCTTAGCAGTACCATGCATACAACTAGGAATCAAAATACGTTTTCGAAGCAATCGTCAACATTTCTGAAATTCAATGAAGATGCATTTACCTGAAAAACAAAATCATAAACACCGAATTCCGTAAGACATTAGGTATATTTTAGGATACACAGACAGATGTGCAAATACTTTAATATTAAAGTATAAAAAAATTGAAACTCTCACTTCAAATCAAAATGTATATTTTCTCCCGTTGTATTTACTCTACCCGAAATTGTAAAACTGTGACGTAGTCTATTTTTCCACATTTGAGATTTCAATCTATTTTTAAAAGAGTGAAAAATCTGTCAATACAAAACATTCTACCTTCACTTTATACAGCAGAAAATATTTCAATGTATCTATACTTTAACAAACGGACAGAGTCAATAGAATTGCAGTGTTGACGAAATCTTGAATTAAATGTAAAACCATAGACAATAAAAAAAAAAAACTAGTACTACTAGTATATTGTGGGTTGCACTTGAACAGTTTTAAATCCCGCCTTTGGAGATTACAAGCAATAAATAGTAATTTTATGATGTATAAAGAAGGATTAAAACATGCAATATCAATTCATATTCCAAGTATATAAGGACGTTGGGTTATCCGATTCGAGCACCAGTCAACATTACAACTTTACACTTCGATTTCTCCAGTGGAAAAACCTCTAGTCAAAATGAGAGCCCTGTTTATCATGTTCTTGATTGTGGTTGCCTTGGCAATGGGTAAGTTTCCTCTATTTTTACACTGTCAGAAATAAAAAAATATTTATTTATAGTTCTTAATTGATATAAGTAATCTCCAAATTTATTCAAACACATCCCTGTAATTGTATTGATTGTCTATGGCCGTCGAAGGTTTCAAATGACACTAACATAACTCTTTTTAAGGCTGAAAACAATGTATGTAACTTTGAATATCATTTAGTTATATGGGTGATTGATGATTTAACTTATATACCACCAATTTGAATAGTACCACATCTATCAGGTTGTGTGAATTTAATAGTGCCTTTTTCTCAGTTCGATACAACAAAAGAAAATGAATTTAAAATGCATTGATTTTAAAGAACTGAACTAAATGGCAAAATTACTGCCCTAAACAACACAGCAAAGGAACGATATATAGCGTATAAAGCCCCATATACGCTATGAAGTAGTTGGTAAATCCCTGCTAAGAAACTAAAAGTGGTGTAATTTAATAGAAAAATGGCCTCAAAATAATATTTCATAAGGGGTTTCTATGAAATAAGTATACATTTTTTACAAAACCCTTCAAGTGGTTTTGACGATATATATCATCGATCAAAATGTAACCAATTCTTCAAATGATAAGATACCACTCCATCAAGATTCTGTCTATTTTATTCTGTTAACTAGATTAAGGGGGTCCGGGACACATTGAAAAATTTTTTTTAATAATTAATTTAGAATTTTGAATTTTTTTGAACTGATTACCCATCTAACTAATAAGCAAATCACAACACAAAAGTTTTCCAAAAGTTCTTTAAAAATTTTAAATTAAAATTTTTTGAAAAAAAGAGGGGTCATTTTAATTTGCTAAGGCTCAAAACATTCTTGATCAATTTTCAAAATTCTTGCATTAAATTATTCACAAATTTATTAACTTTAATTATGATTCAGGAATTTAAAAAATATTAATTTAATAAAAAATGAAAAATATTTGAATGAAAATATTTGAAAATTTTAAGGTACTTTTTTTTAAAAAAGTCATATTTTTAAAAGTAAATATTTGTTTTAAATTTGCTGAATCAA
Source organism: Metellina segmentata (assembly GCA_947359465.1). Lineage (NCBI taxonomy): Eukaryota > Metazoa > Arthropoda > Arachnida > Araneae > Tetragnathidae > Metellina > Metellina segmentata. Next base: position 118,134,377 of record OX375878.1, on the reverse strand, counting down.
AATTAAAGTATAATGATTGAAAAAGATATTTTCCAAATTTCAACCCTTAAACTTTATCGGTTTTCGACTTATAGCAATTTGAATACAGGAAATCTTGAAAAAATGCATCATGGAGAAAAACGCATTTAAAGTTTTAAGTACAGATGTTGTTGCCATGACAACAACTGTCAAGAGTGTTAGATTTTCAAAACAACGCACCACAAAATTATTATATCTATAGTTCTAATTAAGATAGAAACATGATTTAGACGTCATTTTAAGCAGAAAAACACAGAGAATTTCTTAAATAATTTGAAAATTTGACGATTTTTGTGTCCCGGACCCCCTTAAGATCTGATCAGATTTATTCCAAAGACGAGATACCTAGTCTATCGAGATCCGGTTGCTTTTCTTCTAATGATGAGATATATTTTCGAAAAAACAACAAGAAGAGTTCAAACTTTAGTGATGAACATTAACTGATGATTTGACGTAACAACATATGGTGCAATCGGAAAGCAAAATTGAAATTCTAAAAATCTTCTCAACTCTATTCAATCTGAAGAAAAATTAGAAACATACAACAAAAAGAATTTGTTCGGTGATACATTCCTGAGATTGTTCCATTTATTCTTTCTGTAAAACTTTTTCTCAATAAGTAGCTTTACTTAAATCAGACCAGTAGGCGATGCTATACAAAGGTAAATGTTATTTGTATTAAATGGTATGGTTTTCTAATACTAAGGGTTATATAAAAATTCTCGCAAATCTGATATTCTGTGGATATTTACTATCAAAAGCAGTAATTTTTTTTAATATTTATTTGAATTGTGAAGAGTGCTTGAAGTTAAAGGTGAAAATTAACGGTCGTCACTCGCCACTGTATGACTGAATGTTTGAAAGTGGAAACTGAAAAATGTTGCTACAGTCACCACTCTTAAAAACATTAGTGTCGCCGCACTTAAAACACGGCGTTGTCCTCGGCAGTTCTTCTCGTGGGTTCAGGTGTGGCCACTGGTAAATGACGCTCGTCAACCCCTGGCGATTGCTACGTATTCCCATTTGATTTGCTTCGCAAACGAACTCTACGGGAATGCCATGATGGCCTCGAAGTGGCAATTATCAACAACGTAAATCAAAACACGCTAGAATCGGAAAACTTGGCATAGTTTCAAAGGCATTTAAACAAAAAACGTTTGTGACGTCAGCAAACGTTTGTGACGAAAATCGCAAAATCCTCACACCTCTGTGGACTGTAAAAAAATTTAATAAAGGAACAAAGTACAAGAAAATAAATATTTAAAGTAGTATTTTGAATTTGGGAAAAAAACGCAGACGCTTGGAGCGGGAAAACGCAAAGCAATCTAGGGAAAGAAGGCTGAATATTAGTACTTTCTTGTGTAGTATTTCAGAGTCCCTCAGTATTTCAGATATATAATGTGTGTGTGTATTCTACAAAACATATGAACGCTTTTAAGTAGCCACTGATCGTGTTTCATTTAAAAAATTTAAGATGCAAATTTCTTAAAAATTTCTTAACTTTTACCTTTACTTGAAGTACTATTGCTGTTTCATAACCAAGTAGAAATGAACAATACATTCAAACAATCAATACTAGATGTGCTACGAATGATCATACTAACTTTTTTCAATTCTTTCTATTTCAGTTCAAGCTGGTACACACCGTAAGTTACCATGAAATCATTCCATAATCTCAAACAAATTCTGAAACACCAGAAAATGCTTAGTTTCCTTATTTTTTGTAATTTCTGTCTCATGTACGTATATGTTCCATGAATGAGCATGATACCGTGGTTCAAAGTTATGTGGTGTTCTCCTCGGACTTTTCCCTTCCGGTTCGATCTGGTCAGTCACCAATAGCTACAGTGGTGTGAAGTAAATTGAAATATCAACCAACCACGAATGAGAAAATTAATTAAGAAGTTAATGTAATATATAATTTTATTTTCAAGAAAAGTATTTTTATATATCGTAATATATCTAACAAACCATCTTGTAGTAAATTTAAAACAAAATTTACTGTTTTAATTTTATTTATATGTAATATGTTTACAATAAAATTACACAACAGGAGAAAAAGAATAACGCTGAAATTGCATTAATTTAATTGCATATTTCATAAACAGTAGCGCATATCAAATAGAATAATAATAATAACTTTTTAGAACTAAGATTTAAAGTGTTGATAATTTTTCTATAAAACTAAAATGTTTCAATCCATGTACGCAAGAAAATTCACAAAATATTTATGCAATGCTCCTTACAGTTTTTATTTATAACGGTTTTCAACTATCCAGTCTAAAATATAAGCTGATTAAATCAGTAAATGTCACTTATTCATGTAATTATTTTCAGACCACCACGTCGAACATAAGCCAGGTATGTTTTAACTTTCCTTTATTTCATGCGTTTTGGTGTTCCTATACACGCGAAGGCTTTTGAATCTTAGTTTTTAAAAAGTAGAGGGCTCAGCCCCCTGCTCGCTATTGCTCGTCAACCATTGGTGATTGCTACGCAATCATAATTACTTCTCTTCGTGAACTAAATATGATATACGTTATGGTATACTTTTCAACAATGAGTGGGAGGGTATTGCTTCACAATCCATCCGTATTTGCATCGCTGCTAAATTGATCTCGGACTCTAGAGCGACTTTAATTGAAGGATCCTTTCCCTTCCCATTGCGATATTTATCGCATGCGCCCGAGTAACGGATAATTGCCTCCTTTTTTTCGAGATAAGCGGATCCGTAAATTAGCCGACCCCCGTACTTTAGCTTTAGAAAACGTTCCAAAAATTCTAGCCTTACACACGGAAATATACGGTAAATATAAACAAATGTTTTTAAGGGGTTAGGTACCTTTTAAATGTCAAAATATGCAAAAAAAAATTAATATATTTCGAATCTTAATATTTCCATGAATAAATTATTTACATAAATGAAATATTGTATGCAGATTTTAACTACCTTTATCTTTTGTAAACTATTTTTAAAAAAATTTTACCCCTTAAATATATTGTAAATTGGGCCAAAATGAAATACATTGTTTTTGTTGTTAGAATATTATAATGTACATTGCGGTCAGTATTTTGGGGCAAAATAATTATTATTCTGAGTTGATTTTTTTATATACTTAAAAATATATAGTATAATTACAATGACGAACTCTTGTATTTTTTTTTTTAATTTCTTACAAAAATGTTTTAATTAAAAATAAATTGAATTTTTTTTTTCAACACAAAATTAACTTTTTTTCAAAAACTTTCAACAGGATAGACAAAAAAGTTGGTCATTTTAAACATATATAAGGTTTACATAATCTATTAAAATGTCATGTAATTCTAACCAACCATTCCAGAGAAATCTTGGGCGCAAGTGGTAAAATCACAGTTTTAAGATATCGTCGTTTAAACACAATTTTATTATTAAAATGCTCCAGTAGCATATGTTTCTCTATCTTGCAGAAGAAAATTTCTTGCAACGACTTTTTGCTTTCTTCTTTCGCTCTTTCGTGCTCTGAAGAAAGCGTAATATGCCAATGTCTATTCTTTCATTATCTAAATTTGTTAGACATTTTTGAGCTGGCTCGAAATGTTTGATTAAAGGGCTCACTCTTTTAACAATAACTTCCGTTCTAGAGTGAAATTTTACACCAGGTTTGTTTTAAAACGTTGCTAAGAAACAAAGCATTAAAATTAGATCATAATAATTTTTTTGATTTTTTTTTAAATTTTAAAGGTTCCTAACCCCTTAAAAAATGTCAAGAACAAAATATCTCATTTCCACATCAAAAAGAAAATTGTTAAGTAAATAACACTGATAAAATTCAGAGGAAATCTCATCATAATTTTAAATGCTTTTACTTAATTAAAAAATACAACTGTGTTTATCGCGTCTACGAGTGCTCCAAATTCATTAGCCCGTTGAACCAAAATACTTGTTATCATGCGACTCGCAATCTACCAATCATAAAACGAATAAACCCGAAAAAAATATTGAAAATTTTTTATAATAGAAATAAAGATACAAATTTTTAACTATAGGTCATTGGTTTGTGCTTAAACTCATTTCAGTATAAAACATTCAGATTATAATCTAATCTTTATTTATCTAGTTTAGATATAATTTGCTGATTAGCATGTTTTTTTAACAATGATATCAGAAATTGTAATATTTTCACAAGGAAAATATTTTTGTTGGAAGTTTTCCAAACCCTATTGTTGCAACCCTCCATCATGTTGCTAGACAAAAAAGATGATTTTACAATTTTTTATCAAAACAGTCCTAAAAATCAAGATTTTTTCAGGAACCTCAACATTTCAAAATGAACTGAAAATGTATTTTTTTACTAATAACTTTGACTGAGAGTCAAATCATCTACTGTATTATATAGATTATTATGACACAACAATTGTTATTATAGATCATTTCACTGTCTACAGTACACTTTGTTTGCAAAAGCATTGTATTGCAAAAACACAATTCATCGGCAATTGAGTTTAAAGTTTTGGAAACATGTTTGTATATATTGACAGTATAGGAAAGTGACCTAATACGAGATACTTTTTTAAAGTTGCGCTGGTGACCGTCTAATGAAACGCTTGACCAACATCTTTTTAGTTTTCATCACTGTCAATAAAGCTGTTTTGAAATGGGAATGGTTTTCTGGCAAAGTACATTCCAAATAAGCGCAAAAGAATTTTATGAAATTCTTCGAATTGGTTGTTTAGGGTAAAAGTTGTCCAACATGTGTCCCCGAGCATTCTAAATATGATATTTTTCATTAATAATGACAAAGAAATACAAGTGTGACAAAAAAGTATAATTAATATAAAATTTATTTATCAGTGTAACAAATTTTGAAATATTTTGTTTCATAAATTAAACACTTCAGATTATTTTTGTAATTGTTTTATTACTTATATTATTGTTTACCATGTATTTTGTTTTTCCTTTCGTAGAACCAAGTCATGAAAATAGTATGTACATCGTTTTTATTTCATATTTAAAGTTTTAAATAATAAGATCTAGATTTTAACATTAGGTTATCCTTTTTATTAGCCTTTATTGAGAACATACAACTACTATCAGTCAAGTGCCCTTCTGGTTTCGTTTGGACATTTGACTTTCCTAGTATAATTCGAAAATATCCTGAAAGAGATTACTACTAGATTAATACTACTAGATTTCCTCTAAGGTCCCTACATAATGTTTAAGATTGATTGTGCTGCTTTAACTCTATCTTCTTACATTACTTGCAAATTGTTTAAAATATTCAATTTCGTATTGGTTTGACGCAAACTTCTGATATTTTTGCAGTAAGAATTTCAACAGAAATCCAGATCACAACTTATTTTTTATACTCAGAACATAACAGATTATCAATCAGGGAATAAGTTCTTCGCAAAAATGTTTATTGAATAATTGCCCCTGAAAACATTGAAATTTATCATATTTCTTTTCTTTTTTTACCTAGCCATCTTCGACAATGCTGCCTCTGTGATCAACGGAATCATCCCTGGATAAATTTCTCCAATGTAATTGATCTACATAGACGTTTGTATGAAATAAAAAAAAACTGTGGCAAAGTATTTATCTTTATTTAATGAAGAATATAGCAAATTTTACTTTTTGTACTTGCGATGTCTAATATTCTGAATGTTGAATTCACATACAAATACAAATACAAATATTGACGACCAGCTACAGGCTCGAGCCCAACAAGGCTGGTCCTTTGTTTATGAATTCCCCAATTCCCACTGACTATCCAATTGTATCTTAAATTCGGACACTCCCTTTGAATTAACTATATTTTCTGGCAACGCGTTCCAACTGTCTATTACCCTATTAAAGTAGTAGATTTTCCTTAAATCCCGATTAAAATGTGTCTTATTCAATTTATACCCATGGCCCCTTGTTCTGTTATCCCTATTGAAATTTAAGCCCTCTGTGTCCCCTTGTTTTACAAACTTGAAAAGCTGAATCAAATCCCCCCTCCTTCTTCTTCTTTCCAGTGTATACATGTTTAGCTTACTTAAACGTTTATTATAGTCGAAATTTGCTAGCCCCTTTATTATTTTTGTAGCTCTGTGTGCTGAACCCTTTCAATTGATTCTATGTCTTTTCTCAAAAAAGGAGCCCAAAATTGTACAGCATATTCTAGATGTGGTCTTACTAAACCCTTATATAACGGCAAGATTATATTCTTAACCCTTGAAGTTACAGTCTTTTTAATATACCCCAATAACCTATTAGCCTTTTTACCCGCAGCTGAACATTGGTGACCCATTTTAAAATCCCTGTGAATTATCACCCCAAGATCCTTGACTTTTTCTCCCTCCTTTACCTTTACTCCCTGCAGACTGTACTCGGCTCCACTGTTCCTGTAACATGTTGGCCAACTTCCAATCCATTGGTACCCAACCCGTGTTATATGTTGAATTAAATATTGTGTGAATTACTTCCCCCAATTCTTCCGCGCATTCCACTAGTACTCTCGGATAAATATCGTCTGGCCCTGGTGCTTTAGATGGCTTAATTTTTTTCAACTGATGTACTATTTCTTTCCTGTTAAATTTGCATTCTTTAATTATACCCCCTGCAAAGGCTCCATCCTTGAGATCCTTTTTTAAATTATAGTTACCACTGAAAACCCCCAGAAAAAAGTCATTTAACACGTTTGCCATTCCCACCTCGTCTTGAATTAACTCACCTCCCTTCCTCTCCAACGGGCCCAGTATAGTACTAAATTTATTTTTACCACTTGCATATGAAAATTTTTTTTTTGGGTTTATATTTATTTCCCTTGCTAATTTTTCCTCCAAGGACACCTTTTGCTTCCGACTAATAGTTTTAAACTCCTTTCTGGCTTTCTGATATGCCTCCTTGTCCCTGTCGATACCACTGCTTTTATATACCCTGTATGTTCTTTGTTTTAATTTTAAAGCTTTGTGTATTTCCCCTGAAAACCACATAGAGAGCAATTTTCTAGATTTTCCTTTTTTCCTGAACGTTACATGTTTTTTTAACACCCTGTCTAACTTATTCTTGAATTCCTCCCATTGTTCAAAATGATGCGGTGCTAATAATCCCCCTTTGAATGTTTCCTTTAACTCTTCCCTTAAAACAAATTATTTCACATGTGGAAACTATACAAAACAACCTATAATACATTACTAAGAGTTTGTAATATGAGTTTACCATTTAAATATATATCAGTTTATTATGTAAATTGCGAAAAATATGTGTGTCTATCTCAGACGAATATTTGAAGTTTAAGCACATATCAAAACATATTTCTGAACCAGCAGAGAAACTAAGCTACGAATGTTGGGAAAGAATACCCTGAAACTTATCAATTACACTAAATACAGTGGGCATGTTGAAAAAGCAAGATTTACAAAAGAAAAAAAAAAGCAAGAAATAATACAACCTGATAACGTCAGAATTCTTTCGTAAACAAAGTAATAAAAACGAAAATGGTCAAAAAAACAAAACCTTAATCCTTTAATGGAAACTATTATAATAAAATAAAAATTTCACAACTGTGAAAATACAAATAAATGGACAAATGGTATCACAGAAAACGATTTAAAAGGACCAATGCAATCAAAGGATATTTTAAAAACAAAATAACTAATGAGAGGAAAGAATAATTTTCTAACGAATCAATGAAATTAAACGACTTTAACGGTTTTTGGAAGAACTTTCTAGAATATTCAAAATGAAAATTGAAAAGTTTACGTTTGTCGAGGTTGCCATGAAAACCAACAACAACATAACGAAATATGTGTAGAAGTGCGTCAAAAAAATCGCCAAGCCGTTGTCATCACTCATAAACGTAGAGTGTAGCTGTACCATCCCTTCTTTCAAACAACATAAAAACTTTACACATGTGAAGTAGATAACACTTATGTTTTGTGATGCAATGCCATCTAGTGCTAAAAACGGGACGAATTTTTTCATCACCCCAATAATTTAAATCGTCGGCTTACAATTGAAGAACCCTATTTCAAATTAGTTAGCTGAATTTACTTTGTACTTAATTAAAACATTCTTAAAGGGTTTAATGTGGTTGTGAAAAAGGTGGTGGTTTCGAGAGATATTTCTGAGTGAATGAGACGGTTCAGCTGGCGAAAATAATGTTTCGCACCAGCTTTCCAAATTAGTGACCAACAAACATGATTTCAACACTCAAAATTAAAAAGAAACTTTTGATGGATGGTTCACAATGTGTAATTTAATTGCCAAAGCTATGCTAATTGTTTTTAATAAATGTATGAGGATTTGTAATAGTTGAAATTAACAATTTTCCTATCACGGCTTCCCTCCACTCATTGCTGCTCAGCTTTCTCTTCACACTCGGCTGCTATAGAACACAGGACAATTACGATCGCCATCTTATAACTGCTTGAACTTTTAAGAGAAAGTACACCCGTGTCTTAATACAGCTATAGCGTTTTCACACAAAAAGGCAATCACTCATTGAGTGGCGTCATCTATCGTATTCGGTTACCGTTAAATTCCGGAGGGAGGGACATATATTGCAGCGAACCTTATTCTTCATTACAAATTCCGGAGGGAGGGACATATTGCAGCGAACCTTATTCTTCATTACACATAAATTAATTTACGATCTATATATAGCAGTGTGACGCAACTCCAACATGAAGAACGTTCTGGTATAAAAGTTGCACTGTTTCTCACCAGTTTATCAAAAAATTAACATATAATTTAAAAAGTAGATCCAAATACGTATTCAAAGTCTGAGAAGTGTTAGAGCTATTTCTAGTTCTGACATTGGGCTTTAAATGAATGAGAAATGGGCAAACAATTTCTAAAGAATGCATCAATTTTGATTGTTAAGTAGTACAGTATAAATGTCTTATTCGATTTTTAAAAACATCCTTTAGTGAACTATATTACAAATTATTACAAACTGTTTTAATTGTTAAGTTATATTTGGTAATATATGATAATTTGTTGGATATGGATAGTTATTTCAATCTGAATAAGTATTTCGAAATGAATAAGTAGCAATTTCCAGTAACAGTTTATATTAATTTACTAGCACAATTACACTGCGTATAGCTCGGGTTAATTTTTTTAACTATCTCTCACTTTCGTTACTAAATTATAATTCCTATTCTTCACGTGTAACATCTACCATACTCTAAAAATATACAAAAATGTTAATACATAATTTCACAAATGTTACTAAATTACAAATTTAACATTTTACATTATTGAACAATTTAATTTTTAGTAAGGAAGAAAAGTCTCTAGAGTGTGCCTATTAACATACATTTAAAAACAAAAGAGTTTCACATAGTTAGCATGGCTATGATTAAAAAGGTCTTTAGGTTAATTAAACCATTTATTACCTTAATTATAGTTGTTGAACGAAAACTCCTTAAAACAGATTTAAAAAGTTTCGAACTAATAGTAATAAATGTGTCTGTTTTAACAGTACAAAATCGATTTTTCAAATAGAACACGGACATAAATTTTAAATACCAACTGATAAAAAACAAACCAAGGTTGTCATATTATCTACCAGTCCAAATTTAAAAATATATTGTTCTGTTCGTTTCATTTCAAATGTTTTATTTTCTTTGTCGTCTGTTTCAAGTATTCAGAAATTTGAATCTTTCTCGTAAGGGCAAAATGAGGCTCAAAATAAATAAAATATCAGAATTCAAATTCTGTAAAAATGGTTTTGGGAAAAATAATTAATTTTGATCAGTACTGGTAAAGCAATCCGAGTAATTGCAATGCTCGATCTACATACCAGCTACTCCCAAACTATCCAATTGTAGTTAGTTTAGGTATAGTTACTAAGATGTTTTAACATGAAATTTTCCTAAATATATAAGGATATACATTTTAAATAATGTATTCACTAAACTCTAAAATGGTGTATCAAATATAGAACAATGAATTAATATTAATTGCAGTAATTTTCTGTCATACTTGTACAAACACACAAACATAAAATTGAACATCAAAAGGGAAGATGGACAGACAGACTTGTGCAACAAAGTTCAAACTCTAAATGAATGTAAGTACTCACAGTATGCACATATATATTCAACCAATTAGACGTAATATGGGCACATACATACAGACTGACACCAAACGCGCAAAAGACGTAATTTGCATCAGAAAAGTCGGATAGAAAACTTGAAATGGTCGAAAAAATTCAATGTACAAACAAATACTCTGTTCTTATTTAAATAGAATAATTGTATACTACAGAATATGTTATTCGTTTTTTTGATTAAACTTCAACAAGCGCATTGCTTTAAATTTTACACTTTGGAGAAACACTGCACAATAGAAGATGGAAACCGCTAGCCGATAATGAAAATATAAAAATTAAATGAAGAAAATATAGGCGGAGGAAACTGACCTGTAGATGTTTTTGACTGAACAAAAAGTCTACAATATCTTCAATACCAAACTAAACAAGAAGAAAAAATCGAGTTTCACTGGGTTGTATTTGAAGAGTATTGACACCAATACTACTCTCTATTGATTAACCCTTCGAGTGATTTCGACAAGATATCTCGTCCATCAAGTGGAATTGAAAGGCAGTCTTACTAAAAGAGGTCTATTTATTAGGACTCCTATGGAAGATCGAAATCTTTTATGCACTGCTGTTTGTAAAAAATGCAACACCATAAAGTAATCATCCGAATTAAATGAAATTTACAGCAAAAGTCAATTATAGGATGTTATGCAAAGTAGTAAAGTTTCAGAGCCACCACTCATGCGTGGTGTGAGCAGAGCCCTCTGAACTGATGCTAAAAGCGTATAAATAGAGGGCTATAGCGGGACATTGAAAATAGTGCATGGTTAGTTTTTAGTGGCCGTTAGCGAACGTTTAGTGAGACCTAAGTATGCCTACACGACGAAATAGGGTGAAATTTCAACAACTTACGGAGTTTGAACGAGGGAGAATCACCGGCCTTCGTGAAGGAGGATTTTCCTATCGCGCAATAGCAGCTCGTGTGCAGCGGAACAGTTCCACAGTGAGGAGAGTTTGGAATCAGTAAACCGACGAGCACCTGACAACTCTAAAAACTGGGAGTAGACGACGGAAGGAACGTCAGCCCGCGATGGTAGACACCTGGTCCACATGGCGGTGAATGACCGTACAGCTTCCTACAGCCAGTTGGCTGCACTTTGGTCTACTGCTACATGTGTACTAATGTTGTGTACTAATGGTACTAATGTTGGTAGGATTCCTTTATACAGGATCCCACTCACGAAAAACCATCGACGGCTGCGTCTGCAATGGGCTCATGAGCACAGAGTCTGGTGGGCTGATTGGCAACAAGTTGTCTTTTCTGACGAATCCCGCTTTAATTTGTGGAACCATGATGGCCTCATTCGTGTTAAACGCTATGCCGTTGAACGCTGCCTCCCAGAGTGCGTTATCAAACGCCATAGTGGCCGAACACCCGGAGTTATGGTCTGGGGTGCGATTTAGTATTATGAACGATCTCAGCTGCTACGAATTGAGGGTAATCTAAATAGCAACAGGTACGTCCGTGAAGTGCTAGAGCCCGAAGTCGGTCCCTTCCTTTAAGGTGTATGTATACACTAGAAATAGCGAAAATCGACCAGAACATCAATTTTTTTTATTATTATTTCAAAATATTCTCCAACTTCTAAGCTTTCAAACGATACCAAGATCTTGTACGTATTCTGAATATTTTTCTAGTTACATGGTTTTTCGTTAGGTACTGTCACCGAAAATTCTAGTTTCGATTTCTAAACCTGAAGTAAACAATGACTATTATCAAGAATTTTGTTTTAAATTTTATGTTTGGTAAAATAATTATTGATTTTTAATATTTTATTATTTTATTTATATCGTTTGGCAACAATATTTAACAGTAACTGTATATTTTAAGCCTGTTTATATAGTTTATTTCTACTCTTGCCTGCTGCTGTTTACTAGATTTTTACACGCCATTTTTGAAATTTGTGAATTAAAATGGGATTCAAAACACGAAAAAGTCGTTCAAAGAAGAGAAGGTTTGTCACAGACCAACATTCCAAAGAAACATCTGCTGAAAAAAACCCAGAAATTGATCAAGATGATCACCCTCTACACACTAAGTGCCCAAAGGGTATTGACAGTTGGCGCTCCTACCAGCGTGCTGCAGCTATGGGTAAAGAAAAGGAATACAAACACAAAGGAGGATTGCCGCTCAACTTGCTGAAACATGTTAAGCCTATCTACTCACGACTTACAAGTCCTGAAATGCTGGAAAAGTGTCTTCACGGGCAAACACAAAACAACAATGACTGTTTACATTCACTAATCTGGAAGCGGTCACCAAAAACAAAATTTTCAGGTTCCGATTCAGTAAAACTTTCAGTTTTTGATGCCGTTATGCATTTGAATTGCGAATTTAGCCCGAATTAGAAGTTATGAGGCGGATGGGCATCAGTCCTGGACATTTCATGGTTAATGGCATACAAAAAAAAGGATCGATTAAGAATTAGTGAAAGTATACGACAGTCTACACCATTGCAGAAACAGCGATGGAAGTATTTGCGAGGGGCCAAAAAAAGAAAAGAGGACAAAAAAATTGAAAAAGAAGGACTAACTTACATTTCTGGAGGGTTTTAGCTATAGATAGGTAATATTTTTTATCAATTTTATTACAATATCATTTTGAAAACATATTTCCAAAACTTTAAACTCAATTTCTGAAGAACTGTGTTTTTGCAAAAGGATGCTTGGTTCCTTACGTGATAACTTCACAATGAAATCACCTATTATAATTATTTTTGTATCACTATGATCTATATAATACAGTGGATGTTTTGAGCCTCAATCAGAGTATTTAGTCAAGAAATAAATTTTTAATTGATTTTTAAATGTTAAAATTTCTGAAAAAATGTAATTTTTTTACACTTCTTTGGTTAAAAAATTGTAAAAAAAAAAACTATTTCTTCTAGCAACTTGATGGAGGCTCAAAACATGAAGAATAGTGTTACGAACAATTTCCAACATGAATCGTCTTTCGGAACAAATTAGAATTTGAGATATCACGTAACAAAAAACATGCTAATTAGCTATTATATCTTAATTAGACAATTAATTATTTGCACAATCTGATTTTTTTTTACAGAAAATATTTTAAGAATACACCAATCACCTGTGGTAAAAAAATTGGATTTTTTAAGTCAATATTTAAAAACAAATCTTCTAGTGTATATGTACACCTTAAGGCATCCCTGGAACTATCTTTCAACAGGATAATGCACGCCCACATGTTGCAAGGAATGTTCGAGATTTCTTTTCAGCCCAACACATGAAAATTCTTCAGTGGCCTGCTTATTCGCCAGATATGTCGGCTATTGAGCATGTGTGGGATTTAATTGGTCGTCGTTTTGCTCGTGATCCGCGTCCTTCATCATATATGATGACCACAGCTTCAAAATATGAACTTTGGGTGCGCATACAAACAATATGGAATTATCTTCCACAAGCAGACATTCAACATCTGTTTCACTCCATGCCACGTCGTATAGCATCACTTATTACAGCGCGTAGTGGCTACACCAAATACTGATTTCAAACAGTTAAAATTGGTTTTTTTTTTGCTTTGAAAATTTATTAATTTGTTTGTATTAATACAAGCCGTTTGTGTATTAAATTTCATTTAATTCTGATGACTCCTTCGTGGTGTTGCATTTTTTACAAACATCATTATATTACAGTCGAACTGGTAGTTAACAAGTATATTCGTTCTGCAACTTACAGAATTCCCTGCGCAAGTTCTAGCGAATTATCGTTCCAATAGCTTCATTAGTCGACTCTATTTCATTAAAACATTTATTTGTAACACTAACAAATTTATTAATAGCAAATGTAATAAGGTTCTGGAAGGACAACTTTTTTATTAGGGCTAGCGAAACCTCATTCTCATCAAGGCTGAGAGTAAGCAACTTTCTCCTCAAGACGAAAGAATTTCCCTCTAGTGTTTGATGCCTGATTTAATTTTTGGATTAATGTTTGCACAATGCTTCCTCTACAATACATGATAGACTCAACACTCTCCAGGCTCAGACTGCGACCTCATTATAGATGGGAGGGATCTAATACTAATCTTTTCCTTTCTGACTGCTAGAATCTTTCCTATTGTGCTTGCTTTCAAAAGATGTAGTTATTAAGTCATTATTATGTGTGTGCTGTGGGGAAAATACAATTCAACGCTACTTGGATATCGCTTACGAGGGTTAAAATCAGCATCTAATAGTAACAGAAATCCGACACAATTCAACGCTGCATAGAGAACCAAGCAATACTATCACTTTTCGACTAAATATATTTACAATCTAGATTACTCGTTTCTTAGCATCCCTTTTAAACCTATATTATTTCACTTTCTATATTTATCCTATCTAGTAACCTTATGAAGGTTCACAAGCATAATTTCACCTTTCAGCCTGTAGACTTCCGTGAATTAATTCTAACCAAATTTTACTATCTTGGTCAATAGAATCTTTCCAGATGATTGTATTCTAAGGAAAGGAGCAATGGAATATTTTAAACACATTATATTCTAAGGAAATGAGTAATAAAATATTTACAAAGGATGCTATCCTAAGGAAATCAGCAATAGAATATTTTCTATGGATTCAATTCTAAGGAAATGAGCATGGAATATATTTTCAACGGAATTTTATTCTAAGGAAAGTAGCAATGGAATCTTTCCTTGGTATTCCAAACTAAGGAAAGAAGCATTTATTTACTTTATAAAAATTTTATTTCAAGGAAATATGCATTTTTGAGAGACACTACTCAATCCACAAATCTCGAAAAGGACTCTCAAAGGGTTAACGTTGTTAACCTTCCTGGTTGTTGTATCAACGAAGTATCTTGTCTTTGGCATATCTTGATGGATGAGCTATCTAGGCAAAAAGACAAACTGATCAATTATTGATATCATCATCATCTAAACATCAAGAATACTCGTCGTTGGCAAAATTGGTCCCATCTTTGTGAACAACGAGTTTTCTCATGCAAACTACTTGGAGGGATACGTGTATAAAATAACATTTACAAAATAATTAATCCACATCCGAAACTCATCGACAGTTTCAAACAAAATCTGAATATGCTTAGAGTTTGATAAAATTGTAAAAACGCAATTTAATAGAGAAGAAAATAACTAAAAGGATATTTCCTTTGGGATTGAAGGTACATTAGTTTTAAAATATTGTCACTTTTAAATACCTTACATTTCATGTAAACTTTATAAAACAAAGGACTGAAGCAACTTAAATACAAATGCATATTTTTTTGTTACGAATTGGAACTCGATAATAGTTTATTTACGGTATCTGTACTACAGTTTACAAATTTACATTAAATAAAAAAACTATTTATTATGTGATTACATTTTGGGAGTTCTTGTTTAATAGAAACGAAGACAGGTTTTCAAATCTTCACACTTCATTTTTCAAGAAAAATCATAGTTATAAAAAAGCCGAAATAGAAGTGTTTGTTATATTCACTATATAGAACATCATTGTAATCATGTAAGTTAATGCTTGCAACATCCTCATCATGTAGACTTTGAGATCCATCACATTATATTCCTGATTTCCACTGCAATATCAAGCCATTCTAGCATATTGCAGTGCAAATGCAAGCTTGACTGTAATTCTAAGTGGTATTTTCATAGGTATAAGATATATTTTCATTTATCGAAGAGAAAATATAAATTTATTGGTAAAAATTACATAATATTTGATACATTTCGATACGCAATTTTTATTTACTTTAGTTTACTAATACTTTACTGCTTACTTTTCAGGTAATTTTAGATTTTAACTGTATCAATTCCACACATTTCCAAAATCACATACTTCATAATTTTAGAAACGAATATCGCCTCGAAATTGCATTTACAAACTTTGCATGAATGTGCAAATTGAACTGAAATTCCTTGTAATGTACAACTCATTGAGTTTATTTTCTAACTAAAAATAAAAATATTTAAAATATTATAAACAGCAATGGTGCATTTACGCCTATACATGTATTAACCGATACATACATGTGCAGAACGATAAACAAACTATAAATTATTTGTTTGCATCCCTGTTCGCATATCCTCATACTGAATGGTTACGAAACTAATAGTAAATTTTACCTTTCACATAATTTTATAAATTTGATAAATTCCGGTTCATTCATTATCCTCTTAGTAACTTTCTTTTAAACAAAATTATTTCGTTTATGCAACACCTTCTCTTAGCAGTACCGTGTATACAACGATCAAACGAAATACATTTTCAAAGCAGCCTCCAACATTTCAGAAATTCCATGAAAATACATTTACTTGTGCAACAATATCATTAAACAGGAATTTCTTAACGAATTGAGATATATTTGAGGATACAAACACAGATGTGCAAATACTTTAATATTAAAGCATGAAAAAAGTGGAACTCACTTTAAATCAAAAGGTATATTTTATCCCGTTGTATTTGCTTTACCTGAAAGTGTAAAACTGTGACGTAGTCAATTTTCAACATTTGAAACTTTCTACCTCTACTTTACACAGCAGAAAATGTTTCCATATCTATATACTTTAACAAAACCTACTTGTCTACAAACCTACTGAATCAATACATTTGCAGTGTTGACGAAACATTGATTTAAATTTTAAACCATAGACCATAAAAGTCAGTACTACACTGTTTTTTGCACTTTAACTGTTTAAATGCAGCTTTGGGAGATTACAAGCCCTAAATAATAATTTTATGAGGTAAAAAGAAGGACTAAAACATGCAATATAAATTTATATTCGAAGTATATAAGAACGTTCAGTTATCGGATTCAAGCACCAGTCAACACTTCAACTTTACACTTTCAGTTCTCCTGTGAATAATTTCCAGTCAAAATGAGGGCCCTGTTTATTATGTTTTTGCTTGTAGTTGCCTTGGCAATGGGTAAGTTTCCTTTGACTTTTTCATTGTCAGAAACTAAAAAATATTATTTTTGATTTTAAATTAGTATAAGTAATCTACAAAAAAACTGATTCAATCACATCCCTACAATGTCAATGATTTCCTTTAGACGCCGAGGGATTAAAATGAAAGTAACAGTTTTTCAGTTCGAAACCACTAAAGAAAATAGAATTAAAATGTATTGATTTTAAACAACTGAACTGAATGCCAGCATTTTTGTTCTAAACAACACAACAAGGGAACAACATACAGACTATGTATCCCAATATACGCTATGAAGTAGTTGGTAAATCCCTGCTAATAACCTTAATGTGATATTATCTACTCTCGTCACTTTGGAATAGAAAGACGGTCACAAAAAATGAAACTTTTCATAAGGGGTTTCTATGAAATAAGAATTTTGTTTACATAACCTACCAAATGGTTTCAACGAGATATATCATACATCAAAATTTAACCAATTCTACTAATTACAAGATACCACACCATCAATATTATGTATGTTTTGTTTTGTTAACAAAATCAAGATCCGATCAGATTAATTCCAAAGACGAGGTACATTGTCTATGGAGACCCGGTCACTTTTCTTCTAATGACAAAATATGTATTCTAAAAGACAACCAGAAGGTTTAAACGGTAGTTATGAACATGAAATGCTGTAATCCGAAAAAAAAATAGAAATGCTAAAAATATACTCAGAAGAGAAATTAGAAACAAACAACTAAAACATTTGTTGGGTGATATATCCCTAAAATCATTCCATTTACTCTTTCTGTAAAACGTTTTGTAATTACTAATAAGTATATTTAAATCAGTTCCAATGGCGATGGTATAAAACGATAAATGTTATTTGTATTAAATGGTATTTTTTCTAACATTTGAGTTATTTAAAAATTCTTGCAAATCTGATATTTCGTCGATATTTATCATCAAAAGCAATTTTATTTGAATTGTGAAGCATGCTTGAAGTAGTATTGCTATTTCATAACTTGAAGAAATGATCAATACGTTCAAACAACCAATGTTAGATGTGTTACGAATAATCATACTAATTATTTCGATTTCTTTTTGTTTCAGTTCAAGCTGGTACACACCGTAAGTTACCATGGAATCATTCCATATTCTCAAACAAATTCTGATACACTAGAAACTGAGTAATTTCCATTTTTTTGCAATTTGTGACTCATGTATATGTTCCATGCATGAGCATGTGGCCGTGGTTCAAAATTATGTTATCTTCCCTTCTGGTTTGAACTGGTCAGTCGACAAGAGGCTGTTATGTTGCTCCAGTTGTGTGAAGTAAATGGAAATACCGACCAACCTCGAACGAGCAAAATTAATTACAAAGTTAATGTAATATATAACTTTATTTTCAAGAATATTATTTGTGTGTATGTATCATAATATTTTTCAAAAACCATCTTGTAGTAAATTTAAAACATAATTTACTGTTTTAATTTTATTTCATATGTAATATGTTTACAATAAAATTACACAAGAGCACTGCACAGTAACTCTGCAATTGCATTCATTTGATCGCATTAATTTTCTTGCATATTTCATAAACCGTAGTGCACATCAAATATAATAAACATAACATTTTAGAACCAAGATTTAGAGTGTTGCTCGTTTATATCACTAACTAAAGTGTTTCAATACATGTACGCAAGAACGTTCACAAAATATTTTATGTGCAATGATTTTACAGTTGTTATTTATCATAGTTTTCAATTATTTATTCTAAAAAATAAGCTGATTAAATCAGTACGTGTCATTTATTCATGGAATTATTTTCAGATTACCAAGTTGAACAGAAACCTGGTAAGATATGTTTTCAAACTTACTTTCATTTATTTCATGCGTTACGATATATCTGCACACGATAAGGTTTTTGAAATTTCGTTTTTAAAAGTAGAAGTTTTTAACAATAGGTCATTGGTTTGGTCTGAAACTCTTTTCAGTGGGAATGATTCAGATTAATTTAATCTTTATTTAACTAGTTTATATATAATTTGCGGATTAACAGGTATACTTAGCAATGCTATCATAAATTCTAATCTGTTCACAGAGAAAAATTTTTTGTTTGTAATTATTCTTTATGCTTTAACCCTCCATCAAGTTGCTAGAGAGAATAGGTTATTTTACAATTATTTATGTAAGAAGTATGAAATTTAAAATTTTTTTAGGTATTTTAACATTTGAAAAATAATTGAAAAGTAATATTTTGTATTTACTAATAACTTTGACTGAGGGTCAAATCAGCCATATATTATATATATATATATATATATATATATATATATATATATATATATATATATATATATATATATATATATATATATATATATATATATATATATATATATATATATATATATATATATATATAGATTATTATGACACAAAAATTATTATAATAAATCATTTCATTGTGTTCAGTACTCATTGTTTGAAAAAAGCATCACATTGAAAAAACGCAGTTCCTCAGTAATACATTCCAAATAAACTGTAAAAAAAAATTTTAGAAATATTTTGAACTAGCCACTGCGTGGCTAGCCTAGCGTTGCCAGTGTCAGTTTCTTTTGTGTTAACTTCTGTGTGAAACTTCGCAAACCAAATAGAAGTTAGTATTGTAATGGAAAACAGTCAAAACGGAGTTCTTTTCGTAGAGGTCAAATTGCCCATGTGGTGGTTTGCTTCGAAAACAAAAAAAAATTATAAATATTTAATTGAAAATTTATTTATTAAACAATAAGGTTTTTGAAATTTCGTTTTTATTGAAATTTCGTTATTATTTATAAAATGGTAAGGACTACACAACTAAAGTTAAAACTTTCTTTTTTATCGTCTGCTGCAAAATCATTCCTCCGCGCAAAATGAAAACGGAAAAAATAAATTTAGAATCTGTCATATCTTTATTATTTTGCCATTCCAAAGAAAACAATAATAATTTAATTTCATTAAATTCAGTTTAAAATGTTCTAGATTAATTTTAAAATTCGCCCCCACCCTAAAATTGCAAAACCTTTGGACTACCTGTGTGCCAAATCCCATTACTGTAAGTGCCATAGATTCCTCAGGACTTTGAGTGCAAGAAACAAACAAACAAACACTTCCTTTTATAATATTAGAGATAAGTTGTTTTGGGTAAAAATTGCCTGATATATAAGACACAAAGATTTTTTAATGTAATGTTGTGCATTCACAATGGCAAAGAAATACTAGCGTTACAAAAAATCTATTTAGAATAAAATTTATATATCTATGTAAAAACTCATGAAATATAGTTTTACATAAACTAAACTTGTTTTGGTAATTGCCTTATTGCTTATAGTATTATATACAATGTATTTTGTTTTTCCTTACGTAGCAGCAAGTCATGAAAATAGTAAGTATACCGTTTTTATTTCACATTTAAGTTAAAAATAACAGGATATAGATTTAACATAAAATCATCTTTTTTATTAGTCTTAATTGAAAACTTACAACTGTTATCAGTCAAGTGCCTTTCTTGTTTCGTTTTGGCATTTGAATTTCCTAGTATAATTGCAAAATATCATACGAAAATATTAATTAATACCTACAAAATTTCCTCAAAAGTTATTAAAAATATTTAAGATTGGTTACGTTAATTTAACTCTATCTTCAATATTAATTGAAAATGTTTTTAAATAGCTCCTTTCGTATTGGTTTGACACAAACTTGTCATATCTGTGCAGTACCAATTTTCATTGAAATCCAGGTCACAATGTATTTCTAATACTTCTCAAAATATAACAGATTATCAATCAGTGCATAATTTCTTCGCAAAAATGTTTATTCCTTTATTGTCCTTGAAAACCTTGAAATTTATCATATTTATTTTCTTTCTTTACCTAGCCATCTTCGACAATGCTGCCTCTTTCATCAACGGAATCGTTCCAGGATAAAAAAAATTTCCTATGTAAATTATCTACATAGACGTTTGGATGAAATAAAAATGACCATGGCAATGTATTTATCTTGATTTACTGACGAATATAGCAAATAACACTATTTTTACTTACGATGCCTTATATTCTGAAAGTTGAATTCACATGCAAATAATTTCAAATATGGAAACTATTCAAAACAACTTATAATACATTATTAAGAGTTATTGTAACATGGGTCTGAGACGATCTGAGATGAATACTTTAAGTCAAAATAGTAGAACAACGATGCAACAAAAAATTATTTCGTATTTAATTTACGACCATATACATATAGTATCCATTCGGTAACTATATATGTATATCTTTTAGAATACTCAATAGACAATTACGTAATACAAATTAAGCACCGAATAAGGGTAAAAAATGTTTTTATTATGTAAGACAGTAAAATGGCACAAATAAAAAAAATCTACTTTTCTTTACACTGACTTATATTCTTAAATTTAAAAGTAAATTATACATATTTACAATATTACGACTTATTCTAAAAGGATTGGAGTAAATGATAAGATTTGTTTCATAGTTGTACACTCTTTTTTTTTTGTTACATGACGGCAAACATACTTCACAGAAAGAAAAAGTTTGCTGAATTTTATTTAAAATTTTAAGTGGAATTTTGAAGATTCTAACTCAGCTACAAAAAAATTGTTTTTCCTCTCATATTACGTGGTTTAAATCTACGTGGTGTTGTCTTCACATATTTCCCATAGCAATTGATCCATCCTGGATTATAATTAATAACTAATTACAAATATTCTCATATTAATATTTTGTCCTAATTGAGATTGTATAATCTGATTATGGGGCACAGAGAGATAAATGAGTTTCAACCTTAATTTTGTAGGAAGTCTGTACACTGTTTTATCATTCTTAAACAAAAGAGCCAACCCAAGATTTTCATTTGAAATGAACTAAGCATCAACTTCACCCACAAAAGCTTTTAAACAGTAAACATCTTCGATAGATTTTAAATATTAAATTGGAAGGTAAAATTTCGAAATTTGCGATTATAAGGTATAGATACCTTTAATTAACGTCGTACTTATTACAGGACTTAAACGTTTGAGATAACCGAGTGGGCACTTTCTGTTGCAGCTCTTGCAATGGGCAGCTAAAATTCCAAGGTTTCGTCCATCAAGTTTTGACCAATTTTTCTAATTTCGAGACATACATATATTTTACGTTGATAAAATCAAGATCTCATCAGTTTTCTTCTGATGAAGAGAAGTTATGGTCAGTTTTTGAGAAATATGAGGTAACTCATTCAAACAACCACCAGGAGGTTAAGGCATATAAAACACATGAGTAGGAAAATAAACTTTATTCCGTCCCAATATATTCATACGAGAAATACCCATGCTTATTAAGGAGTACTTTTGATATCTCAGAAAACTGCTTTCATGTACTAAGAAACGGCAATTGACTTGATCGATATAAAGAGGAAAGGAAATTAATTAACAATTTGCATCAATCAATCAAATATTTTAAATATAAAGCATTGTACATTTTGATAAAGACTTTTTATGTATAAAACTTCCCTGTAAACTACATTTTTCGTTCACCCCTCTGTCTGCAGAATCACGACACTATCAGGAGAGATCACAATATCACAGGCTACGTACAACTAGACATGAGAGAAACAGTGATTTTATAAAAAGAAACTATAGAAACACAAAATACTTTTAAGAGATAGATGTTAGTAACAAAAGATTTAAAAAGCCCATTTCCGTGTCAACAGGATCAAATATCCAAAAAAACACGTCTTTTACATGACCTAAACGTTATCTTAATAAGCTTTGATTTATTAATGGTAGTTTTATTTCAATCAATTTATATGGAACGTAGAATCTATTTTCACATAAACAAAGAATCCATAACTCTAAATGAAATAACATTAACACTTCGTTATGACATCATGGGACTAGATTATCTAAATATGGGCCCTTCGTCAACCGGGGGTGGGGGGTCTTTAGGTTGTTGTGTAATCGCCTTGCCATCGGGGAAATCGACGGGAAGCCTCTCCCTTTAGGCCGAAAACACTCTTCGGTGTCTGTTGCCTGAACGCTACTCACGAGCTCACGCTGCGCTCTTAAGAACACATGATGTACTCAACACTCGCCACAGCACCACTGTGCCCTCTAAAATAGATGAGAGAGATATAACACCAATATTTACCTTTCTGACCAATAGCATCTTTGCTATGGTTATTTTTCAACCAACAGATGTGGCTATAAGTTCATTTTGTGTGTTGTGGAGAAAACATAATTCTATGCTACTACGCTTAGAATGGTTAAAATCAGCATCTAATAGTCTAATAAATCGGATCAATATCAACGCTGTACAGAGCACCTAGCAAAACTTGGACCCCTTTAAAATGAAACATATTTTAAATCTACATTACTCGTTTCATAGCATCCCTTTCATGCCTATGTTATATCTATTTCTATATTCATCCTAATTAATCCTCTAGATTCCATTTATAATGGTAGGAATCCGGGGCAGTGAGAAAGCTGATTTGGCAGCCAAAAACGCAACATCAATTATGAATACTAATGTCCCGATTAACGACATTGATAGAGTTTTAGCCCATGCCATAAATTCATCCTGGCAATCAACATGGGATTTAGAAAATCATAACAAACTTCATGATATTCAACCATCTATAAAGGGATTCAGCAAAACAAACTTAAATAGAAATCAACACGTAAAACTAACAAGGCTCCAAATTGGACATTCCTTTTTTACCCATAGACATTTACTGCTGGGAGAACCTGCTCCTTCATGCTCAACATGCAATAATATTTTTTCCATACAACACATCTTGACAGAATGCCCGAATTTTAATTATCATAGACTAAACCGATTTGGTAACTCCCTTATTACCTTAACAGATTTGTTGATGGACCCATATCATAAGAATTTATTTTTATTCCTTACTGACATTGGTTTTTTAAACTATATTTAGATTTCATATCGACCACAGCTCATTCACAATTGTACTGAATTTTATTACATGTATTTTTAACTCGTTGTGATTATAAACTAATTACGAACTAGTTATTGTTTGGCGCAGCATGGCCAATTCTGGCCCTTGTGCCATAAAAAACCATCCAACCAACCAACTTATATTCATCATATCTAGTAACCTTTGAATTGTGTTCACACGCATAATTCCAACTTTCAGCCTGCAGTCTTCCCAGCATGAATTCTAATCAAATTTCACTCTCTTGGTCAATAACATTTTTACAGATGATTCTATTCTGACGAAATGAGCAATGGAAAGTTTTAAACGGACTATATTCGAAGGAAAGGAGCAATGGAATATTTTAAACGGATTCTATTATTAAGAAATGAGGAATGGAATCTTTACAAGGGATTCTATCACAAGGAATTGAGCCACGAAATATTTTTTCAACGGATTATATTATAAGGAAACGAGCAATCTTTCTAAAGGATTCTATTCTAAGGAGCAATAGAATAAACAATGTACTATGTACTTTTAACGAATTCTGAATTAAGGTGATAAGAATTTTAATATTTCTTGAAAATTATATTTCAAGGGAATATGCGTTTTTAAGAGACACTACCCAACTCACAAATCTCCAAAAGAACACTCAGAGGGTTAAAATTGTTAATCCTCCTGGTGGTTGCCTCTACGAAGTATATCGTCATAGCACATCTGGATGAATGAGATATTCGTCATAGTGAAACCTGACCAATTATTGAATTTTGGCAACATAAATATCCAAATGTTGCAATACCAAGTAATTATACGCTATATCCACTCGTTCGGCAATTTCGTTCGGCTTGTTCGGTGGAACACAAAACACAGGAGTGGAAGTCGTTACACAAGACTATGTGCAAGAAACTCAACGGAGGATATTGCAATCCCCTCATCAATCCTTGAGGCATTTGTCGCAAGATATAGGAACATCACAAGGACCGATAGATAAGGTTTTAAAAGCTTTGCATTTTCGTGATTATCGTGTAAAAATGTTACAGGAGCTTAAGCCACTGGGAAATTAGAAGCGGATTTATTATACACGATGGTATTGCGATCGACTCATCTCAAGACACTTTTGACCACCTCGTTCCCCTCATCTGAGCTTGCCTGA
The DNA here is from genome assembly GCA_947359465.1 of Metellina segmentata. NCBI lineage: Eukaryota > Metazoa > Arthropoda > Arachnida > Araneae > Tetragnathidae > Metellina > Metellina segmentata. The sequence goes on along the minus strand of OX375878.1, from coordinate 118,109,280 downwards.
CTTTTTCTGTGGGGATATTTAAAGAACAAAGTTAATGAAGATAATCACCATACAATTGGTTATCTGAAAATTACCATTACTTAACGAAACAAGAAGTCACACATAGCATCTTAAAACGCGTTTCTAAAAATATGCGCAAAGGACTTAAGCTTTGCCTTTTAAAGTGCTCCCTATAGATCAATTTTACTGTCAATGTGATTGACGGTATCAATTGATAGGTACTTCAATAGAGCTTCAATATACCCGTCAATCTCATTCTGTCAACGTTTTTTGAAGGAGCGTGACGTGTTTCAATTTTGAATTTTAAAATTGTTTCAAATTCAGATTTGGTATTTTATTGCCTTGATTTTGACTGTCTGCAATCGAAAGAAAGAAAATAGTAAAAGTCGTTTGTCCAAAGAGTGGTATAAACCGCGAATCCGTTTTATTCACTAGTATTTACTAAACTTTCTGCGAGACACTGAAACGTACGCATATTAATTTTCTGTTTTTCTTTTTCTTTGGTATAATCTGATTTATTTTGTCATAACACATTAACAATTTTTTGCAAAGCAATTCTTATTTTCTTTTTGTTTACCTACTCACTTAAAAACATTCCGTCCGTTGCCAAACACAATCACTTTTCGAAGGGTTTGCATAATTTACAATTAGCTTGTGTTTAGTTTACAAAAAAACATATATATATATATGCTTTATTACAATAAATATCTGAATTACAAATCCCTTTGAATCGACAGATTTTCAGAGAACCAGTTAAAAATCACCTGCACACAAAACCAATGGGACAGCTATCGAAGACCATCTGCGCTGCCCGGGCAGAATGTCTCAGCTAGTTGAAAGTGGTTTCTGAAAATAAGAAAACATAGAAGCCACGAAAAACGCGTTATAGATACAAAGCAGGGGAAAAAAGTTATTAGCTTGCTACCAAGAAATTCTGCTTTAAAAAAAGAAGGCATTGGGTCTGTCGTCAGACGAATTTGTTAGATTTTATAAAACCATCAACATCGAAATAATTTTTCTAGTAACTCAATAATAATTTTTTAAATATTTTGTATTAACATGTATAAAGAGCACTGCAATTTTATTAAATATTTTTTATCTAAACTAGTATTTTTGTTTGTCCTTGGTAAAAATCCTAGTCCTAGTGTTTTTGTTAGTTCTTAAATAAAATTTATAGATATTTATATGCAAAAAGTTGTACTTCGACATATTCATATTACTTAAATTCGTATTGCGAAAATATAAAAGTTTCAACTGAAACCTTTTTTTCTTAACATAAATTTACATTTTAGGTATCTATCTGGTCTCAAAATTTCCGCAGATTTCAAATCCGTTGATATTTTTACTCTATCCTTAACGATCGCGAAGATTCAAGCTTAGAATTAGAGAATAAAATAACCCTACTTCCCGAAGGATTTACAATTGCGTGTTTAAAACGGTCAATCGGCGCCGTCAATGGCGCTCGTCAATGTAGATCAATCAAAATATTTCTCTCAGTATGCGCCAATCGACGGACAATTGTGTCAATCGCCTCCTACACGATCAATTGGTTGCTTCAATGATCCTCATTGACAATAATACAGATATTTTTTTCTATTTCGTAGACCAGGGATGGCGAACCTATGACCCGTGGATCATACACTGACCCACGCAGGCTTTTTAAATGACCCAGGCGTTGATTTTTATAATCTTATCTCCTTCATTTCATCATATTCATAAAGAATTTAAATTTTTTTCGAACCCCTATTTTATAAAAGATTAAGGAAATACAAGTGTTGATAAAGAACTTAAAAAAATGCCTAGATGATTTTCGTAATTTTTTTGATTTATTGATTATACGTAATGCTGTTTTAAGAATTATATGAGAATATTATGATATTTATGAAGAAACTTGGCGTCTTTACTAGGGATTTGGAAATGAAAATCATGAAATATTTTTCTCACTTACAAAAACATTTTCAAAACAAGATAAGAATGGAAAATACGCTTGACGTTTAAGAAAATGCAGTCAAAAAATATTTAATGATTATACGGGAAATAAAACAAGCCTTTGAGGAGACGTCGATTTTTTGCTCTTCACTTGCAAAAGTTAAAGTTATGAAACAAAGAGGAATGGTTAACTTTTTAATGGATTAAAAAAATGAAAACCAAAAGAAAGAGTACCATGCTCCCTTCCCTCTTTCCAAGTGACCCACGAGCTAGTAATAAAAAAATAATGAACAAAATTTGACCAACTTTTTAAAAGGTTCGCCGTCCTTGTCCTAGACCGTTATAGATAGTATAATAATTTCAACCGATTTGAAATCTGCGGAAAATTTCACTTTGGATCTATATCTAAAAATATGATTTTCTATAAATAAATAATTTTAAAATGAATATCTCTACCACTCTAAAAAGGAAGTGCTTGTTTGTTTGTCTGTCTGTTTCTTGCCGCAAAATCCTGACGATTCTATGGCACTTACAGCAATTAGATTTGGCACACAGGTAGTCCGAATTTTGTGCAATTTTTGCGTTGCAGTGATTTTTAAAATTCAATCTAGAAGATTTTTAAATTAATTTAATAGTTTTTTTCTCCATCGGTTTTTTAACGCGTTTCTTCCGGAGAAAAGAAGAAACTCCCAAATCTGGACTTTTTCTACCCAAGTGACCTTTTTCTATATTTTCGCATAAGAATGTGACGTCAAGTGAATTTTTTTTCTTTCCAAACAAAAACCAGATTGCATCTTTAGCCCTTCAAGTTAAAAAAATGACACAAATTACCTTTCCTGTCCCATTTCATTTCCACGAATGATAGCAAGAACTAAAAAGCATATTAACTGGGATTGTTAAGTTTTTTTCGTAAAATCGGAATTGCTAAAGATAGATTGAAAATTTCAACGGATTGGCTAGTTTATTATAAGTTTTAAGTTCAAATTTTATACCATGTTACCTAAAAGAGATTTTCACCATTGGCATAAAAATAATTGTTTTAAATGTTTTTTTTGTATAATAAATTCACGAATTGACAGTGCGGCAACTTTTAGGACACCCTGTACTTTCAAACGTATAAGGGATAATTTCATTTCTGGAAGGCAATATATAAATGTATTAGTAAAACGTACACAATATTTGAAATATTTTTATCGCTTATTTGATTTATTTTAGTTCGATTTCTCAGGTAGTTTTAGTTCTTAAATGTATCAATTCTACACAATTCCAAAATAGTACACTTGATAGTTTTAGAAACAAATATCGCAAAGATATTACTTTTAAAAACTAATGCATAAATGTGCATTTATAACTGAAATATCGTGAAATGTACAGCTGATTTAATTCCTGTTCTAAATACGAATACAAATATTGATATATATACGATACATTAAAACAGCAATGGTGCATTTACGCTACCTGATTCATGTGCAGAACTTTAAACAAACTATAAATTATTATTTTTTGCATCCCTGTTCGTATATACTCATACTGAATAATTACGAAAATAATAGTAAATATTACCTTTCACTTAATTTTGAAATTTAATCAATAAATTTTCATACAGGATCCTCTTGGTAACTTTAAAAACAAATTATTTCTTTAATGCAATATCTTTTAACGATACCATGCAAACATCGAGCAATCGAAATAGTTTTTCAAAGCAATGGGCAACATTTCTGAAATTCAATAAAAATGCATTTACCGGAGCAACAATATCCTTAAACTGGAATTCCGTAACGAATACTGGTATATTTGAGAATACACACACAGATGTGCAAATAATTTAATATTAAAGTATGAAATTGTAAAACTGCGACGTAGACTGTTTTCTACATTTGAGATTTTAATCTATTTTTAAAAGAGTGAAAAACCTGTCAATACAAAACATTCTCCCTTGACTTTACACAGCAGAAAATATTTCAATGGATAAATGCTTTAACTAACCCTACAATTTTACAAACCGACTGACGCAATACACTTGCAGTGTTGACGAAACCTTGTTTTAAATGTAAAACCACCGACTAAAAATAAACTAGTACTATATTGGGGTTTGCAATTTAACTGTTTCGAATATCGCAATTGAAAATAATAACAAGCAATAAACAATAATTTTATGAGGTAAAAAGAAGGTTTAACACATGCAATATCAATTCATATTACAAGTATATAAGAACGTCGGGTTATCAGATTCGAGCACCAGTCAACACTACAGTTTTACACTTCCAGTTCTACAGTGAACAACTTCCAGTCAAAATGAGGGCCCTGTTTATCATGTTCATGCTTGTGGTTGCCTTGGCAATAGGTAAGTTTCATTTATTTTTAAATGATCAGAAATAAAAAATATTAATTTTTAATTCTAAATTAGTGTAAGGAATTCAGTTATATGGGTGATTGATGATTTAACATATACACCACCAATTGAAATACCACATATATAAGGTGGTGCGAATTTAAGAGAGCAATTTTCATTGTTCGAAACTTCTAAAGAAAGTAGAACTAAAATGCCTTGATTTTAAACAACTGAAATGAATGACAATCTTTTAATCCTAAACAACACAACAAAGAAACAATATATAGCCTATAAACCCAATATAAGTTAAGTAGTAGTTGGTAAATCACTATTAAGAACCTTATAATGATATTGTCTAATGGAAAGATGGCCTCAAAAAAAGAATATTTTCATAAGGGGTTTCCATAAAATAATAATTTATTTTTACATAACACTCCAATTGCTTTCTACGAAATATATCATCCATCAAAATTTAACCACTTCTACTAAAGTGACAAGGTATTTTTGTTTTGTTAACGAGATCAAGATCTGATCAGATATTTTCCAAAGACGAGATACCTAGTCTATTGATACCCGATCATTTTCTAATGCCGTGATATATCTTCGAAAGAGCAACCAGAAGAGTTAAAACGGCAGTAAATAACATTAACTGGTGATGTGTTGTAACAGCATATGTTGAAATCGGAAAGCAAAATTGAAATGCTAAAAATCTACTCACCTCTATTCACTCAGTAGAGAAATTATAAACAGACAACTAAAACATTGTCTGGGTGATAAATCCCCGAGATCATTCCAATTAATCTTTCTGCAAAACGCTTTCTCATTACTTATGAGTATATTTAAATCAGATTCGTTTGTGATGTTTTAAAAAGGTAAATGTTGTATGTATTAAATGGTATGTTTTCTAATATTTAAGAGTTATTTAAAAATTCTAGCAAATCTGATGTTTTTGCGATATTTATGAATGAAAGCAGTAATTTATTACATTTATTTAAAATGTGAAGAGTGCCTGACGGTAGCATTGCTGTTTCATGACCTAGTAGCAAAATGAACATACATTCAAACAACCAATTTTAGAAGTGTTACGAGTAATCATACTAATTTTTTCAATTTCTTACTTTTTCAGTTCAAGCTGGTACACACCGTAAGTTACCATGAAATATTTCAATATTCTCAAATTGTAAAATACCACTAAATGCGTAGTATCCATTTTTGTGATTTTTGACTCGTGTTTATCATTTTTGATTGAGTATCTGAGCGCGGTTCAAATATACGAGGTGTTGACCTCGGATCTTTCCTATCGTCATTGATTTCGTTAGTAGCCAATAGCCTGCTAAGCTCCATTGGTGTGATGTAAAAAGAAATACCTACCAACCACGAATGAGCAGATTAATTACAAAGTTAATGTAATATATATTATTTTATTTTCAAAAAAAAAATTTTATGTATCGGAATATTTTTTAAAACCATCTTGTAGTTAATTTTAAACATAAATTACTGTTTTTATTATATTTTATATGTAATATATGTTTACAATAAAATTACCTAACAGGAGAGGGAAAATAACTGCAAAGTAACGCTGCAATTGCATTCATTTAATTGCATTTTTGCCTGGCATATTTTATAAACCGTAGCGTATATCAAATAGAATAATAAAAATAATTTTTTAGAACCTAGATTTAGAGTTTTACTCGATTTTTTCTTTAGCTCAGGACTTGAAATAGATTTTTTAATACAGATGCACCTTGTACACCTAAGTATCTAAATTAAGTGCACATGTTATATTTTAGTTTCACATTTAAAAAAAATTGTATAAGCGCATTAATGTAGTATAAACTACTTTATTACTTGGGTATATTTAGATAGTTTAGTAGAAGATAGTAAATAAAAATATATTTAAACATATAAATTATCTTTTCTCCGGCGCACGGTTCTCCCGACAGTCGCTTCAACAGAGTCATCTGGAAAATGTTTCCATCATCGGAAAGTTCTGGTGTCAGTGGCGCAAGAAAACCTTTCTCCTGTATAAACCCGTTACGGCCAGCGATTTTGTTTTCGCATAGTGCGTATTTAGGAATTTTAATTACGTTCTTTAGAGCGAGAGAGGTTGAAACTAATATTTTGTTCAACCATCAAAATAATATAAAGCGCGTTTCCCCCCCCCCTCCACCTTTTTTTAACGTAAGGTGCACTGCATGCACGCGGGAAAAAATTAGGTGCGCAATTTTATTTTCATGTTCTAAGTGAACATGTGCACCCGTGGATTTCGTACCCTGCTGTAACTAAAATGTTTCAATACACGTACTAAAGAAAGTTCACAGAGTAATTTATGAAATGCTCCTTACAGTTTTTATTTATCATAGTTTTCAATTATGCATTATAACAATTATAACACATAAGCTGATTAAATGAGTAAATGTCCCTTATTCATGGAATTATTTTCAGATCACCACGTTCAGCATGGTAAGATATGCTTTCTAATTTACTTTCCTTTATTTCATTCGTTACTGCATACCTAAACAGGAGAAGATGCTTGAATTTTTTTTTTTAAATAAAATGTTTGAACTATAGGACATTGGTTTGTGTATAAACTCATTTCAGTATGAAAAATTCTGATTAATGTAATCTTTATTTATCTTGTTTAGATATGTTTTGATAATTAGTGTGGAGTTTGAACAATTATATGTGAAATACTCATCTGTTCACAAATAAATGATTTTTTGTTGGAAATTATCCCAAACCCTCTTGTTTCAACTCTCCCTCATGTTGCTAGAGAGAATAGATTCTTTTACAATTTTTTTTCAAAGAAGTCAACAAAATCAAGATTTTCTCAGGAATCTCAATGTTTGAAAATGAAATGAAATTTTATGTCTTTACAAATAACTTTGATTGAGTGTCAAAACATCCATTGTATTATATAGAGCATTATGTCAAAAAAATCATAATAATAGATCATTTCATTGTATACAGTACTCATTGTTTGAAAAAGCATTGTATTGTAAAAGCACAGATGCTCAGAAATTAAGTTTAAAGTTTTCGAAACATGTTTCTATACGTTGTCTGTTTTGGAATTTTACTTAATACGATATTATTTTTTAAAGATGCGTTGGTGACTGAAAATTAAAAGTTTAACAAACATCTTTTTGCTTTTCAACACTCTCATTAAAACTGTTGATGAATTTTTGGCTAAATACACTACATGTAAACGCAAAAGAATTCAATAAATACAAATAAAATTCAAATTAGTTGTTTTGGGTAAAGGTTGTCCAGTACCAGACACCGAACATTCTTAATATAATATTGTGCATTCAGAATGACAAAGAAATACAAGCGTGACAAAAAAGTATATTTTATATAAAATTTATTTATGTATGTAACAAATAATGAAATATAGTTTTACATAAATTAAACAATTAAGATTGGTTTTGTAATTATTTTATTATTTATATTATTATTTATCATGCATTTTGTTTTTCCTTTCGTAGAACCAAGTGATGAAAATAGTATGTATATCTTTTTTTATCACATTTAAAGTTTTAAATAAAAGGATCTAGCTTTTAACATTAGGTCATCCTTTTTATTAGCCTTTATTGAGAACATTTTGGCATTTGTCTTTCCAAGTGTAATTGGAAAATATCATGCGAAAAGATTATTTCAACAATAAAAGTTATCCTCAAAATTCACTACATAATGTTTAAGATCGGTTGTGCTACTGTAACTCTATCTTCTTATACTGCTTGGAGAAATAGTTTTAAATAATTAAATTCGTATTGGTTTGACACAAACTTGTCATATCTGGGTAATATGAATCAATTGAAATCAATTCAATTGAAATCCAGATCACAATTTATTTCTTGTACTTATGAGAACTTAACAAATTATTAATTAGGGCATAATTTCTTCGAAAAAATGTTTATTGAATAAATGTCACCGAAAACATTGAAATTTATCTTATTTATATTCTTTCTTTTCCTAGCCATTTTCGATAATGCTGCCTCTGTGATCAACGGAATCATACCTGGATAAATGTTTTCCAATGTAATTGATCTACATAGACGTTTGTATGAAATAAAAACGACTGTGGCAAACTATTTATCTTGATTTACTGAGGAATATAGCAAATTATACTTTTTTTACTTACGATTTCGAATATTCTAAATATTGAATTCACATACAAATGATTTCACAAGTGGAAACTGTACAAAACAGCCTATAAAAAATTATTAAGAATTAGAAATATGAGTTTCCCATTTAAAAATATATCAGTTGATTATGTAAATTGCGAAAATATGTTTGTTTAAATCAGACGAATATTTTAAGTCTAAATAAAACAAAGTTGCAACAAAAAATTATTTCTTATTTAATTGAAGACCATATATTTGACATATAGTATCCATTCAAAAAATAGATATATCTTTAAGAATACTCAATAGACAATTACGTAATACAAATTTAGCACCGGAAGAAGGGTAAAAATTGTTTTTATTATGTATACAATAAAAAGGCATAAATAACAAAATCCCCTTCTTTTTTCATACATATATTCTTAAATTTGGAAGAACATTTACTTACATATAATATCACAACTTATTCTTAAAGGATTGAGGGAAGTGATAAGATTTGATACATAGTTATACGTTCATTTTTTGTTACATCAAAGTTAACGTACTTCAGCGTGAAAATGATTGCTAAATTTAATCTCAAATTTTAAACATTATTGCTCAGCTGCAAAAAGTGTTTTTCCTCTAATATTACGTTGTTCAAATCTATGTGGTGCTGTCCTCGTTTCTTTCCCTTAACGATTGATCCACCGTGGATTATAATTAATTACCAATTACCAAACCTCTTGATTATAAAATCTGAATATGACGCAGTAGAGAGAAATGAGTTGCAACCTTAATTTTGTTGGATGTCTGTACATTGTTTAATCATTCTTAAACAAGAGTCAACCCACAATTCATTTTTTAAACGAACTAAGCATCAGCTTCAAGTACAAAATTTTTTAAACGTCAAGCATATTCCATAGATGTTAAATTTTGAAATTGGAAGGTAAAATTTCCAATATTGAGATTGTAAGGTATTGGTAACTTATATAACCGTCGGTATATAAGTCGGGTATATACAACACTGCCGAGTATTGGCGACGTGTGTCCTTAAATGTCTGAAATAACGAGTGGGCACTTTATGTTACACTTCGGGCAGTTAGGTCTCTAAGGTTTTGTCCATCAAGTTTTGACCAGTTTTCCTAATGGCGAGACGAAATCATCAGCTACAAATATTAAGAGTCGAGACAAAAACGAATCTAGAGAGTACAATTCCTTATGATCTTGAAACAAAAATAAACTTTTGTTGCAAAAATTTTTTCGAGTTTAACATATAATATGAGTCGTAAACCATTATTGTTTACTTTCACTTCTTCCAATGTTTACCTGGTTTCCACCCGGAGGGTTAACAGAACAAACTCACACACGCAATCGAGTGGCTTTTAAAATGAACCATTGATTCTATTTTTCTCACAAAAATTTGGTATCGCTAAATTTTTGAATCCTCCTTCTGGTTTATCTTTGTATTGAAAAATATCTTGCGGTGGCCAGTCACTGATATAAAAACTATTGGAAATTATTACCACTTCAAGTAAAGTTACACTGTTTTTCTCACTTGGATCCTTATTTCACTTTTTTTATCGGCGAGTTATCTCTAATAAAGCAATTTGACCAGATCTTAATCGAAATCGTGGGAGGAGATAAGAGATTAGATGTTGTTGTATTTTGACACATATACTTCAAATGTTCACTCTTCGCTGACAAAAAAAATCCCTTCGCGTAAAGGTGTTGTTAAACGTAATTATTTCTTATTTGTTCAACTGTTTTTAAAGTTTATGTGCCCTTTAATCCCCGAATGCTATTTTGATAGAATATAATGCGTTTTCATGGGATGTACAGTCGCAAGACTTCATAGTGAATCTATAAGACTTTCTGACAAGGCGATTGGAATGCTGCATTATGAAGAATGGCGATCATCCCCATACTGAATGATACCACTTTTTAAAATTTTCATCAATGAAGTTTTCATACTTCAGTCTCAAATTTTAATCCTTTGCTTATTCATGAGGTATCATCTTTGCTTATTCATCTAGGTGCAACTTTTTTTCTGTCTTAGAGTGTATATATACCGGGAAATCATAAATTTACATAACGTGTTCAGAGGCTTCTAGCGAGTACTGAATTGAACGCAACGTAACCAAATTGGTGGGCGTGCACAAAGGAATATGGGATTTCTATTTCGAAAAAAAAAATTAGTTTTAAATGTCGCCTCCTGGAAATATTTTGGCGCAGCTAAGTAAAGTAGTGTGAATGATGAAAGAGTAAATGCCAAATGAGACAGTACACATCAATTTTGTTAACATTGCATGATAATGTTTATTGTTAATTACAATTGTGGTTCAATGTGGCCACCATTGTGATTTTACCGTCATGTAACAATTAGATGGGCAACTGTTTTAAAATTAACCTATTTAATTAAGTAATTAAAAAAAAGTAAGTTTACAAGTTTAGAAATTTTCGGGCCCAGCCATCGACATCGAAACCTGCCTCGAGCCAAGCATAACGGATCTGTAACTCAGAGAAAGGTCTTCTCTCGTCAACAGTTAGAATCAGTCTCTCGTTTTTAGTTCATTCTCTCCAATCTTCCCAGACCCCGCTCTCTCGATCGCAAGTGCGACCTGGGCGGGATTTCCAAGCCCTCTTCAAGTGTTTCTCAATGGACTTTCTATTGGAACTCATGGCATCCGCCTACAGCTGCAGAATCTATCTGTAATGCTGACGTGGGATCAAAAGATTATCTCGATGCTTCTTTTTCATCAGTTTCCATGCATCCCAAACATGTTTTCGCTTCTCTCTTCCCGGCACAGGATTAAGGGATCAGTACGAGTCCTTTGAAGATCGGAGGAAAATCGTTCCCGGGCATTTCTGAATTTAAATGCCAGACTTAAAGGGGGGGAAGGGGCTGTCCGAAACGGAACGCCAAGCCCGCTGATGATAAAAACTCTCTCTCGATAATTTATTACACACACACGTGCAACCACTGAAGATGTTGTCCCAATCTTGTTGTTGATGCACATTCCATACTCCCACGTGTTTTATAAAAAGATCGGCTAATATCGTATAAAGACGCTTCATGATGTTATAAGAACTGCATGCGTTACACGACATATTCCACGGCGACTCTCAACATGTCAGAAGTGATTTGTCTCACTTGCAACGTTATTCGATCTTTCAACGTTGCGATATCGGGGACATGTCCTTGATACACAATGCTTTTTAAGAAATCCCCACATCCAAAAATCACAAGGATTCATACTGCAACAGACGATGTACCTTAAGTGCGATGTAAAGTGGAGCACTGTCTAATACCATCTATCCAAAATAGGCTATCATAAGATAGGATACGTTGACATCCGGGTTCACGATCGCTACAGTCTCTGAATACTTTTTAACAGACACAGAACCATGACACAGCCCTGATGATATTTTGAACCGGTTCACAGTTGATATACGGCTCTGCAGGCAAGTCTCACCAGCCTACAGACATTATAAGGACTTTCAAATAGGTTAAACATCCCACGTACTTTGTACGTCCCTCCGGATCTGTTCATCCACCCGGCAGGTTCGATAAGACCCTTCGTTTAGATATACTCGGCTCTCTGCTCAAATATGGACCTCCGATCAGGTTTAACATCCTCACCGGCCAGGCCACGTATACCACATATTCTTCAAAAATAAGCATTCATAAGAAACAAACATAAAAAAATTGCAAAATAGATACTAAAGGTATTTCGCAAATTCCAACGTTGAAACTTGCTCAAACAGATTTTTTATTGTTTTATCTACTTACTGACAAAATTTGTTTGCTGAAAGAGAATTTGAAAATTTCAAGAGATAATGAGGAAGTAAATTTTTTCCACATTAGTATGTAATATACACATCGAAAAACAAGTTTTAGTTGTTGATATTAATAATTAATAATTGCTGAAAAAAGAAGTTTATAGCCCTCAATGGCAGTTAAAGACAGTTAACAATTTTTAGTTCATCAAATTAGTATCTTAGATACCAATTCTTCGTTATCCTCCAGAACTCATTCCTACAATATTTATACATCTGCCATTATTCTTTGAAATGGTATGACATGTGACTAAACATTTCCATAGGAACGTAACAAGAAGTTTTACGATCTACCCTCATAATCTCTTACGTGGCTTCGATATTTTATTGGTTAAATGTCAACAATCAAGACGAAACGCTAAGCTGTTAGGTCAATGAAGGTTGCTTCAGTAGCTCAGGATTTGGCAATATTCAAGGATTGGTTAGCGAGGTAGGTAGGAATTTATCTAAATTACACATGAGCAACATAACGTGCTATTGCCGATGGTCAGGGGAAAATCCGAGAGCACGTTGAAGGTGTACGACCTCACTCATGGTAGTGGGTAGTAAGTTTTTCCTATCTTATTTTACATTCCAAGTTTTGAAGATGTTAAGGGCACTGGGAAGTCACAATTCTTCAAAAAATCGAATTTCTGATTTCAACTGCATTTAATAGAGGGCACAAATACGAATTGATTGATGTATCACTTATTATGTAAAATGCATTTTAAGTTACTAAAATTAAATTTTGAAATTATCCTTTTTGGTTTCGGCTTTAGGCTTGAAGTTTCGGTATTGCCGACGATGGATAATATTTTTTATAATATTTTTTATTTTTAGTATATTTTTGTATAAATATACATTTTAATCGATTGGAAACAGGTTTAACTGTGAATGTTATTATATTTAACCGATAATTTTGTTTACTTGTGCTTTGAAAAGTTCTTATCGAAAAGGTAAGGAGATGCTTTTTTGTCGTTTTCTCAAAATGATAAATATTTGTCTTCAGGTGCGCTCTGTGAAAAAACTATTAAAGCTATCAGTCTGAAATTTTGCATACACATGTATTTCTATTTGGTAATTATGTTAAAATATAAACTATTGAGGAAATATGAACAAAAAAAATTTTAATGGGTAATTAGTAGGTATAAAATCAAAACTTTTTCATAAATTGACTTAAATTGTGTCTAAAAATTTTTGTTCTGGTTATTTTTAACAAATAAAACTTTAATGATTTCAAGAAACATTTCTAATGACAGGGGAAAATGTTGCTACTCAATATATATTAAAGTTTTTTTATAGAGCGCACCCAAAGTGAACTCACTGTATTGAATTTTTTTTCCACCGAGTTCTGTATAAATGCTCTCTACAAAATATCTTGTCTTTTAAAATTTTTATTTTTAGCTTGAATTACTATTAAAATGCATAACAAACATGTGTGCAAAAATTTCTATTGATACTTATAATAGCTTAAATTTTATATGCATTCGAATATTGGTCACATTTTCATGATTTCTGGCCTTTGATGACTTCCCGGTGCCCTTAAGCTTACCAGGTCAATTGTCTGACTTGTCTCCCTATGTTACCTCTATACTGTGATGGTCGTTAGGTGATTTGATTGCCACTCACGTTTAGATAATCAGATATCATCTCTATAAATAAGAATGGAGTGTTTGTTTGTACATTGAATATTTTCGACCCATTTCAAGTTTTATACCCGTTTTGGACCCTTCTGATGCCAAATCCGCCTTTTTCGCATTTGGTGTCTGTCTGTATGTATGTATGTGCCCTATGCAAGTCCACACTGTTTAATAAATTTTCATGGAAATTTGCATACAGTGAGTACTTATCTTCATTTAGTGAGCGGAATTAGTTGTGAAAGTCTGTCTGTCCGTCTTTCTGTTGTATGTTCGATTTTGTGTTTGTGTATTTGTGCAGGCATCACATGAATTTTGTTCCAAATATTTAATATTTGATTAAAATGTGTTTTATTGTATACACTATCTATTAGTTTAATGGATGCAATGTTAAACATTTCTTTATTGTTATATTTAGTTGAGTTTCATGCTGAAACAAGTAAGTATACTTAAATCAACCATAATTTGGGTAGTTTTTGAAAAATTGGAATGTATATTGAATATTACGATTACTTCGATTGCTTTACCAGTACTGCTAAAAAGTAATTATTCTTCAAAAAATTATTTTTTATGGAATTTTAGCTCTGATACATCATTTATTTCGAGTCTTATTTTTGTACTTTGCGCAATGAAAACGATTGTCGAATATTTGGGACAGACGATTTTTTTCAACGAACGGGAATAAACAAGATCGCGCGAGCAGTGATATTTTCTGTTTCTTTCGCTCTGAATTAATTTCACATTTATAAATTTTGTGCACTTTTAGTTGTAAATTGTGGCAACTGTGCGAGATCAAAAGATACAAATGAATCACAAATTAAGATCTTTAGATCAATATTTTCCGACATCTTTTACTTTGTTTCATTTTACTGTTTTCTGTTTTAAATATTTATTATTTTAACAAATGTGTTTTTTTTCTCATCATACGCAACACCACCACAAAGTATTCGAGTTAAAAATAGCAGATAAGTCTGAATAAATTTTCAGTAAATTTTAAGTGTAGTTATGCCATTATTGAAAGAAAAATGCCGTTATTGAAATAATAATAGTGTTTAAAAAATCCAAACTAGAACTTTTCAAACATTAAAAATTTTGTTGTCATAATGACAGGAGAAGGTTACAAATTTTCACAATGTCACTTACCAGATATAAGAGTGCCACAAGTAATAAAATATTGTTTTGTTGACTATGAGTACGAGAGCACACGCCACAAATCGTAATTTTTATTAATTGAATTGAACATGAAAAGAACTTAAGAAAGGGAATTCAAAATCTCCCTCAAAATCGTCTTTTGTAGTAGTAACCTTAGTGTCACCTTTCGTCATTTTGTAGCTTTGTCATACAACAAGGTTGCGATGTATGTGAAATGTATTCCAGGAATGGATATGCATGTGTAGGATTTGTGTCTAAATTAAGTTGTAGAATTATAAAGATGACGAAAGTTATTCAAATAAATTTTTATCCTACAAAAAAAGTAAGTCATTATATATTTTGATTATCTCTTCAATTTAGAGTAAACCAATTCAAACCGAGTAAGGTCGGGTATTTTGCTAGTTATATACAAATATGGAAATATTCTTAGAATTACGGTAATGGGAGTTGAAAGATAGGTAGTTCAATTTATTTGCAATTTTTGGGTCGCGGCGAATTTAAAAATGCAATCTAGAAATTTTCAAATCAATTAAATGAAATTTAATTATTATTGAATGCAACAGCATATATAATATCATATTCTAAATTAATTATTTTCGTTTCCGTTTTCTTTTTGTACGGAGGAATTTTTTTCCAGCAGAAGATGAAAAACAAACAAATGTTTCAACTTAAATATTGCAGTTATTTTTTTGCTATCTCAAAGATCGTTAAATAGAGAGTGAAAACTTCAACGGATTTGAAATCTGTGGAAATTTTCACATTATATCGATACCTAAAAATATGTGTTTCTTTAAATAAATAAAATTTTTAAATTGAATGTATTTTATATTTTCTCAAGAGAATGTGACGTCAAGCCAGCATTCGCGTTCCAAAAATAAACAGACTACATTTCCTGCTGTCTTACAAGTTCAGCGCAGTAAAGTAAAAACGAAATTCAGGGTTTCATAGTTCATCTTTTTTTGTAAAATCGGAATCGTTAAAAATGGATTGCAAATTTGAATATGCTGAAAATTTGACACCAGTTAGATTTGATTTATTTTAAATAAATAATTTTTAAATTAAATATTTTAACTTTCGCAAGATCCGACAAGGTATTTATATTTGGCAAGAGAGAATTCCCATTTGACTTCAATCCGGAATTCCCATAGGTTTGCGAATAAACCAACACCAATGGCAATTCCGTTATGACTGTTATCCAATAGGCTACGAATTCCCATTTGGTTTGCGAAGCAAACGAATAACAACACAAAAGTACGGGCAACGCTGGTCTAGCCACGAAGTGGCTAGTAGCAAATGAAGTCATACTTTCTTGCCTAGCATAATGCTTCTTCATATGGTTAAAAATTTTACTTTTTAATATTATGTAAGAATCTTATTAAAAAACGGAATAGTTTTTTTAACAAACATTTTCTTTTAACGAAGTATTTGCTAGAGATTATTCGAAAGAAGAGGAATTATAAAATAATTACCAAAGTTAATTGAAAAATTATTCATTTATATTGGTGTTCAAAATTAATTGATACGAAACTACAAACAACAGAAATACATTTTCAATAACGATCATTTTTGTCGGAGTTACATACACAACGACATGAAACATTTAGTCTATTAAGATTTTTAATATTAATTAATAGCTATTTGACATTCTGATTTCAAAATTTTCACTGCACATAAGGTTATAATTAATTTTTGTGATATTTTTGGGTATATCCTGTTAATCGGTTTTATATGAAAACGCAAAAACAAAAAAATCCAATGCTTTCAAATTTTGGTTTAATACAATGTTCAACACATTCTTTTTTCAAAATTGATGTTTGTTTTAAGATGGAGTTTTGTTTTAAAATTGAACGATACACTTACCAAATTGGGAGTTAAATTGATTTACATGTACACAAACAATAATGGGAATTACATTTTTGACAATACATTTGCGACATCAGAAATGCTGATTCATCAAACTTTTTCAACACCTTTTAAGCTTTCCCTTAACTTAATATTTGCAACCAAATATTATATATGTTCTTATTGGTGGAAATTTTATTAGAGAACGTAGTTCAGCAACTGTTACTCGCTTATACATATTTCTGTGTGATCCATCTAGAACATACCATCTAGAATATTCCCTGCAGAACATTCCATGCAAAATTGAATAATGTGAAAAATATAGTTTACAAATGTAGAAGAGATGAAGGCTTCCAAATTACTTTTCAAATTATTACGATTAAACATTATCCCACCCTTGAAACCCTCTTGGGCGTTTTAAAGAAACTAAAATTGACTGAATGTGTGAAGAGGCAGCACAATAATATGACGTAAATTTCACACTGATAAAAAATACACATAAATGAAAAAATATCAAAAACACAAATAAACACAATATAAATTTAGAACAAATGTTAACAAATTGGCAATTAGAACAATGGTAATCTACACAATTTAGTTATTGGACGTTTTAATATACCAGTGTCAGTTTTTCTTACCCTTTGATCATTTTCTGGGTGCACTTCGAGCATACGGGGAAGTTTCCATTTTAATGGAAGTAATAAATCAGTTTTTAAGAGAACCAATTCTCCAACTGCGATGTTGGATTTTGGCATGCACCATTTAGAACGTTGCTGAAATCTTGCTATTAATTCACTGCTCCATCTTTTCCAAAATTGTTGAATCAAACGTTGGACCAGCTGTCATTGACCAAGATGAGATAATGATAAATGTGATATATCTGGTTCAGGAAATGCTGTTAAAGCTGAGCCTATAAGAACGTGACCGGGTGTTGAAGGTACGAGGTCATTTGGATCAGACGATAATGGGCAGAGTGGTCATTATCATGAATTAACACATGGGTTGAGGGTGAATAACTCTTCTTAGGTGAGCAGAGTATTTCTCATGGATTTTTTCATGTGATACTTCACTGACTTAACTCCTGCGTCCCATAGTCCTCCAAAGTGAGGGGCTACAGGAGGATTAAAGCTCCAATTCATTCCCTCAGAAGAAGAATAACTGAGCAGATCATTGTCAGTTTTGGCGGTACTTAGTGATTTCAAGATAGACTTGAGCTCTCTGTCAGCTACAATCAAATTAGTTTCACGGTCACTGTTTAATTGTACAGGTTTTCCTCTCCTTGAAATCAAGCGTTTCAAATCTGCAATGATAGATTGTGTAGTCATGTCACTCACTACCTCTAAATTGATCGCTAGAATAGTAAAAGAAACAAAAAAGGCGATATAGATCTTGGAGAACCTTTTCCCCCTTCCACTTAACTCTTTAGCAAGTAATAGACCAGCAATGTGTCCATATTTTCCAGTGGGTTGAAGCGTGTTCTCTGATTTTATCATCCCATTATCTCCAATTGCACTCCAAAGTTCTTGTGGGAAAATATTAGCATGGATGACAATGGGTGCAAGCCATCGTATGGGATCAAATATCCTTCCTATCTCTGAAAGTATTTTACGTTTAGTCAGTTCTTCATGTTTATTTACAGATATAGAAAATAGAAAAATATCATTGCTTGTATGCCAAACAATTCCATTAACCTTGATTCTCATGTCATTATCAATTTCAGTGAGTGATTGATTGCATTGGACTCATCTGGCACACACTGTAGCACAGATTGACAATTTGAAATGCCTTTACGTAGTAGAAATCCTCCTCGTTCCATCATTTCTGACATCTTTTTTGTGAGTTCTAAGCCCTCTTCTTCAGAGCTTGCTCCAGACAGTAGATCATCAACATAAAAATCTCTAAGACACACCTTTGAAGCCAAAGAAAAGGCTTATTTTTCATCCAAAGCAAACTGTTTCATCGCTTTAGTAGACACAAATGGGGCGTATGCAGTTCCATAAGTTACAGTAGTTAAATAAAAAATACTGATTGACTCATTTATATGGTTTCTCCAAATGATTTTTTGTAAATCAACATCATCAGGTTGCACTTTAATTTGGCGAAATGTTTTTCCACATCTGCGCAGACTGCAACCTTAAAAGTTTGGAAACGAAGAATAATAGGAAATAATTCTAGTTGGACTATGGATCCAAACATTAGAAGATCATTTAATGATACACCTGATGAAGACTTTGCGGAAGCATTGAAGACAACTCGAAGCTTGGTTGTAGTACTTTTTTTTTCAACACAGCATGATGTGGTAAATAACAGGATGGTCTCTCTTCAAATAAAAACTCTTGAATTTTTTCCATACGTCCAAGTTCGTGGTATTCCTTCATAAAGTCTCTATAGCTGTTGTATCAATCATGTTTTGATGACAGCATTTTTTTTAAAGACTGGAATCGATGCATAAATGAATGCTTTTAATCCCAAATTAACAAAGAGATTTATGTAAAGGTAATTTTAAAATATATTTGCCACTTATATCTCTAGAGTGATTGTTAACAAAGTTGTCTTCACAGGTCTGCTCTGCCTTTGTTAATAATTTGTCTTGGGTACTGACTCTAATATCCAAAAGTTATTTCAGAAAAAAAAATTATATGTGCCCACTTGAATGTTATTCACTTGAATTGGAAATGAATTTTTAGATGAACATTTTTCAACATTGCCAGCTCATTGACCATCCCAATTCAGAACAGACAGCAAATGGCATTTCAGTTCCATATTTGAATACATCACTCTTCAGAAAAGGTAGAGAAATATCATTGCTAAACAAAATGCGAATATGACCTGTTTTGAAAGATGTGGTATCTGCTAAAGTTAAGTCACTGAATTGTTCAGCACAAGTAGGATCTAAGGGAACATGTGACAACTCTCGTATGATCATATTTATCACAAACACGGAAGTCAAAACACAGGATTAGAATTGAAGTGAGGTACAAATGTTATGTTGGTGATACCATTTGCATGTGTATCAGAAAAACAAGGCAAGATATCTCGACCCTTACTTTTTTCCTAGGTAGAGCCAGACGGTTGCAGCATGCTTCCAAGACAAACGATGACTGAGATCCTGTGTCTAGAAGAGCTCGAAAATGCTGGTATTAATTTGAAGAATCAAAAACCTTCATCTTGGCCATGCACAAGAGTACCTGTTTCGTCACACCAAGATGAGAAAGACAAGAAGAGACATTTGACCAAACTGCTTCAGTCACATTAGCTGTTGGGTACTTTTCAGAGTCGGTAGCACTTGTAGTGAACACATTTGCATCTGCTGACAAGATTGTAGCAGATCTTGTAGCTTGGTTTTTCACAAAACGAAGAAACGTATTATGTTTCTTATCACATTCCTTGCACTCATAATTGCTTTTGCAAGCATTAACCTTGTGACCTTGAAGACAATTAGAACAGTAATTCACAATCCTTTTTTTGTACCGTTAAAGTTTTAAAATTGATGCAATGGCAACCATACACATAATGGTTGACATTGTAGTAAACACGCTGTCCATTTACTTGGGAAGCAAATGATGAAACCTTTTGAACTGGTTTCCTTAAAATCTGAATTTTGATTTGTTGCAGTGTTCGGGAGTGAAGGGTTAAAAAATGTAGCAGTTCATATCCGAATGGAATGGTGTCATCCTACAGATTTTTTTCCCACCATGCTCATGTGCTTGGGTCTAATTTTTGAACTATAACAAACACTACTATTGAATCTGCCAATTTTTCTATTTTGAAACCAATGCTCTCTGATGAGCGTACTACTTCCTGAGCACTGTCAACATTGTTTAAAATAAACTATGTGCATTTTCAGTACTAAAGTGAGGCACAGACATGTGCCTTTTGAGTAATGCAAATACAATTCTCATTTCTTAGAATACCACTCATTCAGAAGACTCACGCAATGTCAAAATTGGCATTTGTAATAGGAAGAGATTGAATAATGCTAAAGCACACCTTAAATATTCCAATGTTTGATCTTACGAAATCTTATTTTTAAACCAACCCTTGCCCAAAACAAATCACTGAAGGAGAGCCATTCCATAATTGAACACCCAGAAAGACTTGGGATGTGGAACTCTAGAAACCTCATATTTAAAATTTCCTGTGAACTAAATGCCTTATTTTCAGTTTCCACCGGATTTTCAACGCGTAGAATAACTAAACTCAATCTATCAATAGTTTCCTTGAGTTCTTGAGACTCCAGCAAAAAAGAGTAGAATTCTAGGTCCTTTCACAATTTAAAATTTTTTCAAAAAGCTCATTAAATTTGTTCTACAAACCCACAATTTTTTATTTCAATAAAATTAATTTTGTTTTATCTTTCCCAAGTGTTTTGCATCCCATATTTTCTTTTAGTTTTGTAAGCGAAGCTTTGAGAACTCGCTTATTAGTTTTCAATTTATCCATTATAATCCACAAAAAAAACAATACACAATTTCAAAAAGAAAAACGAGAACTGAAATATGATACAAATTGTAATAAAAATAATTAAGAACTAAACCCTTAATCACTCCGAACAATTTTTCACTTTTGCGTTACAAGTGCTGAGTCGCCTTCCATGACTACCGTACTAATAAATATTGAAACACACTGTAAGCAACACTTACCTTTTGAGCACTTGTTGAGAATTTCAAATACCTGAAAGAACTTGTAAGTACTTCTACTTTCCAAAAAACACAATTCGTGATATTGCATTTTTCAAAAATGAGAAATATGTAGAATGTAAATTCGAACCTAGGATCGCTCGGACCAAAAAATGTAAAGTCTCGGCGAAGCTCATTTGGTAGTATGTTAATTCACACACACTACCAGTGACAGTGTACTGTATGAATTTTATTGTTGTATCATGACTTCAATCACCAATGGACGATTCCCAGTGAAGAAAAAAAATGTAACACAAAAGGGTATTAAAGTCAAAATTCATCATGGATTGCGGAGCCCGCTGCTGTCCTTGTTCTGAATTTAAAAAAAGAACATAATTCAGCTACTGTTACTCGCTTATGCATATTTCTGCGTGATCCATCTAGAACATTCCATGAAGATTTTTCCTTCCAGAACATTCCATACAAAATTGAATCATGTGAAAAATACAGGTTACCAATGGAGAAGAGATGAAGGATTCCGAATTACTTTTCAAATGATGACGATTAAGCATCTTTCTATCTTTCATTGTGAATTTGTTAGTAAACCACCCCCTGCTCGCTGCCAATAGACCGATGTGTTGCTCCAGTGAAACGTAAAATTCAATTACTTACCTACATTTAGTAAATCACTGCACTGGATTTAATTCATACATAGTCCCTTGATAGCTTCTTGAGAATGGTCAAGCTCCATCTGTCATAAACCATAAAAATATTAACTAAACTAACATTGATACATAAATTAAGCTTTAGAAGCAATTGAAACAAATTCATAAACTTTCTCATATTGTGCGTTTACAAGTATTGAATTGATGCGGCATGATGCTAATCACTTTCAACAACCGTCTGAGGCTCTGCAATAACATACACTTATAATTCTACACACACGACTTCATTCAAATCATTGCTGCTCAGCCTTCTCTTCACACTCGGTTGCTATAGGCAAGATGAAGATTACGATCACTATCTTAAAACTGCTTGACCACTCAAGAAAAAGTACACCCGTGATCTTTACAAAAGCTTTCACGATTTCACGCAAAACGGCAATCACTTAGAGTGGTGGCATACATCGAATTCGGCTACCGCTAAACACATGGTGGGATTAAGTAATAACTCGAACTGATCCAACACTACAGAAATGAACTTACGATACAATGATATATACAGCAGTGCGACCCAAACCAACCATCAAGTAATCCTTTGGTGAATCCACCATCAAATAGTACTAGTTTTGAAGTTTCACTCTTGCTCAACAGCTTGTCACAACATTTCACATAACATTTAAAAAGTAGATCCAAATACATGTTCAAAGTCTGAAAATTGTAACAGCTGTTTCTAGTTCTAACATTGGGCTTTAAATAAATAACGCGTGAAAAAAATGGTATGGAAAGCAGCACTTTTGAGTGTTAAGCAGGGTATAAAAAAATATAACTTGTCTTAATCGATTAATAAACATATACCTGTATCAAATATATCAAAAATTCCTACAAACTATTTTAATTGCTGTTATCCTTGGGAAAATATTTAAATTTGTTGGATATGAATAAGTATTTCAACACTTTCCAGTAACAGATTATATTAATTTACTAGCAGAATAATTCGGCGTATAACTAGTGTTGAATTGGTAAACTCTACCTCTCACTTTCGTTACTATCTTGTAATTCCTATACATCACCTTACTCTAAAAATATATATCAATGTTAATACACAATTTCACAAATGTAAATAAATTACAAATTTAACAATTTACATTTTTGAACAATTTAATTTTTTTGGTAAGACAGAAAAGTCTCTAGTGTTCCTATCTTACTCAGAATGCATTGAAGAATTAAGAGCACGCATATAAATGCCTTGTATGTGATTTTAAAACAAAAGAGAATCCCTTAATTATCTGACCATGATCAAAAGTGTTTTAAGGCTAATTAAACCATTACTTACCTTGATTATAGTTGCTAAACGAAGAACTTCAAATTAAAAATTTTGATATACACTTTAAGACAGATTTAAAAACAGCTTCAAACGAAAAGTAATGAATGTGTCTGATTTTTAGTAGACAATGAACTTTTGAAATAAAAAGCAGACATAGAATTAAATAGCAAATGATAAAAAAAAACAAGTTTGCCTTATTATCTACCAGTACTATTTCCTGTTTACTTTATTTTTAATGTTTTATATTCTTTATCGCCTATTTCAAATATTCATAAAAGTTTATGTTTCACAGATAAAAAATTCGGTTCTAAATGAATGAATACTATTATATTCTAAATTCCGTAAAACTAGTTTTTGGAAAAATAATTGATTCTGATCAGCATTGGTAAAACGATTCAAGTAATTTGAATGATCAATATACCTTCCAGCTATTCCTAAGCTATCAAATTGTGGTTGATTTAGGTATAGGAACTCAGTTGTTTAATATAAAACTTTACTAAATATTTTAGAAAATACATTTTGAATAATGTAATTGCTAAACTATAAAATAGTGTATCAAATAAGCAACATTGCACTAACACATGTTGAATTAATTTTATGTACTACTTGTACAAACATGCAAACATAAAATTGAACATAGAACGAGAAGACGTACGTACAGACTTGAGCAAACACGTTCAGTATCTAAATGAATGTAAGCACTTACAGTACGCTTCGTTTTATGAAAATATATTCAACCGTTTGGAAGTAGCATGAGTACATACATACAGACATACACCAAACGCATGTGGTGTCTTTGAAGAGTATTGGCCACTGTTATTAAAAGTATTGACCACACACGCTACTACTCTATATTGATAAACCCTACCAGTGGTTTCGACGAAATATCTCGTCGATCAAGAGAAATAGAAAGACGATGTCACAAAAAGGAGTCTTTTTATTCGGGGCTCCTATGCAAAAAGGATATCTTTTACATTACCCTCGAAGTGGTACTTAAAAATTATATTCGTTCTACAACCTGCAATCTTCCCTGCCTAGGTTCTAGCGAATTATCGTTCTAATTGGTCAATTAGTGGAATATATTTATTTAAAGCAATTCGTTGTAACAAAATTAAGTTTATTAATAGCAAATGTAACAAGCTTCTGAAAGAACCATTTTCTCATTAGGGCTAAAAAAGTTACGTTCTTATCAGGGCTGACGGGAAGCCTCTCCCTGTAGACCGAAAACACTATTCAGTGTCTGTTGCCTGAACGCTACTCACGAGCTCACACTGCGGTCTTAAGAACACATGATATACTCAACACTCGGCACGCCACCACTGTGCCCTCTAAAATAGATGGGAGAGATATAACACCAATATTTACCTTTCTGACCAATAACATCTTTGCTATGGTTCTTTTTCAACCAGCAGATGTGGCTATAAGTTCATTATGTATGTTGTGGAGAAAACGTAATTCTACGCTACTACGCTTAAAATGGTTAAAATCAGATCCTAATAGTCAAAGAAATCGGATCAATATGAATGCTGTACAGAGCACCTAGCAAAATTTGTACCCCTTTAAGATGAAATATATTTTAAATCTACATTACTCGTTTCATAGCATCCCTTTCATTCCTATGTGATATCAATTTCTATATTTATCATATCTAGTAACCTTTGAATTGCGTGCACACGCATAATTCCAAATTTCAGCCTGCAGTCTTCCCAGCATGAATTATAATCAAATTTCACTCCCTTGGCCAATAAAATTTTTACAGATGATTATATTCTGACGAAATGACCAGTGGAAAGTTTTCAACGGTCTATATTTCAAGGAAAGGAGCAATGGAATATTTTAAACGGATTCTATTCTAAAGAAATGAGGAATGGAATTTTTACAAGGGATTCTATTACAAGGAAATGAGTAACTAAATAATTTTTCAACGGAGTATATTATAAGGAAATGAGCAATGTAATCTTTCTAAAGGATTCTATTCTAAGGAGCAATATAATAAACAATATAATATTTTTAACGAATTCTGAATTAAGGTGATAAGAATTTTAATATTTTTTGAAAATTATATATCAAGGGAATATGCGTTTTCAAGAGATACTACCCAACTCACAAATCTCCAAAAGAACACTCAGAGGGTTAAAATTGTTAATCCTCCTGGTGGTTACCGCAACGAAGTATATCGTCATAGCAGATCTTGATGAACGAGATATTCGTCATAGTCAAAACTGACCAATTATTGATCTAATCGTTATACAAACATCGACAGTACATCAATGGCAAGATATCTCGTAATTAGGAAAATTGTTCCGTTCTCTGCGATCATTGGGCTGCTTGATACTTATTTTGAATGTAAGTCATATGAAAGATGTAAAGAATTTTGGCAACATAAATATCCAAATGTTGCAATACCAAGTAATTATACGCTACATCAACTCGTTCGGCGATTTCGTGAGACTTGTTCGGTGGAACACAAAACACAGAAGTGGAAGTCGTTACACCAGACCATTTGCAAGAAACTCAACGGAGGATATTGCAATCCCCTCATCAATCCTTGAGTTGTTTGTCGCAAGAAATAGGAACATCACAGGAACCGATACATAAGGCCTTAAGAGCTTTGCATTTTCGTGTAAAAAATGTTACAGGAGATTAAGCACTGGGCAATTAGAAGCGGATTTATTATAGACGATGGTATTGCGATCGACTCATCTCAAGACACTTTTGACCACCTAGTTCCACTGATCTGAGCTTGCGTGACTTTTTTATGTGGGGATATTTAAAGAACAAAGTTAATGAAAATAATCACCAAACAATTGGTTATCTGAAAATTACCATTACTTAACGAAACAAGAAGTCACTCACAGCATCTTGAAACGCGTTTCTAAAAATATGCGCAAAGGACTTAAGCTTTGCCTTTTAAAGTGCTCCCTAGAAATCAATTTTACTGTCAATGTGATTGACGGTATCAATTGATAGGTACTTCAATAGAGCTTCAATATACCCGTCAATCTCATTCTGTCAATGATTTTGGAAGGAGCGTGACGTGTTTCAATTTTGAATTTTAAAATTGTTTCAAATTCAGATTTGGTATTTTATTGCCTTGATTTTGACTGTCTGCAATCGAAAGAAAGAAAATAGTAAAAGTCGCTTGTCCAAAGAGTGGTATAAACCACGAATCCGCTTTATTCACTAGCATTTACTAAACTTTCTGCGAGATGATGAAACGTACGCATATTAATTTTCTGTTTTTCTTTTTCTTTGGTATAATCTGATTTATTTTGTCATAACACATTAACAAATTTTTGCAAAGCAATTCTTATTTTCTTTTTGTTTACCTACTCACTTAAATTTCCATAACTCCAGATAGTTACGATACAAATTAATTAAAAGCTTCACAAATTCCGTCCGTTGCCAAACACAATCACTTCTCGAAGGGCTTGCATAATTTACAATTAGCTTGTGTTTAGTTTACAAAAAACCTATATATATGCTTTATTATAGTAAATATTTGATTTACAAATCCCTTTGTATCGACAGATTTTCAGAGAACCAGTTAAAAATCACCTGGACACAAAACCAATGGGACAGCTATCGAAGTCCATCTGCGCTGCCCGGGCAGATCACTGAATGTCTCAGCTAGTTGAAAGGGGTTTAATAAAATTAGAAAACATAGAATCCACGAAGAACGCTTTATAGATACAAAGCAAAGAAAAAAGTTATTAGCTTGCTACCAAGAAATTCTGCTTTAAAAAAAAGAAGGCACTGTGTCTGTCGTCAGACGAATTTGTTAGATTTTATAAAACCATCAACATTGAATTATTTAATTTTCGTAGTAACTCATTAATGTCTTAAATATTTTGTATTAATATTTTTAAAGATAACTGCAATTTTATTAAATATTTTTTTATCCAAAGTAGTATTTTTGTTAGTCCTTGGTAAAAATCTTAGTCCTAGTATTTTTGTTGTAAAATTTTTATAATATAATTGTTTTGTAAATAAAATTTATAGATATTTATATGAAAAAAGTTGTACTTCGACAAATTCATGTTACTTAAATTCGTATTGCGAAAATATAAAAGTTTCAACTGAAACCTTTTTTTGTTAACATAAATTTACATTTAAGGTATCTATCTGATGTAAAAATTTCCACAGATTTCAAATCTGTTGAAATTTTTACTCTATCTTTAACGATCGCGAAGATTCAAACTTAGAATTAGAGAATAAAATAACCCTATTTCATGAAGGATTTACAATTGCGTGTTTAAAACGGTCAATCGGCGCCGTCAATAGCGCTCGTCAATGTAGATCAACCAAAATATTTCTCTCAGTATGCGTCAATCGACGGACAATTGTTTCAATCGCCTCCTACACGATCAATTGGTTGCTCCAATGAGCCTCATTGACAATAATACAGATATTTTTTTCTATTTCCTAGACCAGGGATGGCGAACTTATGACCCGTGGATCATACACTGACCCACGCAGGCTTTTTAAATGACCCAGGCGTTAATTTTTATAATCTTATCTCCTTCATTTCATCATATTTATAAAGAATTTTAATTTTTTTCGAACCCCTCTTTTATAAAAGATTTAGGAAATACAAGTGTTGATAAAGAACTTAAAAAAATGCCTAGATGATTTTCGTAAATTTTTTGATTTATTGATTATACGTAATGCTGTTTTAAGAATTATATGAGAATATTATGATATTTATGAAGAAACTTGGCATCTTTACTAGGGATTTGGAAATGAAAATCATGAAATATTTTTCTCACTTACAAAAACATTTTCAAAACAAGATAAGAATGGAAAATACGCTTGACGTTTAAGAAAATGCAGTCAAAAAATATTTAATGATTATACGGGAAATAAAACAAGCCTTTGAGGAGACGTCGATTTTTTGCTCTTCACTTGCAAAAGTTAAAGTTATGAAACAAAGAGGAATGGTTAACATTTTAAAGGATTAAAAAAATGAAAACCAAAAGAAAGAGTTTTTATCCAAGTGACCCACGAGCTAGTAATAAAAAAATAATGAACAAAATTTGACCAACTTTTTAAAAGGTTCGCCGTCCCTGTCCTAGACCGTTATAGATAGTATAATAATTTGAACCGATTTGAAATCTGCGGAAAATTTCACTTTGGATCGATATCTAAAAATATGATTTTCTTTTAATAAATAATTTTAAATTGAATATCTCTACCATTATAAAAGGAAGTGTCTGTCTGTTTCTTGCCGCAAAATCCTGACGATACTATGGCACTTACAGCAGTGAGATTTGTCACACAGTTAGTACGAATTTGTGCAAAATTTGCGTAGATGCGAATTTTAAAATTCAATCTAGAAGATTTTTTATTTAAGTTAATAGTTTTTCTCTCCATCGGTTTTTAAACGCGTTTCTTCCAGAGAAAAGAAGAAACTCCCAAATCTGGACTTTTTCTTCCCAAGTGACCTTCTTCTATATTTTTGAATGAGAATGTGACGTCACGTTAATTTTTTTTCTTTCCAAACAAAAACCAGATTGCATCTTTAGCCCTTCAAGTTAAAAAAATGACACAAATTACCTTTCCTGTTACATTTCATTTCCACGAATGATAGCAAGAACTAAAAAGCATATTAACTGGGATTGTTAAGTTGTTTTCGTAAAATCGGAATTGCTAAAGATAGATTGAAAATTTCAACGGATTGGCTAGTTTATTATAAGTTTTAAGTTCAAATTTTATACCATGTTACCTAAAAGAGATTTTCACCATTGGCATAAAAATAATTGTTTTAAATGTTTTTTTTTTTGTATAATAAATTCACGAATTGACAGTACGGCAACTTTTAGGACACCCTGTACTTTCAAACGTATAAGGGATAATTTTATTTCTGGAAGGCAAAATATAAATGTATTAGTAAAACGTACATAATATTTGAAATATTTTTATCGCTTATTTGATTTATTTTAGTTCGATTTCAGGTAGTTTTAGTTCTTAAATGTATCAATTCTACACAATTCCAAAATAGTACACTTGATAGTGTTAGAAACAAATATCGCAAAGAAATTACTTTTAAAAACTAATACATAAATGTGCATTTATAACTGAAATATCGTGAAATGTACAGCTGATTTAATTCCTATTCAAAATACTAATACAAATATTGATATATATACGATACATTAAAACAGCAATGGTGCATTTACGCTCCCTGATTCATGTGCAGAACTATAAACAAACTATAAATTATTATTTTTTGCATCCCTGTTCGTATATTTTCATACTGAATAATTACGAAAAGAATAGTAAATATTACCTTTCACTTAATTTTGTAATTTTAATCAATAAATGTTCGTACAGGATCCTCTCGGTAACTTTAAAAAATATATATTTCTTTAATGCAACATCTTTTAACATTACCATGCAAACATCGAGCAATCGAAATAGTTTTTCAAAGCAATGGGCAAAATTTCTGAAATTCAATAAAAACGCATTTATCTGAGCAACAATATCCTTAAACTCGAATTCCGTAACGAATTGAGGTATATTTGAGAATACACACACAGATGTGCAAATACTTTAATATTAAAGTATGAAATTGTAAAACTGCGACGTAGACTGTTTTCTACATTTGAGATTTTAATCTATTTTTAAAAGAGTGAATAACCTGTCAATACAAAACATTCTCCCTTGACTTTACACAGCAGAAAATATTTCAATGGATAAATGCTTTAACTAACCCTACAATTTTACAAACCGACTGACTCAATACACTTGCAGTGTTGACGAAACCTTGATTTAAATGTAAAACCATCGGCTAAATAAACTAGTACTATATGGGGTTTGCAATTTAACTGTTTCAAATAACGCAATTGAAAATAATAACAAGCAATAAATAATAATTTTATGAGGTAAAAAGAAGGTTTAACACATGCAATATCAATTCATATTACAAGTATATAAGAACGTCGGGTTATCAGATTCGAGCACCAGTCAACACTACAGTTTTACACTTCCAGTTCTCCTGTGAACCACTTCCAGTTAAAATGAGGGCCTTGTTTATCATGTTCATGCTTGTGGTTGCCTTGGCAATGGGTAAGTTTCTTTTATTTTTAACTGATCAGAAATAAAAATATTAATTTTTAATTCTAAATTAGTGTAAGGAATTCAGTTATATGGGTGATTGATGATTTAACTTATATACCACCAATTGAAATACCACATATATAAGGTGGTGCGGATTTAAGAGAGCAATTTTCATTGTTCGAAACTTCTAAAGAAAGTAGAACTAAAATGCCTTGATTTTAAACAACTGAAATGAATGACAACTTTTTG
This sequence comes from Metellina segmentata, assembly GCA_947359465.1. Taxonomy (NCBI): domain Eukaryota; kingdom Metazoa; phylum Arthropoda; class Arachnida; order Araneae; family Tetragnathidae; genus Metellina; species Metellina segmentata. The sequence goes on along the minus strand of OX375878.1, from coordinate 118,078,556 downwards.
TCTTAAACAACAACAAAGAAACAATATATAGCCTAAAACCCAATATAAGTTAAGTAGTAGTTGGTAAATCACTGTTAAGAACCTTATAATGATATAGTCTAATGGAAAGATGGCCTCAAAAAAATAATATTTTCATAAGGGGTTTCCATAAAATAAGAATTTATTTTTACATAACACTCCAATTGCTTTCTACGAGATACATCATCCATCAAAATTTAACCACTTCTACTAAAATGACAAGGTATTTTTGTTTTGTCAACGAGATCAAGATCTGATCAGATATTTTCTAAAGTAAAGTTACCTAATCTATCGAGACACGGACGCTTTTCTTCTAATGCCGTCATATATCTTCGAAAGAGCAACCAGAAGAGTTAAAACGGCAGTAAATAACGATAACTGGTGATGTGTTGTAACAGCATATGTTGAAATCGGAAAGCAAAATTGAAATGCTAAAAATCTACTCACCTCTATTCACTCAGTAGAGAATTTATAAACAGAAAACTAAAACATTGGCTGGGTGATAAATCCCCGAGATCATTCCAATTAATCTTTCTGCAAAACGCTTTCTCATTACTTATGAGTATATTTAAATCAGATCCGTTTGTGATGTTTTAAAAAGGTAAATGTTGTATGTATTAAATGGTATGTTTTCTAATATTTAAGAGTTATTTATAAATTCTAGCAAATCTGATATTTTTGCGATATTTATAAATGAAAGCAGTAATTTATTATATTTATTTAAAATGTGAAGAGTGCCTGACGGTAGCATTGTTGTTTCATAACCTAGTAGCAAAATGAACAAACATTCAAACAACCAATTTTAGAAGTGTTACGAATAATCATACTAATTTTTTCAATTTCTTACCTTTTCAGTTCAAGCTGGTACACACCGTGAGTTACCATGAAATCTTTCAATATTCTCAAATTGTGAAATACCACTAAATGCGTAGTATCCATTTTTGTAATTTTTGACTGGTGAATATCTTCCATGATTGAGCATCTGAGCATGGTTGAAATTTACGAGATGTTGACCTCGGCTCTCGGGTTTGATTTGGTCAGTAGCCAATAGCCTGTTATGCTCCAGTGGTGTGAAGTAAAAAGAAATACCTACCAACCACGAATGCGCAGATTAATTGCAAAGTTAATGTAATATATATTTTTTTTTTCAAGAAAACTATTTTTATGTATCGGAATATTGTTAAAAACTATCTTGTAGTTAATTATAACATAAATAACTGTTTTTATTATATTTTATATGTAATATGTTTACAATAAAATTACACAACAGGAGAGGGAAAATAACTGCACAGTAAAGCTGCAATTGCATTCATTTAATTGCATTTTTTTCCTGGCATATTTTATAAACCGTAGCGTATATCAAATAGAATATTAAAAATAATTTTTAAGAACCAAGATTTAGAGTGTTACTCGTTTTTTTTCTATAACTCAGGTCTCGAAATTGATTTTTTAATACAGATGCGCCTTGTATACCTAAGTTTCTAAATTAGGTGCACAGATTATATTTTAGTTTCACATTTAAAAAAAATTGTATAAGAGCATTAATGTAATATAAACTACTTTATTACTTGGGTATATTTAGATAGTTCAGTAGAAGAGAGTAAATAAAAATATTTAAACATATAAATTATCCTTTCTCCGGCGTACGGTTCTCCCGACAGTCGCTTTAACAGAGCCATCTGAAAAATGTTTCGATCATCAGAAAGTTCTGGTGTCAAGGGCACAAGAAAACCTTTTTCCTGTATAAACCCGTTACGGCCAGCGATTTTGTTTTCGCATAGTGCGTATTTAGGAATTTTAATTACGTTCTTTAGAGCGAGAGATATTGAAACTAATATTTTGTTCAAACCTCAAAATAATATAAAGCACGTTCTCCCCCCCCCCACACCTTTTTTTAACGTTTGTTGCACTGCGTGCACGCGGGAAAAAATTAGGTGCACAATTTTATTTTCATGTGCAAAGTGAACCTGTGCACCCGTCGATTTCGTGCACTGCTTTAACTAAAATGTTTCAATACATGTACGCAAGAAAGTTCACAGAGTAATTTATGAAATGCTCCTTACAGTTTTTATTCATCATAGTTTTCAATTATGCATTATAACACATAAGCTGATTAAATGAGTAAATGTCCCTTATTCATGGAATTATTTTCAGATCACCACGTTCAGCATGGTAAGATATGCTTTCTAACTTACTTTCCTTTATTTCATTCATTACTGTATATCTAAACAAGAAAAGGTGCTTGAATTTTTGTTTTTAAAAATAAAATGTTTGATTTATAGGATATTGGTTTGCGTATAAACTCATTTCAGTATGAGAAATTCTGATTATCATAATATTTATTTATCTTGTTTAGATATAATTTGATAATTAGTGTGTGATTTGAACAATAATAAGTGAAATACTCATCTGTTCACAAAGAAATGATTTTTGTCGGAAATTATTCCAAACCCTCTTGTTTCAACTCTCCATCATGTTGCTAGAGAGAATAGATTCTTTTACAATTTTTTTTCAAAGAAGTCTACAATATCAAGATTTTCTCAGGAATCTCAATGTTTGAAAATGAAATGAAATTTTATGTCTTTACAAATAACTTTGATTGAGTGTCAAAACATCCATTGTATTATATAGTATAATGACAGAAATATTATTATAATAGATCATATCATTGTATACAGTACTCATTCTTTGAAAAGCATTGTATTGTAAAAGCACAGATCCTCAGAAATTGAGTTTAAATTTTAGAAACATGTTTGTATATGTTGTCTGTTTTGGAATTTAATTTAATACGATATTATTTTTTAAAGATGCGTTGGTGACTGAAAATGAAAAGTTTAACAAACATCTTTTTGCTTTTCAACACTCTCATTAAAACTGTTGATGAATTTTTGGCTAAATACACTACATGTAAACGCAAAAGAATTCAATAAATTCAAATAAAATTCAAATTAGTTGTTTTGGGTAAAGGTTGTCCAGTACCAGACACTGAACATTCTTAATATAATATTGTGCATTCAGAATGACAAAGAAATACAAGCGTGACAAAAAATTATATTTTATGTAAAATTTATTTATGTATGTAACAAATAATGAAATATAGTTTTACATAAATTAAACAATTAAGATTGGTTTTGTAATTATTTTATTACTTATAATATTATTTATCATGCATTTTGTTTTTCCTTTCGTAGAACCAAGTGATGAAAATAGTATGTATATCTTTTTTTATCATATTTAGAGTTTTAAAGAAAAGGATCTAGCTTTTAACATTAGGTCATCCTTTTTATTAGCCTTTATTAAGAACATTTTGGCATTTGTCTTTCCAAGTGTAATTGGAAAATATGCGAAAAGATTATTTCAACAATAAAAGTTATCCTCAAAATTCACTACATAATGTTTAAGATTGGTTGTGCTACTGTAATTCTATCTTCTTATACTGCTTGCAAATAGTTTTAAGTAATCAATTTCGTATTGGTTTGACACAAACTTGTCATATCTGGGTAATATCAATTACAATTAAAATCCAGATCACAATTTATTTCTTATACTTATCAGAACTTAAAAGATTATCAATTAAGGCATAATTTATTCGAAAAAATGTTTATTGAATAATTGTCCCAGAAAACATTGAAATTTATCTTATTTATTTTCTTTCTTTTCCTAGCCATCTTCGATAATGCTGCCTCTGTGATCAACGGAATCATTCCTGGATAAATGTTTTCCTATGTAATTGATCTATATAGACGTTTGTATGAAATAAAAACGACTGTGGCAAACTATTTATCCTGATTTACTGAGGAATATAACAAATAATACTTTTTTTACTTACGATTTCGAATATTCTGAATATTGAATTCACATACAAATGATTTCACAAGTGGAAACTATACAAAACAACCTATAAAACATTATTAAGAATTTGTAACATGAGTTTTCCATTTAAAAATATATGAGTTGATTATGTAAATTGCGAAAATATGTTTGTTTATCTCAGACGAAAATATTTTAAGTCTAAATAGAACAAAGTTACAACATAAAATTATTTCTTATTTAATTGAAGACCATATATTTGACATATAGTATCCATTCGCAAAATAGATATATCTTTAAGAATACTCATTAGACAATTACGTAATACAAATTTAGCACCGGAAGAAGGGTAAAAATTGTTTTTATTATGTATGCAATAAAAAGGCATAAATAACAAATCCACTTCTTTTTTCATACATATATATTCTTAAATTTGGATGAAAATACTTATATATAATATCACGACTTATTCTTAAAGAATAGAATGAAGTGATAAGATTTGGTTCATAGTTATACGTTCATTTTTTGTTACATCAAAGTTAACACACTTCAGAATGAAAATGGTTGCTAAATTTAATTTCAAATTTTGAATTGGAATATTAAAAATTATTGCTCAGCTACAAAAAGTGTTTTTCCTCTTATATTACGTTGTTCAAATCTACGTGGTGCTGTCCTCGTATCTTTCCCTTAACGATTGATCCACCGTGGATTATAATTAATTACCAATTACCAAACCTCTTGATTATAAAATCTGAATATGGCGCAGTAAAGAGAAATGAGTTGCAACCTTAATTTTGTTGGATGTCTGTACATTGTTTAATCATTCTTAAACAAGAGCCAACCCCCAATTCATTTTTTAAACGAACCAAGCATCAGCTTCAAGTACAAAAGTTTTTAAACGTCAAGCATATTCCATAGATGTTAAATTTTGAAATTGGAAGGTAAAATTTCCAATATTGAGATTGTAAGGTATTGGTAACTTATATAACCGTCGGTATATAAGTCGGGTATATACAACACTGCCGAGTATTGGCAACGTGTGTCCTTAAATGTCTGGAAATAACGAGTGGGCACTTTCTATTACACTTCGGGCAGTTAGGTCTCTAAGGTTTTGTCCATCAAGTTTTGACCAGTTTTCCTAATGGCGAGACGAAATCATCAGCTACAAATATTAAGAGTCGAGACAAAAACGAATCTAGAGAGTACAATTCCTTATGATCTTGAAACAAAAATAAACTTGCATTTCACTTTCGAGTTTTTACATTTATTGAGTCGTAAACCATTATTGTTTACTTTCACTTCTTCCAATGTTTACCTGGATTCTACCCGGAGGGTTAAGAGAACAAACTCACACACGCAATCTAGTGACTTTTAAAATGAACCATTGATTCTATTCTTCTCACAAAAATTTGGTATCGTTAAATTTTTGAATCCTCCTTCTTTTTTATCTTTGTATCGAAAAAAATCTTGCGGTGGCGAGTCACTGATATAAAAACTATTGAAAATTGTTACCACTTCAAGTAAAGGGATACTGTCTTTCTCACTTGGATCTTCATTCCACTTAGAGTAATACGGGAAATTTTTTATCGGCGAGTTATCTCTAATAAAGCAAATTGACCAGATCTTAATCGACATCGTGGGAGGAGATAAGAGATTAGATGTTGTTGTATTTTGACACATATACTTCACTCCTCGCTGACAAAAAAAATCCCTTCGCGTAAAGGTGTTGTTAAAACGTTATCATTTCTTATTTGTTCAACCGTTTTTAAAGTTTATGTGCCCTTTAATCCCCGAATGCAATTTTGATCGAATGTTATGCGTTTTCTTGCTTTATGAGGAATCGGAGACTTTTATATCCTGCATTTTAAAAACCTTTAAACCTAAAAGTCAAACGTATTGATACTGTCACTGTATTTTTACCTAACAGTTTGTTATATTGTTTTTAAATCACATCTGGGGCGTAAACTAGAGTGTACATACAATTTAGTTGTACTGTATAATTGGTGGTATTGGGTGGCGATTTTCAGGCTTGGTGTTGATTAGCTCACGGCTCATGCTGCGGGTTTCATTTCTTTTTGAAAATACCGTCTTATGATGTCTGGTTCATCCCAGAATGGTACAATAAATCAACTGTCGGATTAAAATAACAGAAACTAATCGACATCGAAAACAAAAGAAAATTTGCTATTTTTTCGACTACAATGCAGTGTTATTCAGCGGTGATGGGACAAACTTTGAGGGGTGGTACAGATTACTAAAATATACATTTTGGTCTATGGTCATGTATGGTCGAAAGTGACGCGTGGAGGCACAAACATAAAAAATTAGACATTAACATAAAAACATTTGCAGCAATGTTTTCAATAAATACTCAAAATTGCGACCACCAACAGTAATACAAACCCGTCAGCTGTTATGGGCTGGCAATGCTGTCGGTAGAGGACTGTAGTGTGCCTGGCCATCCGTGATCTGATGCATCTGCGGGAAAACATCATTTGCAACTGTGCAAATGACGTTTGGGATTTCACAAATAGTGAAAAGGCGGACATGCATATAATGTGCTGTGCTGATAATGGGAACGGCTGTATCAGGAACGTTATCCAAACAAAAATATGCCGATCCTCAGTATGTTTGAGCGGTTGCATCAGCACCTTTGTGAAAATGGTTCATCCATCGCCAGCCATGAAGGAAAAACTAGATCTAGAACTGTATGGTATCCATGGAAGAAACCATCTTGAACATTGGGGTTGAAACACCCACACAAGTACAAGAGCTATGTTGGCTCCAAAGCTTGTATGCTACACAACTATATCATACGGCATACTCACCGTACCTGTCCCCTATTTAGAATGTAGGGGATGCTATTGGACGAGATGTCACCACTCCATCAGTACCATGTAATCTGCTGGACCTACGTTCAAGCAGAATAAGATGTACAGTCGTAAGACTTCATAGTGAACCTATAAGACAGACTTACTATCAAGGCTATTGGAATGCTGCATTATGAAGAATGGAGATCATACCCCATACTGAATGATACCACTTTTTAAAATTTTCATCAATGAAGTTTTCATATTTCAGTCTCAAATTTTAATCCTTTGCTTATTCATAAGGTATCATTTTTGCTTATTCATCTAGGTGCAACTTTTTTTCTGTCTTAGAATGTATATATACCGGGAGATCATAAATTTACATAAGGTGATCAGAGCCTTCTAGCGAGTACTGTATTGAACGAAACGTAACAAATTGGTGGGCGTACACAAAGGAATATGGTAATTCGATTTCGAAAAATAAAAATAATTAGTTTTAAATGTCACCTCCTGGAAATATTTTGGCGCAGCAAAGTAAAGTAGTGTGAATGATGAAAGAGTAAATGCCAAATGAGACAGTACACATCAATTTTGTTAACATTGCATGATAATGTTTATTGTTAATTACAAATGTAGTTCAATGTGGCCACCATTGTGATTGTACCGTCATGTAACAATTAGATGGACAGCTCTTTTAAATTAAACTATTTAAGTAAGTAATTAAAAAAAAGTAAGTTTACAAATTTTCGGGCCCAGTCATCGACATCGAAACCTGCCTGGAGCCAAGCATAATGGCTCTGCAATACAGAGAAGGTCTTCTCTCGTCAACAGTTGGAATCAGTCTCTCGTTTTTAGTTCATTCTCTCCAATCTACCCAGACCCACTATCTCGATCGCAGGTGTGACCTGGGCGGGATTTCCAAGCCCTCAAGACAGGAGGGGGGGAGAGGCTGGCAGAAGCGGAACGATAAGTCCGCTGATGAGAAACACTCTCTCGATAATTTATTACATACACACGTGCAACCACTGAAGATGTTGTCCCAATCTTGTTGTTGATGCACATTCCTTACGCCCACGTGTTAAAGAAAAAGATCAGTTACTACAAAAGGATTCATGAGGTTATAAGAACTGCATGCGTTACATGATATTTTCCACGGCGACTCTCAACATGTCAGAAGTGGTTTGTCTCACTTGTAACGTTATTCGATTTTTCAACGTTGCGATATAGGGGAAATGTCCTTGATTCACAATGCTTTTTAAGAAATCCCCACATCCAAAAGTCACAAGGATTCGGACTCCAACAAACGATGTACCTTAAGTGCGATGTGGGGTGGAGCACTGTCAAATACCATCAAACCAAAAGTTATCATAATATAGGAGACGATGACATCCGGGTTCACGATCGCTGCAGACTAGATACAGTCTCCTAATACATTTTATCAGACACTAAACCATACCACGGCCCTGAATATATTTTGAACCAGTTTACAGTCCAGATACGGCTCTCCAGGTACGTCTCACCAGACCACAGACTTGATAAGGACCTTCAAAGAGGTTAACCAGCCCACGGACTTTCTACGTCCCTCCGGATAGATCATCCACCCGGCAGGTTCGATAAGACCCTTTGTTTAGATATACCCGGCCCTCTGCCCAAATATGGCCCTCAGATCAGGTTTAACATCCTCGCCGGCCAGGCCACGTATACCAGATATTATTCGAGAATAATCATTCACAAGAAACAAACATAAAGCAAATTACAAATTAGATACTGAAGGTGTTCCGCAAATAGCAAGTTGAAACTTGCTCAAGCAGATTTTTTGTTCTGTCTTCTCTTCTTAATGACAAAATTTGTTTGCTAAGGGAGAATTTGTATAATTTTAAGAGATAGTGGGAAAGAAATTTTTTCCCATAGTTGTAAATCATATACACATAGAAAAATAAGTTTTAGATGTTGACATTAATAATTAATAATTAATGGGAGTTGACAGATAGGTAGTCCAAATGTTTTGCAATTTTTGGGTCGCGGCGAATTTTAAAACCCAATCTAGAAATTTTTAAATCATTTAAATGAAATTTAATTATTATTGAATGCAACAGCATATAATATCATATTCTAAATTTTTTTTTTTTCGTTTCCGTTTACATTTTGTACGGAGGAATGATTTTCCAACAGACGATGAAAAACAAACAAATGTTTTAACTTAAATATTGCAGTTATTTTTTTGCTATCTCCAAGACCGTTAAAGATAGAGTGAAAACAACGGATTTCAAATCTATGGAAAATTTCACATTGTGTGGATACCTAAAATTACGATTTTCTTTAAATAAATAAAATTTTTAAAATGAATGTTTTTCATATTTTCTCAAGAGAATGTGACGTCACGCCAGCCTTCGCGTTCTAAAAATAAACAGATTACATTCCCTGCTCTCTTACAAGTTCAGCGCAGTAAAGCAAAAACAAAATTCAGGGTTTCATTGTTTATCTTTTTGTAAACTCGGGATCGTTAAAAATGGATTAAAAATTTGAATATGCGGAAAATTTGACACCAGTAAGATTTGATTCATTTTAAATAAATACTCTTTAAATTAAATATTTATACTTTCGCAAGGATTTATTCGACAAGATATTTATATTTGGTAAGAGAAAATTCCCATTTGACTTTACTCCGCAAATCCCATTTGGTTTGCGAATCAAACCAACACCTAGGGCAATTCCGTTATGGATGTTATCCAATAGGCTACGAATTCCCATTTTGTTTGCGGAGCAAACCAATTACAGCCCAAAAGCACGGGCAACGCCGGTCTAGCCACGAAGTGGCTAGTAGCATATAAAGTCATACTTTCTTGAGTTGCATAATTCTTCTTCAGATGGTTAAAAATATTACTTTTTAAAATTATGTAAGAATCTTATTAAAAAACGGAATAGTTTTTTTAACAAACATTTTGTGCTTTACGAAGTATTTGCTAGAGATTATTCGAAAGAAGAAGAATTATAAAATAATTACCAAAGTTAATTGAAAAATTATTCATTTATATTGGTGTTCAAAATTAATTGTTACGAAACTGTAAACAACAGAAATAAATTTTCAATAACGATCATTTTTGTCGGAGATACATACACAACTGCATGAAACATTTAGTCGATTAAGAATTTTAGTATTGATAAATAGCTATTTGACATTCTGATTTCAAAATTTTCATTGCACATATAATTAATTTTCGTGATATTTTTGGGTATGTCCTCGTAATAGGTTTTACATGAAAATGCAAAAACAAAAAAATTACAGTACTTCCAAATTTTGGTTTAATACAATGTTCAACCCATTCTTTTTTCAAATTGATGTTTGTTTTAAGATGGAGGTTTGTTTTAAAATTGAACGATACACTTACCAAATTGGGAGTTAAATTGATTTACATGTACACAAGCAAAAATGGGAATTACATTTTTGACAATACCTTTGGGACATCAGAAATGCTAATTTATCAAACTTTTTGAACACTTTTTAAGTTTTCACTCAACTTAGTATTTGCAACCAAATATTATATATGTGCTTATTGGTGGACATTTTATTATAGACTAGCTACTGTGTGGATAACACGACATTGGCTGTGACAATTGTTATCACGGGGTCAGGGGGGAATACTACTCGCTATCACCCGGTGATAATTTCGAATTAACATTTCGTTGATGGCCTCTTCAATGTCAAATGCGGCCAAGTTCCAATTGCGAAGAGATCCAATCGACGTGGCGTCACAATCTCTTGAGAAAATATAAATAATTGAAAAAATTGTTTATTAAATGAAAATTAAACACATAATGTTTCTATCTGGTGTAAAATTTTCTGCAGATTTCAAATCCGTTGAAATTACAATTGATCTTTAACGATCCCGAATTTACAAGAAAGATGTAAACAAAGCCAGTCAATATAGGATTTATTTGTTTTGCTTTCCTTGGCTGGTATCGTTTGAGAGCAGTAAATGGAATTTGTGATGCGAAGGTCAAATTCCTACTGTAAAAATACATAAAAATTACAATTTAATGATTATTTATTCAAAGAAAATCATATTTTTAGGTATCGATTTACTGTGAAAATTTCCGTAGTTTTCAAATCCGTTGAAATTTTTACACTATTAGTAACGATCTAGGAGAAAGAAAAAAAACTACATAACTCGAGTTAAAACTTTATTCTTTTTTTATCGGATGATATCATTCCTCCGCAAAATGAAACGGAAACGGAAAAAACAAAACAAATTAACAATCAGTCATCTCTTCATTTTGCTGTTGTTATTCTAAGGAAAACAATAGTTATAAAATTCCATTAAATTCATTTAAAAATGTTCTAGATTAAATTTTAAAATTCGGGCCGGGCACAAAAATTGCAAAAATGTGTTCTACCTGTGTGCCAAATATCATTATTGTAGTTACCATAGAGTCGTCAAGACACTTCGTACTGGATGACAAACAAAGCTTTTATAATAGTAGAGAATATCGGGTAATAACGACAAATGTTTGTTTTTAATTTTCACTACAAACCTTAACCCTCCAAGTGATTTCGACGAGATATCTGATCCTTCACGATATTGGAAGATTTTTTTATAATGATGAGATTTCGTCAGTTTTCTTCTAGGGACGAGATATATCGGCCATCAAGACGTTCTAATTACTTAGATATTGAGTAGATGGTCCAAGCAACAACCAAAAGGTAAAGGAAGAAAAATGAAATCAAATATTACATTTTTAAATACAATTGACATTTTAAAGTTTCCACTGTCGAACAACTCACAATTCAAAAGTGATATGAGCAATAATTACATCCAGCTTTGTCCCACAGTTTGAAATCTTTAATGAGTCCGATAGATAATGATGGTGTATGTTCCTTTGTATTCCAAATAATTATTAATCCTATAATCAATAATAAATATTAAACTTTGGTTTTACATGATGTGCTGTTAAAACCACTAACTGTTTTTCATATAATTCAGGTTTTATTTTTGGCTCAATTTGACCGTTACTGGACTTTGCACCATAAAACTCAAGCATCCAACTACGCTTAATTAACCATACTACATTTCATAACATTCAATGTGTTTAATAAAAATCACAGAATGAACACTTAAATGTTGAAACAGGACGGATATGGCTATAACTTCACTAATATGAAGTAAACACGCTGTCTTGTTCGGAATGTGTAGAATTAATTATGATCATAGCATTCTTTATATTAAAAGATGTTTGATTTTAGCTAATATTTACTTTCAACAGCTGCCAATCATAATGAAATGTCCTGATTCAGTATCTAGGATTCAAAAATTACTTTCTTTCCTAAAACAACACTTATTGTAATATGTGGTATCAAACAAACATATAAGTTCAGTATCTATGATAAAGTTCAAGGAAGAGTGAAACCTAATTTTAGCACAGAACCTAATATTGTCTGCACAAGTCTCTAATGAGTAGTTTTGTCACTTCCATTGAAGTTTGCAGTGGTTTGTGGTGGCAATTTTCTCTGTTCGGTAGCACCTTCTAATTTGTTAACAAAAATTCGAAATAATTTGATATTGTATAATCGGAAGTGATAATACAAATAAATTATATGATGGATGGATGGATGCATAAACCATATTTCTTTTAATTCAAGCATGTAATTTTTATTAATTCAAAAGTGGCAAACCGCGTTCATATGAGATTTAATCATTAGTTTTTGAATAATACTTTCAAATATATATAAATCATCTGATGTAGAATACTCGTCGAAGCTCATTTGGTAGTACGTTAATTCACACACTCGACCAGTTATAGTGGACTGTATGTATTTATTGTTGAATCATGAATTCAATCACCAATGGACAATTTTTCCCTGTGAAAAATGTACAAAACAAAATACTATTGAACCCAAAGGCAAAATCCCTCATGGATAGCAGAGCACGCTGCTGTCTCCACACACACACAGAATACAAAAAAAAAACGAAATTGCCACCTGAAAAACTAAGATATTATCTTACCTTGTTCTGAATGAAAAAAAAGAACATAATTCAGCTACTGTTACTCGCTTATACATATTTATGTGTGATCAATCTAGAACATTCCATGTAGAACATACCATCAAGAATATTCCCTGCAGAACATTCCATGCAAAATTGAAAAATGTGAAAAATACAGTTTACAAATGGAGAAGAGATGAAGGCTTCCGAATTACTTTTCAAATTATTACGATTAATTATTCTCCCACCCTCGAAACCCTTTTGGGCGTTTCAAGGAACATAAAATTAACTGACTGTGGAAGAGGCAGCACAATAATATGACGTAAATTTCACACTGATTAAAAAAAATACACATAAATGAAAAAATATCAAAAACACAAATAAACACAATATAAATTTAGAACAAATATTAACAAATTGGCAACTAGAACAATGTTAATCTACAAATTTTAGTTATTGGACGCTTTAATATACCAGTGTCAGTTTTAATGTCTTACTCTTGCCCTTTGATCATTTTCTGGGTGCACTTCGAGCATACGGGGAAGTTTCCATTTTAATGGAGGTAATAAATCAGTTTTTAAGAGAACCAATTCTCCAACTGCGATGTTGGATTTTGGCATGCACCATTTTGATTGTTGATATAATCTTGCTAGGAATTCACTGCTCCATCTTTTCCAAAATTGTCGAATCAAACGTTGGACCAGGTGCCAACGACCATGATGATATAATGATAAATGTGATATTTCTGGTTCAGGAAATGCTGTTAAAGCTAAGCCTATAAGAACGTGACCGGGTGTTGAAGGTACGGGGTCATTTGGATCAGACGATAATGGGCAGAGTTGCCTTGAATTAACACATGCTTCGATTTTTGTGAGGGTGAATAACTCTTCTTAGGTGAGCATAATATTTCCCATTTATCTTTTCAGGTGATATTTCACTGACTTAACTCCAGCCTCTCATAGTCCACCAAAATGAGGGTCTGCAGGAGGATTAAAGCTCCATTTCATTCCCTCAGAAGAAGAATAACTGAGCAGTTCATTGTCAGTTTTGGTGGCACTTAGTGATTTCAAGACAGACTTGAGCTCTCTGTCAGCTCCAATAAAATTAGTTGCACTGTCACTAATTACTTCTACAGGTTTTCCTCTCCTTGAACTGAAGCGTTTCAAATCTGCAATGATAGCTTATGTAGTGAGGTCACTCACTACCTCTAAATGAATCGCTATAGTAGTAAAAGAAACAAAAAAGGCGATATAGATCTTGAGGAACCTTTTTCCCTATCCACTTTTCTCTTTAGCAAGGAATGGATCAGCAAAGTAAACTCCTTGTCTTGAAATTGCTTTAGATGGTGTCACTCGAGAAAGTGGAAAGTATCCATAAGCCGACTCATGGATAAGGCAGACATACGAAAACAAGCGATAAAGTTTTTGAAAAATCTGCGAACATCATCCCTGTCCCAAGGAATTTAGTATTTCAGTCGAATGACAGATGACAAGAATTGAGGTGCAGCATGAAAATGTAGTATATGAAAATGATGAATTATTAGGGTTGTAATGTGATGGCTCTTAGGAATGATGATAGTTTTTTTTACGTCTTGTGAGACTTTGGAGTTTTGAAGCCTCCTACCTACACACAATTATAAATCCATCACTGTCTAAGAAGGAACATAATTGCAAAATCTTGCTTGTTGATTTTAAAGATTTCACTGAAATTAAACATCGCAATTCTACGCTAATTTCAGAATGCTGTACAATTTCTACAATAGGTAGCGTTGCTGGTGACAGTTCATCATATGTCAGATGACCAAGGCTTCTTTCTTTTAGCGGTTTAGAGCAATTTTTCAGAAAACGTTGACACCAAGCCAAAACACACAATTTTGAGAAAAATGAAAATTTAAAAATGATTGGATCAATCAGAACAGCATCTGAAATGTAATTTTTCTTTAGCTCTTTTAAGTATGACTCATCGAAAGGAAAGTTCAAAGGTGCTTGATCATATGGTTGTTGTTCAAATGATTGCCATAAAAAGTTAAGACTACGTGTCCATATTTCACAACTTATAAATTCAGATGTAAGAAGACCTCTAGTGGCACAATCAGCTGGGTTTCAATTCCCTTCTTATGATTCCACTTGACAACGGGAGAGCCTCCTGGAATTTTGCAACTCTATTGGCAATGAATGAAAGTCAACGCAAGGCTCAGAAGCAATCCATGCAAGTGCAACCTTTCAATCAGACCAGGCTAAGGATTTATTTACTGGCATCTCTATAGTTGAGAGAAGTGATTCTTATAAAGATTACAACAATAGTGCTGAGCATAATTCAAGTCTTGGGAGAGATTGAGGTTCAACTGGAGCAACTATGGTTTTTTATGTTAAAAGTGACACATTAATTGAACGATCAGGATCAACTGTGCAAATATAGACAACAGCACAGTATGCTTTCTCAGAACCATCAAAGAGAGAACGTACCGAGGAATTTTAATATTTGCAAGTAGGGGTAACTAACAAAAAGGCGATATAGATCTTGAAGAACCTTTTTCCCCTTCCACTTAACTCTTTAGCAAGGAATGGACCAGCAATGTATCCATATTTTCCAGTGGGTTGAAACGTGTTCACTGATTTTATCATCCCATCCTCTCCAATTGCACTCCAAAGTAGTTCTTGTGGGAAAATATTAGCATGGATGACAGTGGGTGCAAGCCATCGTATGGGATCAAATATCCTTACAATCTCTGAAAGTATTTTACGTTTAGTCAGTTCTTCATGTTTAGATACAGATATCGAAAATAGAAAAAGATCATTCCTTGGATGCCAAAAAATTCCATTAACCTTGATTACCATGTCATTATCAATTTCAGTGAGTGATTGATTGCATTGGACTCATCTGGCACACACTGTAGCACAGATTGACAATTTGAAATGCATATACGTAGTAGAAATCCTCCTCGTTCCATCATTTCTGACATCTTTTTTGTGAGTTCTAAGCACTCTACTTCAGAGCTTGCTCCAGACAGTATATAATCAACATAAAAATCTTTGAAGCCAAAGAAAAGGCTTCTTTTTCATCCAAAGCAAGCTGTTTCATCGCTTTAGTAGACACAAATGGGGCGCATACAGTTTCATAAGATACAGCAGTTAAATGAAAAATACTGATTGACTCATTTATATGGTTTCTCCAAATGAATCTTTGTAAATCAACATCATCAGGGTGCAATTTAATTTGGCGAAACATTTTTCCACATCTGCATAGACTGCAACCTTAAAAGTTTGGAAACGAAGAAGAATATGAAATAATTCTAGTTTTACTCTGGGTCCAAACATTAGTAGATCATTTAATGATACATATGATGAAGACTTTGCGGAAGCATCGAAGACAACTCGAAGCTTGGTTATAGTACTTTTTTCCTTCAACACAGCATTATGTGGTAAATAATAGGTTAGTGTCTCTTCAAATAATGACTATTGAATTTTTTCCATACGTCCAAGTTCGTGGTAGTCCTTCTAAGGGTCTCTATAGCTGTTGTATCAATCAGGTTTTGATGACAGCACTTTTTCTAAAGACTGGAATCGATGCGTAGATGGCTGCTTTGAATATCCCAATTGACAAGGAGATGACTCTAAAGGTAATTTTACTATATATTTTCCACTTATATCTCTAGAGTGATTATTAACAAAGTGGTCTGCACAGGCTTGCTCTACCTCTGTTTATGAATTTGCCATGGGAACTGAATCTAATTTCCAAAAATTAGACAACAAATTATGTGTGTTTCACTGGAATGTTATTAACTTGAATTGGACATGGTTTTTAGAAGAACATTTTTCAACATTGCCACCACATTGACCATCCCAATTCAGAACAGATATCAAAAGTCTTTTCAGGTCCATATTTGACTACATCACTCTTCAGAAAAGGTAGAGAAATATCATTGCCCAAAAAAATGTCAATTAGACCAGATCACTGTTTTGAAAAATGTGCTATCTGCTAAAGTTAAGTCACTGAATTGTTCAGCACAAGTAGGATCTAAGGGAACATGTGACAATCCTCCTATGATCATATTTATCACAAACACGGAAGTCGTATACACAGGATTAGACTTGAAGTGAGTAACAAATGTTATGTTGGTCATACCATTTGTTTGTGTATAAGAAGAATAAGACAAGAGATCTGGAACCTTGCTTTCTTTCTAGGTAGAGCCAGACGGTTAAAGCATGCTTCCGAGACAAACGATTCACCAGATCCTGTGTCTAGAAGAGCTCGAAAACACTGGTATTAAATTGAAGAATCTAAAACCTTAATCTTGGTCGTCGTGCACAAGAGTACCTGTTTTGTCACGCCAAGATGAGAAAGACAAGAAGAGACATTTGACCAAACTTCTTCACGCACATTAGCTGTTGGGTGATTTTCAGAGTCGGTAGCACTTGGAGTGAACACATTTGCATCTGCTGACAAGATTGTAGCAGATCTTGTAGCATGGTTTTTCAAAAAACGAAGAACAGTCCTTTCTTCACAGTCCTTTTTTTGTACCGTTAAAGTTTTAAAATCAATGCAATGGAAACCATACACATAATGGTTGCCATTGTAGTAAACATGCTGTCCTGTACTTGGGAAGCAAATGATGAAACCTTTTGAACTGGTTTCCATAAAATCTGAATTTTGATTTCTTGCAGTGTACGGGAGTGAAGGGTTAAAAATTTAGCAGTTTATATGCGGATGGAATGGTGTCATCCTATAGATTTCTCTCCCACCATGCTCTTGTGGCTGGGTCTAATTTTTGAACTATAACAAACACTACTATTCAAACTGTCAAATTTTCTATTTTGAAACCAATGCTGTCTAATCAGCGAACTACTTCCTGAGCACTGTCAACATTGCTTAAAATAAACTATGTGCATTCTCAGTACTAAAATGAGGCACAGACATGTGCCTTTTGAGTAATACAAATACAAGTTATCGTTTCTTAGAATACCATTCATTCAGAAGACCCCAAGCAATGTCAAAATTGGCATTTGTAATAGGAAGAGATTGAATAATGCGAAGCTCATCCCCCTTTAATGCACCCCTTAAATATTGCAATTTTCGATCTTACAAAATCTTATTTTTAAACCAACTCTTACCCAAAACAAATCACTGAAGGAGAGCCATTCCATAATTGAACACCCAGAAAGACTTGGAATGTGAAACTCTAAAAACGTTATATTTATAATTTCCTGTGAACTAAATACCTTATTTCCAGTTTCCACCGGATTTTCAACGCGTAGAATAATTAAACTCAATCAATCAATAGTTTCCTGGAGTTCTTGAGACTCCAGCAAAAAAGTATAGAATTCTTCGTCCTTACACAATTCAAAAATTTTATCATAAAGCTCATTATATTTGTTCTCCAAACCCACAATTTTTTATTTCAATAAAATTAATTTTGCTTTATCTTCCCCAAGTGTTTCACATCCCATATTTTCTTTTAGTTTTGTAAGCGAAGCTTTGAGAACTCGCTTATTAGTTTTTAATTTATCCATTATGATACACACAATTCACAATTTCAAAAAGAAAAACGAGAACTGAAATATGATACACAGTGTAATAAAAATAATTAAGAACTAAACCCTTAATCACTCGGAACAATTTTTCACTTTTGCGTTGCAAATGCTGAGTCGCTTTCCATGGCCACAGCAATAATGAAAATTGAAACACACTGTACGCAATACTTATCTTTTGAGCACTTGTTGAGAATTTCAAATACTTGAAGGAACTTGTAAGTAATTGCACTTTGAAAAAATCACAATTCGTGATATTGCACTTTTCAAAAATGAGAAATATGTAGAATGTAAATTCGAACCTCCGATCGCTCGGACCAAAAAATGTAGAAATCTCGGTGAAGCTCATTTGGTAGTAAGTTAATTCACACACACGACCAGTGATAGTGTACTGTATGAATTTTATTGTTGAATCATGACTTCAATTACCAATGGACGATTCCCAGTGAAGAATATAACACAAAAGTGTAGTAAAGCCAAAGGAAAAATTCCTCATGGATTGCGGAGCACTCTGCTGTCTCCCCACACACTCAGAACACAAAAAGAACGAAGTGTACGTCTAAAAAACTAAGATATTAGCTGACCTTGTTCTGAATGAAAAAAAAGAACATAATTCTGCTACTGTTACTCGCTTATACATATTTCTGTGTGATCCATCTAGAACATTCCAAGCAAAATTGAATCATGTCAAAAATACAGGTTACAAATGGAGAAGAGATGAAGGCTTCCGAATTACTTTTCATATTATAACGATTAAACATCTTTCATTGTGAATTTGTTAGTAAACCACCCTCTGCTCGATGTCAATAGACCGGTGTTGCTGCAGTGAAGCGTAAAATTTAATTACTTACTTAAATTTAGTGAAACACTCCACTGGATTTAATTCATACATAGTCTCTTGATAGCCTCTTGAGAATGGTCAAGCTCCATCTGCCATAAGCCATAAAAATATTAACTAAACTAACATTGAAGAAAGAAATACGAGAAACACAAACCTCGTGTCTAGTCAAGACCGCAGTTGTGTGAGATACTACGAGACTTGCTGCTTGTTGTGATGAGGTCTGGATCCATATTCAAAAGTCCGCACCACGACAAAAAACGAATGTCTTTACTGAAAGTTGTATTTTAAACATATTCATGTCCTAGGTGTTCACGTTTTTAAAGTTTATGTGCTTATGAGGCATCCGATACAATTGTATGCAGCATTTACACAATACTTATAACTAGATACGTGCTGTGAAAATGCTCCGAGGCATATTCAGTTAAGTTGTATTCAAAGTAAGCTTCGTGTAAATACACATTAGGTGCTTAAAGTGTAAATGGGCGTATTTACATTTTATATGAAGGATAACAAAGTAGTGTGAATAATGTATTGAAACGTTTGGGAATTACCAAAATGATTTACACATTTAACAACCATTTTTAACGTGCAATTGTAATTGTTAAATTGTGCACGCTACAGTTGGACGTAATTAACTTTTTTTTTCTGAGAGAATGTGTAGTATGCATATATTGTTACTATGTTTGTTTTATAATCTGAACGTTTTACTCTATTTTAACAGAGTGTACCTCTTCGAGAACAGAAAGTAAGTGGATTCTTAAAACTTTTTTTAAGTATCTCCATTTTATTACATTCGGCACAGTCTGGCCTTATTGGACACGCTGTAGATAACACCAAAAACAATCCGGTCTCTCTCTCTCTCTCTGTTATAAAATTTAGTTTTAAACTACTACTAAACAAGAACTGAAAGAAATTAGTTTTGTTCTCATCGAAAATTGTAACTTCTGTAGTAGCTGAAGGTCGTTACAAGAAATCATCTTTCGTATGAAGAATTATTATTTAAATATTTTAGTAGATGAAATCAGCTTTAATAATAAAATTTTGTTTTCTTTTTTCTAGTCATCTTTGAAAAAGTGGCATCTTCAATCAACGGTACACGAATATAAATACGAATGATATCGGCATGCTTTTTTTTTATGTCCAAGAACGTAAAATAAAATATTGTTAAAACCAGGGACTGTGTTCTTTATTTTAGTCTTTCCATGTCGCTTAAATAGCCCTCGCTGGGATTATGAATTATTTTTTCAATTACTTGAATAACCTTCACAATAACTTGAAATTTAATTGTGTTAAATTTTAAGCTTTTATTGATACATAAATTATGCTTTAGAAGCAATTCAAACAAATACATAATCTGTCTCCTATTGTTTGTTTACAAGTATTGAGTTGATGCGGGTTGATGCTATTGCGATGATAATCACTTTCAAATACCGTCCTGAGGATATGTAATAGCAGACACTTATAATTCTACTATCAAGGCTTCACTCCATTCATTGCTGCTCCGCCTTCTCTTCGCACTCAATTGCTATAGGCACATGACTATGACGATCACTATATTAAAACTGCTTGACCACTCAAGAGAGAGTACATCCGTGATCGTTATGTAGCTATCACGGTTTCATGCAAAAAGACAATCACCCAGAGTGGCGGCATCTATCGAATTCTGCTACCTCTAAATTTTGGAGGGAGGGTGTAATGAGGCGAACTGATCCAAAAGTACACAAATGTACTTACGATACAATAACATATACAGCAGTGTGACCCAAATCTACCATCAAATAATACTTTCTGGTAGACAAAGTTGCACTGTTGCTCACCAGCTTGTCATCACATTTCACTTAAAATTTAAAAAGTAGATCCAGATACGTTTTCAAAGTCTGAAAATTGTAACGGCTGTTTCTAGTTCTAACATTGAGCTTTATATGAATGAGAAATGATGAAATAAGGTATTTTAAGCAGCACTGTCGCGTGTTTAGTAGGGTAGACAAATATATAACTTCTCTTATTCGATTAATAAAAACATACTTGTGTGTCAACTATATCATATATTACTACAGACTATTTTAATTGCTAAGATATATTTGGGAAAATATTTAAATTTGTTGGATATGAATTAGTATTTCAACCTTTTCCAGTAACATATTAAATTAATTTACTAGCAGAATTACCCAGTGTATAATTCGGGTTGAGTTGGTTAACTCTGCCTCTTATTTTCGTTACTATATTGTAATTCCTATTCATCACTTGAAAGAACTACCTTACTCTAAAAATATGCATAAATGTTAACACACAATTTTACAAATGTAAATAAATTACAAATTTAACAATTTACATTTTTGAACAATTAATTTTTTAGTATG
This sequence comes from Metellina segmentata, assembly GCA_947359465.1. Lineage (NCBI taxonomy): Eukaryota > Metazoa > Arthropoda > Arachnida > Araneae > Tetragnathidae > Metellina > Metellina segmentata. The sequence continues at coordinate 118,057,208 of OX375878.1, read as the reverse complement.
ATAGAGAAGTCTCTACAGGGTTTCTATCTTACTCTTAATGCATAGAAGACTTCAGAGAACGCAAAAAAATGCATTGTATGTCATTTAAACATAAAAGATTGTCCCTTAATTATCTGACCTTGATAAAAAAAGTTTAACCATTACTTATCTTGATTATACTTTCTAAACGAAAAACATCAAATTGAAAATTCAGTTATACACTTTAAGACAGATTTAAAAAAAAGCTTCAAACGAAAAGTAATGAATGTGTCCGTTTTTTAAGTACAAAAGAACTTTTATAAATATAACGCGGACATAAATTTTAAAAATTAAATGATAAAAAAGACCAAGGTTGCCATATTATCTACCAGTACTATTTTAAAAGATATTTTCCTGTATATTTATTTTTAATCTTTTATATTCTTTACCGCCTGTTTCAACTATTCATAAAATGTTATGTTTCGTAAAGAAAAAATAATGCTAAATATAAATAAATTCTATAATAATCTAAATTCCCGCAAAAATAGATTTTAGAAAAATAATTGATTTCAATCAGCACTGGTAAAACAATTCAAGTAATTTTATTGATCAATATACATTCCAGCTACTCCTAAACTATCAAATTGTGGTTGATTTAGGTATAGGTACTTAGTTGATTAACATAAAACATTGTTAAATATTTAAGAAAATACATATAAATATTGTATTCACTAAACTATAAAATAGTGTGTAAAATAAACAACATTGCAATAACACATGTTGAATTAATTTTATGTGATACTTGTACAAACATGCAAACACAAAATTGATCTTAGAAAGAAAAGACGTACGACGACAGCAACCACGTTCAGTCTCTAAATGAATGTAAGCACTCACAGTATGCTACGTTTTATGAAACCATATTCAACCGTTTGGAAGTAGCCTGGGCACATACAAACAGACATACACCCAAACGCATATGTTGTCTTTGAAGAGTATTGGCCACTGTTATTAAAAGTATTGACCACACACGCTACCACTCTACATTGGTAATCCGTACCAGTGTTTTCAACGAAATATCTCGTACATCAAGAGGAATAGAAACTCGATGTCACAAAAAGGAGTCTTTTTATTTGGAGCTCCTATGAAAAAAGGATATATTTTACATTACCCTCGAAGTGGTACTTAAAAAGAATATTCGTTATGCAACCTGCAGTCTTTCCTGCCAAAGTTCTAGTGAATTATAGTTCTAATAGTTTAATTATTGGATTATATTTATTTTAAACAATTCGTTGTAACAAAAACAAGTTTATTAATAGCAAATGTAGGTATGTTAATAGGTTTTTGAAAGACCATTTTCTTATTATGGCTAAGAATGCCTCGTTCTCATTATGGCTGACGGGAAGCCTCTCCTCAGGCCCAAAACACTCTCCAGTGTCTATTGCCTCATGAGTAGGGATGCAACATCGAGAGCAAAACATCGATGTTCAAAATTAAAACATCGGTGTTCATAATAAATCGCACAAAAACCATCGACGTTTTTAAATATGGATGTTTTGAAACAATAATTATTGTTAGTCATTTTAAATTATTTATCAACCTTTGGGGGGGGGGGTACACAACAAACTTATTTTTTATTTACTGTAAAAAAATATGAGGGCTTATAATTACTATATGCCTCAATATTTATTATTATAGTTTGTAAAAAAAAAGGTTGTTAACTTTCTCGACCTTAAGCCGATTTATTTTTCACTAACTAACCCACGAGTTAGGGAGAAAAACTCTTTCTGTTGGGACAGATGTCGCCATCACTGACAAATACTTAGTTGCGAGGTTGTTTTTCTTAATTTTTGCTATGGTTTTTACTAAATTATCGACAATGTTAAAGAAACATCGGCTCCAATCAATTGTAAATATATCAATGTTTTTATAATACTTGAATGTTTTGAAAACATTGATTCGCATTCCTACTTTTCAGACCCTTTATCCTTGGTCACTTTGGTCTAAGAGTTTGTTCAATTTACTAAATATAAAAATTATGCTAAGTTGTTATTTTTTTTATTTTTATAATGGCACTTTTTTCACTTAAAAAATAAAACATCTATGCTACAAAAGCATACATTGATGTTTCGATGTCTATGTTTTGCAAATATGGACATCGAAATCGCATCCCTGCTCAAGTGCTCACTCTGCGCCCTCTACAACACATGGTATACTCAACACTCGCTACGCTACCATAGCGCCCTATAAAAGAGATGGGAGAGATTTAACACTAATATTTACCTTACTGACTATAGAATCTTTGATATGGTGCTTTCAACCATGTGGATGTGTCAACCATGTGTTCAAGATGTGGTTATAACGTCATTATGAGTGTTGTGGGGAAAACGAAATTGTACACTTCCGATGGTTAAAATCAGCATCTAATAGTAAAAGAAATCGGACAAAAATGAACGCTGTACTGAGAAACTAGCGAAATACGGACCCCTTTAAGATGAAATATATTTAAAATCTCCATTACTCGTTTCTTAGCATCCCTTTCATACCTATGTTATATCACCTTTCTATATTTACCATATCTAGTAACCTTTGCATTGTGTCGCCCGCATAATTTCAACTTCAGCCTGCAATCTTCCCTCCATGTATTCTAACCAAATTTCACTCTCTTGCCAATAGAATCTTTACAGAAGATTCTATTCTAACGAATGAGCAATGGAAAATTTTCAACGGATTATATTCTAAGGAAAGGAGCAATGGAACATTTCAAACGGATTCTATTCTAAAGAAATAAAAAATAAATCTTTACAGATGATTATATTCTAAGGAAATGGGCAATAGAATATATTTAACGGATTATATTCTAAGGAAAGGAGCAATGGAATATTTTAAACGGATTCTGTTCTGAAGAAATGAGAAATGGAATCTTAAAAAGTTATTATATTATAAGGAAAGGAGAGCAATGGAATATATTAAGAAGATTTTATTCTAAATAAGTGCGGAATATAATCTTTCTAAAGAATTCTATTCTAATGAAATGGGAAATATAATATTTTTAATAAATTCTGTACTAAGGAGAGAAGAATTTTTATATTTATCAAAAAATAATATTTCAAGTGAATATGCGTTTTTAAGAGACACTACTATACTCATAAATCTCCAAAAAGACACTCAGAGGGTTAAATTTGTTAACCCTCCTGGTGGTTGCCTCAACGAAATATATCGTCTTAGCAGATCTTAATGAACGAGACATCCCGTCATAAGAAAAACTGCCCAATTATTGACCTTATCGTCATCTAAACATCGACAATGCATCGATGACGAGATATCTCGTAATTAGCAAAATTAGTCCGATATCTGTGAACGACGAGTTATCTCATGAAAACCACATGGAGGGTTAGGCGTATAAAACCACTTTTCTGAAAATAATCAAACCACATCCAAAACTCCTCAACACGAAACACAAATTTAAAAAAAAAAAAAATCTGAATTTTTTTAAGACGCAATTGTTTAAAAAGCAATTTACTAGATAAGAAAATACCTAAAACGATATTTCCTTTAGGATTTAAGGAAAAATTTGTTCTCTAAAGTATAGTCAGTTTTTAAAATAACATGCATTTCATTACTTTGTGTGAACTTATTAAAGCAAAGGATTGAAGCAACTTAAATACAAATATATATTTTTAGTTATAAACTGGAACTATATAACTTTCTATAAGGTCTGTTCTACAATTTACAAATTTGCTATAAATAAATAATCATTCATTATGTGATTACTTTTGGTGATATATCCACTACATAGAACATCATTGGACATGGTGGGTAATGCTTGCAAGATTCTCATCATGTAGACTTTGAGATACATCACATTCTTTTCCGCATTTGCACGACAATATCAAGCTGCGCTTGCAAATTGGAGTGCACAGAAAAGCGTGGCTATAATTCACTCTAAGTTATACAGAGTGTCCTAAAAGTTTCCGTTCTCTAACTTTAAAAAATTACTGCCCGTGTTTTTTTTAAATATTGAATTTTGTGTTCTGCTTATAGTTTTATCGAGTCTTTAATATTTATCGTTTAATTTTTTTCGTGCTCTAGCTGTGCGATAATAAAGTTCCACGACATTTTGTTCTTCATTGCAAGATGCTTATATCGCGCATTCAGATAATTGCGTTCTTTGAGGCTAATTTTGAATGTAAATCATATGAAAGATGTAAAGAATTTTGACGTCATAAACATCCAAATGAGGCAATACCAAGTAATTATACGCTATATCAACTTGTTCGGCGATTTCGTGAGATAGGCTCGGTGGAACAACACAAAAACACAGGAATGGAAGTCGTTACACCAGACCATTTGCAATAAACTCAACGTAGCATATTGCAATCACCTCATCAATCGTTACGCGTTTGTTGTAAGAATTAGGCACATCACAGGGACCGATACATAATAATTTAAGAGTTTTGCAATTTCGTGCTTATCGTTAAAAAACGTTACAGTAGCTAAAGCCATCGGGCAATTAGAAGCGGATTTATTCTTGTCGATGGTATTGCGATCTTATTATTGCAATCGACTCATCTCAAGAAACTTTAACCACCTCGTTCCCCTGATCTGAGAAAGCCTGACTTTTTTCTGTGGGGATATCTAGAGAACAAAGTTAATTGAGATAATCCTCAAACAATAGGTGATCTGAAAATTGCCTTTACTTAAGGATACAAGAAGTCACTCACAATATCTTGAAAAGGCCGACCAGTCGGTATAGTGGTTAAGATGTTAGCCTCGAGATCGGAAAGTCCCCGGTTCAAATCCGGGTTCGGGTATGGAAGTTTGTAAGCGTATATGATTCATTTGAACATGGTTCAAAATTACGAAGCATAAATTGTTAAGGGCAATGATGGTGCTCAAACTGGGTGCTCCTTCACAAGTGGCCATCACTTCCGGCCTTGTAGTGGCCAATGACTTAGGTCAAATGTGCCCGCCATTAGAAAAAAAATATATCTTGAAACGCGTTTATAAAATATGCGCAAAAGACTTCATCTTTTACTCCTACAGGGCTCTCTAGACGAGCAACAATATTATTAAACTCGAATTCCGTAAGGAATTGAGGTATATTTGAGGATACACACACAGATGTGCAAATACTTTAATATTATAGTATGAAATTGTAAAACTGCGACGTAGACTGTTTTTTACATTTGAGATTTTAATCTATTTTTAAAAGAGTGAAAAATCTGTCAATACAAAACATTCTATCTTGACTTTACGCAGCAGAAAATATTTCAATATATCTATACTTCAACTAACCCTACATTTTTACAAACCGACTGAGTCAATATAATTTCCGTGTTGACGAAACATTGATTTAAATGTAAAACCATAGACAGTAAAAAACTAGTACTAAATTGGGGTTTGCACTTGAAATGTTTCAAATGACGCTATTGGAAATAACAAGCAATAAATAATAATTTAATGACGTAAAAAGAAGGATTAAAACATGCAATATCAATTCATATTACAAGTATATAAGAACGTTGGGTTATCAGATTCGAGCACCAGTCAACACTACAGTTTTACACTTCCAGTTCTCCTGCGAACAACTTCCAGTCAAAATGAGGGCCCTGTTTATCATGTTCTTGCTTGTGGTTGCCTTGGCAATGGGTAAGTTTCCTTTATTTTTTAATCATCAGAAATAAAAAATATTAATTTTTAATTCTAACTTAGTATAAGAAATTCAGTTACCTGGGTTATTGATGATATAACTTATATACCACCAAATGGAATACCACATATATAACGTGGTGTGAATTTAAGAGAGCAGTTTTCTTTGTTCGAAACTTCTACAGAAAGTAGAACTAAAATGCCTTGATTTTAAACAACTGAAATGAATGACAACTTTTTGTCTTAAACAACACAACAAAGAAACAATATATAACCTGTAAGCCCAATATACGCTATGAAGTAGTTGGTAAATCAATGCTAAGAACCTTAAAGTGGTATAATCTAATAGGAAGAAAGCCACGAAATCGAACATTTTCAAAGGAGTTTGCGTAAAATAAGAATTCCTTTTTACATAACCCTCCAAATTGTTTCTAACAGATATATCATCCATCAAAATTGAACCACTTCTACTTAAAGGACAAGATATATTTGTTTTGTAAACGAGATCAAGATATGATCAGATATTTTCCAAAGACGAGATACCTAATCCATCGAGACGCGGACGCTTTTTCTTCTAATGCCGTGATATATCATTGAAACAGCAACCAGAAGAGATAAAACGATAGTAAAGAACATTAACTGGTAATGTGTCGTAACAGCATTTGTTGCAATCGGAAATCAAAATTGAAATGCTAAAAATCTACTCACCTCTATTCACTCAGAAGAGAAATTAAAAACAGACAACTAAAACATTTGCTGGGTGATAATTACCCGAGTTCGTTCCATTTACTTTTTCTGCAAAACTTTTCTCATTACTATCAAGTATATTTAAATAAGATCCGTTAGCGATGCTACAAAACGGTAAGTGCTGTTTGTATTCAATTGTATGTTTTCTAATATTTAAGAGTTATTTAAAATTTCTCGCAAATCTGATGTTTATTTATAAATTAAAGCAGTAATTTATTGTATTTATTTGAATTGTGAAGATTGCCTGAAGTAGCATTTATGTTTCATAACCTAGTAGCAATGAATAATACATTCAAAAAACCGATGTTAGATGTGTTAGAAATAATCATACTAATTTTTTTCAATTTCTTCCTTTTTTAGTTTATGCTGGTACACACCGTAAGTTACCATGAAATCTTTCAATATTCTCAAATTGTGAAATACCACTAAATGCGTAGTATCCATTTTTGTAATTTTTGACTCGTGTATATCTTCCATGATTGAACATCTGAGCGCGGTTCCAATTTACGAGGTGTTGACCTTGGATCTTTCCTTTGGGTTTGATTTGGTCAGTCGCCAATAGCCTGTTAGGCTCCAGTGGTGTGAAGTAAAACGAAATACCTACCAACCACGAATGAGCAGATTAGTTACAAAGTTAATGTTATATATACATTATTTTATTTTCAAGAAAATAATTTTTATGGAATCAAAATATTTAAAAAAAAAAAAACATTTGGTAGTAAATTTAAAACATAATTTACTATTTTAATTATATTTTATATGTAATATGTTTACAATAAAATTACACGAACTGAGAAGGAAAACAAATGCGCAGTAAAGCTGCAATTGCTCTCATTAAGGCATTCGTCTTCATTAATGCATTTCTTCATTAATGCATTAATTCATATTTCATAAACCGTAGCGCATATCAAATAGAATAATAAGAATAATTTTTTTAAACTAAGATTTAGAGTGTTGCTTGTTTTTCTCTTTATCTAAAAATGTTTCAATACATGAATGCATGAACGTTCACAGAGTAATTTATGCAATGCTCCTTACAGTTTTTATTTATTATAGTTTTCAATTATTCATTCTAAAAAATAAGCTGATTAAATCAGTAAATGTCCCTTATTGATGAAATTATTTTCAGGTCACTACGTTGAGCAGGAACCTGGTAAGATAATTTCTAACTTACTTTCCTTTATTTCATGCGTTACGTTGTACCTATACAGGAGAAGGTGTTTAAATTTTTGTTTTTTAGAATAAAATGTTTGAACTATAGGACATTGGTTTGTGTATAAGCCCATTTCAGTATGAAAACTTCAGATTAATCTAATCTTTATTTATCTAGTTTATATTTAATTTGCTAATTAGCATGTGTTTTGAACAATAATATCTGAAATACTCATCTGTTTACAAATAAGTGATTTTTGTTGGAAATTATTCCAAACCTTCTTGTTTCAACCCTCCATGTTGCTAGAGAAAATAGATTATTTTACAATTTTTTATCAAAGAAGTCTAAAAATCAATATTTTCTCAGGAATCTCAATGTTTGAAAATGAAATGAAATTTTATATCTTTACAAATAACTTTGACTGAGTGTCAAAATATTCACTGTAATATAAAGAGTATTATGACCCCAAAAAATTATTATAATAGATCATATCATTGTGTACAGTACTCATTGTTTGCAAAAGCATTGTATTGTAAAACCATAGATCCTCAGAAATTGGGTTTAAAGATTTCGAAACATATTTGTATATGTTGACAGTATAGGAATGTTACGTAATACCAGATACTTTTTTTAAATTCGTTGGTGACTCTATAATGAAACGTTTAACAAACATCTTTTTGCTTTTCAACACTATCACTAAAGCTGTTATGAACTGTTGATGAATTTTTGACAAAATACACTCCACGTAAACGCAAAAGAATTTTATGAAAATTTTCACATTTTTTTTTTTTTTTTTTTGGTAAAAGTTGTTTAGTGTCAGACACCGAACATTCTTAATATAATATTGTGCATTCAGAATGACAAAGAAATACAAGCGTGACAAAAAAAGTATTTTTAATATAACATTTATTTATGTATGTAACAAATAATGAAATATAGTTAAACATAAGTTAAACACTTAAGATTGGTTTTGTAATTATTTTATTATTTATAGTATTATTTAAAATGTATTTTGTTTTTCCTTTCGTAGAACCAAGTCATGAAAATAGTAAGTATATTGCTTTTATCATATTTAAAGTTTTAAATAAAAGGATCTACCTTTTAACATTAGGTCATCCTTTAGGTCATCAAGTGTCCAGCAGGTTTAGTTTTGTCATTTGACTTTCCTAGTATAATTGGGAAATATCATGCGAGAAGAGATTATTTAAGCATAACCAGATTTACTCAAAGGTCACTGCATAATGTTTAATATTGGTTGTGATACTTAAACTTTATCTTCTTATATTACTTGCAAATTGTTTAAAATAGTCAACTTCGTATCTCAACCCATATCTGTGCAATACCAATTTCAATTAAAATACCGATCACAATTTATTTCTTATACTTCTCAGAACATAACAGATTATCAATCAGAGCATAATTTCTTCGCAAAAATGTTTATTGAATAATTTTCCCTGAAAACATATAAATGTATCATATTTCTTATATTTCTTTACCTAGCCATCTTTGACAATGCTGCCTCTGTGATCAACGGAATCATTCCTGGATAAATGTTTTCCATTGTAATTGATCTACATAGACGTTTGTATAAATAAAAACGACTGTGGCAAAGTATTTATCTTGATTTAATCAGGAATATAGCAAATTATACTTTTTTTACTTGCGATTTCTAATATTCTGAATGTTAAATTCACATACAAATAATTTTACATGTGCAAACTATACAAAATAACCTATAATACATTATTAAGAGTTTGTAATATGAGTTTTCCTTTTAAATATATATCAGTTGATTATGTAAATTGCGAAAAGAATGTTTGATTATCTCATACGAACATTTTCAGTCTAAATAGAAGAACAACGTTGCAATAAAAAATTATTTCGTATTTTATTGATGACCATATATTTGACATATAGTATCTATTTGCTAAATATATTTATATCTTTAAGAATACTCAATTGACAATTACGAAACAGAAATTTAGCACCGGAAGAAGGGAAAAAATGTTTTTATAATGTAAGCAATAAAAAGGCATAAATAAGAAAATCCACTTCTCTTTTCTTACAAATGTTCTTAAATTAGGAAGAAAATTTTACTTACATACAATATCATGACTTATTCATAAAGGATTGCGGGGAATGATAAGATTTGGTTCATAGCTGTACGTTCTTTTTTTGTTACATCAAGATTAACATACTTCAGCATGAAAAAGGTTGCTGGACTTAATTTCAAATTTTAAAGTGGAATCTTGAAAATTAGTGCTCAGCTACAAAAAGTGTTTTTCCTCTTATATTAAGTTCAAATCTACGTGGTGTTGTCCTAGTATCGTTCTGATAGCAATTGATCCAACGTGGATTATAATTGATTACCAATTACCCATCCTCTTATATTAATATTTTGTACTAATTGAGAGCATAAAATCTGAATACGGCGAACAGAGAGAAATGAGTTGCAACCTTAATTTTGTTTGATGTATGTACATTGTTTAATCATTCTTAAACAAGAGCCAACCCCCAATTCATTTTTTAAACGAACTATACATCAGCTTCACTCACAAAAGTTTTAAATACTAAGCATCTTCAATAGATGTTAAATTTTTATATTGGATGGTAAAATTTCCAATATTACAATTGTAAGGTATATAGGTAACTTAAATTAACGTCTCACTGGAGAAACACTGCTGGGTATTGGCGACATGTGTTCTTAAATGTCTGCTAAAAACGAGTGCGTACTTTCTTTTACATCTCGTGTAATGGGCAGTAACACTCCAAGGTTTTATCCATCAAGACTTGACTAGGTTTTCTAATGGCGAGACGAAATCATCAGCTACAAATATTAAGCGTCGAGACAAAATTGAATCTAGAGAGTACAATTCCTTCTGATCTTCAAACAACAGTACACTTTGGTTGCATAAATCTATTAAAAATTGCTCCGACAGTGATTTTAGTTCTTCAGCATATTGAGCGTAATCAATATTTTCGTGACTGGATAGTGTTGAAAAATGATAACAGCTTCCTGATCACATTTGTGTTTCCCACAAGCGAAGTTTGTTTTGAAACGCTCTCAGATGGCTGTGCAATTCGTTTACCAACTAACCTTGCTTTTGAAGCTTCAAATTCAACTCGTTTAAGTGACCCGTGATGTCTACTAGAAATGCTAAATCACATAACCATTTCTGATCACTGACTTCAGGCAATGATTTTTATTTAATTTCCATAAAATCGGCTATTGCCTGTCTAAGATCGTAAAATCTTTTCAGCATTTTGCCTTTGCTTAACCACCTTACTTCGCAAAAATATGTCACATCACCGTGTTCTGAAGAAAGGTCATCCAAAAATGCTTTGAACAGGCGATGGTTAAGCGAGCGGGATCGAATAATATTAATTGTCTTTATCACCACATCCATAACGTTCTGCAATAGAATTGACTTAGTGCACAAGTTTTGTTGTTGAATATTGCAATGTAGGATTATTAAATCGTCTTTTTGCACATTCAAGTCAATTGCTTTTTCTTTCAAAATTCCTATGAAACCTTTTCGTGAACCGACCATAGAAGGTGCACCATTTGTGCAAATCCCAATTAATGTGCACCACTGGAAACGCTACTGTTCAATAGCACTTTTAACCTGATGAAAAATATCTTCTCCAGCAGTGGTCCCTTTTAGAGGCTGTAAAGCCAGCAATTCCTCAATTACAGTAAATTCTTTGTCAACGCCTCGTATAAAAATAGCTACTTGTGATGTATCAGACAAGTCGGTGCTCTCGTCCAAAGCAATTGAAAATGCTTCAAAATCAGTCACGCTATCAGCCAATTTTTCCTTGATATCACCAGCCATCATATCTATACGTCGAACAGCAGTACGTCTTGATAAGCTTATTTTCTCAAATTCCTTTTTCTTTTCGGGACATAAAATATCTGAAATTTCTAACAGGCACTTTTTGACAAATTCTCCTTCACCGAATGGTTTCGATGACTTCGCTATTTTTGAACTGACTATATTTACATTGTAATAGAAAGTTTGAATCAGTGTTACAATTTTTTATGAAACGTACCAATTGACCAGCAATCGTATTGTAGTAGATTCTTTTATTAATATTGGAGTCCCAAAATATTAATTTAATGAAACAGAATTTTTTTTGTCGAAGAAATCAGTATTATTATTATCTAAATTTGTTTTAACTAAAGAATGATCATTTTAGATAGATAGATTTCCAAATATTAGAAAAGTTGCTGCTATTAAAAATCTTAAGACAGAATTTATCTGAAGGCAAAAGTTTTTTTTTCAAATAATGAAGAAATAAATTTACAACATAATAAGAAAAATTAGAACCTTGGGGTATATCCCTAACTTGAGTGCATATATGCTCACCATTAAAAATAAAATTATTACAAATGTAATAATTAACCAAAAACTCCCATTCTTCAAAATCCAGATCAATTGAGTTTTTAAAATCAGGATAATAATATTTTTAAACATCTCTCGATTTGTCCAGTTGTATGCCCTTAAATAGGTCCTTAAAATCATAGGTCTGAATATCATTATAGTATTATTATCCAAAAAATTCAAAATCTTATTATTATCACAGGTAATCCAGGTAAAGCCTTCATCAATAATGGCAGTAAGGATAATTTTTAAATAATGAATTTAATAGGATTTTTATGAAATTTAGGAATAACGGTAATATAATGTAAAATAATGTGATTAATGGAGATTTTAACTCTTTATTTGAAGAAATGATTTTTTAATAATGGTATTATACGTAGATTTCCAAAATTTGTAATTATCTGAACTCTTAAGTTCGGCATGAAGTAAGTTTAAATATAATTTTTTATAAATAAAAGTATAGTTATCTGATGCTTTAACAATTGGTATAATAATAAATTTATTTTGAAGATCTCTAATGACTACGTTTAGTGTCTTATATTTACCAGTATTGTCACAAACAGGTTGAATATTATCATTAAAGGGCCGGATGTCATGGTCGGTAAAGCGTCGAGCTCATGACTGATTGATCATGAGTTCGAGCCCAGCGACTGGTGATAGTTCCCATAGTAAATCAATACCTCTGGGGGTGCCGAACAAGGGATAAGTTGGTCTCTAGTTTGGATCAAAATTACAACCGTGTGCTGTTACAAGGATGATTGAATGTCGTAAAAATGTGACCTCTCCGTAGAACGAGCCGTGTCGATGTGCTGCCTGTTGGCTAAAAATTCGAGCCAAGTCGAACTTCCTCCCAATGGGGCTCACTTGCATGAAAGCCGCACCCCCTCGCATCTTGCCGTCTACGACGGGCCTGGCACTCCGATGGTCTGCCAGTGTAGGCATAAGAAACAACAGAAACAACAACATACTATCATTAATAAAAGCTTTAAATACACCATAAAATTTCCATTCTGTAAAAAAATACATAGGGACATTAAATTTAGAAGAGATCATAAAACAAAAGTTATCAATGTCTTCCATAAAGCTTTAAGGCATACTATTTCTTTTAAAATTATAAATAGGCCTAAATTTAGTACCTTTATACATAACATCCCTTAATTGATCCTTTTTGACAACACCAAGATCACCAGTCACAATGTGTACTAAGTCTTCATTTAAATAGGATCAGTAATCCATGTTGTCGCACAAGCAAACAATGTTATATCTACATAAATCAATCTTAATGCAAAATGATTGTAATCAAAAAATTTCCTCTCTAATGGTAAATAATATTTAAAGCATATTTTATGTTAAGAAATTTTAAAGGAAAATTATTCTTTAGGTTATTTAGGCACAATTCTATTGCAATTCAATTTATCGATAGTAGGATGTTTATAAACTATCCTCATATAAATTGGATTATCTTTACTAACAGTTTTTTTCTTATTAATTTTAGAAAGTCTAGCCTTAAATAGATCATGGAGTAAAAGTAAGAAATAAGGATGGTAATAAGGATGGAATAAGAGTCAATGGTTATGAGTAATTTCTTAAACTTAAGCCAAGTTGTTTCTCGAAAAAGGAGGATTCACAATTAGGGACGCGTTACGTTCGAAACTTTTGCAATTTAATAAGGATAGATTGTCTTTCATGACTGTATTGGAAAACCAAGATATGTCGGAGCTTATGACCTCTTATCTTGCACATAAAGAAGCCTATCTGAATAGATCATTTATAAAAACAACACAATTTTATATGACTTATATACCTAATTAACTATTATAACATATTAAGCCATAGTATCAAAACAGGAGATTTTTCACTGTTTAAATACAACCTACCAAAAATGTCTAATCTATTTTTTACCAGCCGAATTATGCTCGTTGTTTGGTTAACTACTTAATGAAAATTAAAGAAACTCTTCCTGAAATTGCAATAGCTATGGAAAAAGGATATTTCGGAATCCAGAGAACTGATAAGTCTTTTTCCAAGACAGCCAATCGATCTGACTCTGGAACAAACAATCAATGTTGAAGCTACAAAAAGATTAGCCTGTGTCATAAATTTTACAAATTCCATCTCAGCTCGTCAACGTTGGTGTAACAGCCAAGAAATCCGATTTACTGTTATATTATTTACATATGAATCTACCGGTCTACAAAAGAAACGGGACGTAACATCCGATTTGGAAGAGCATATTATCAAGAGAGATACCAAATCGTTAAAAACTTTTATTGGCGGATTTTCAAAGTTTATGGATTTTTTCGATCAAATATTAACCAAAGTTTACTTTTCAATATTTCTAATAGAAAAGCAGCTTCAGAAAACGTGGAAATTCTTTTATAGGGGGAGATTTGAAAAATCCAATTACAAGAGTACGCATTGTGAACATTTCTGCTGAAACTGTAAAAAAAGGAATAAAAGTGGTAATAATGTACAAGAAATACGGATGAAACTTGATGTGTTTGGAAGTATGCTGGATATATCAATGGATTACAATGTCGATTTTGAAAAGATTTTATGTTATCCAATTATACCGATTCCAATGTCTTTATGCCATTTCTATAGGACCATTTGCAAAACCAAAAAGTCAGCAATAGAAGAAGTTTTTGAAAAAAATCACAAACCTGGGAACATACCTAAAGATTTTGATATCGTAATAGTTGATGGTTTCTATCTTTTACATACCATTCGTGATAGGTCAGCGACAATCGGCAACACTTCCAAAAAAATTATGAAAACTCTAACAGCGACCAAAGCTGCACGTGTTGATATATTTTTTGACCAGTATTTTTTCTCATCGATTAAAAATTACGAACGTGCACTACGGAATGAAGTAAACAGCATGGCTTTTAAAATTACCGGTCCAATGCAAGTACGTCCAACAGATTTCAGTAAAGAGATAAAAAACGTTAAATTCAAGCAGGCTCTCGTAAGATTCCAAGTAGCATATCGCCATTAAGACATGGATGGGATTTGCAAGATGAGAAATATGAATTTTACTGGTTAGAAAGAGATTGTAAGCCGCCTTCTGTCTTAGATGCTTTAAAAGTAGAAATTAAAACAGAAATAATGGAGGTAAATATCGATAATTTTTGTTCAATGAAATTTCATTATTTATTGTGCGCAAATAAAAATTAACCTTTTTTTTCAGACAGAAAACAAAATATCGATGAAGACGGAGAGGCATATATTTAGTATGAGCTTACAGACGATGAAGCATCTAGAGTAATGAAGAGGAGTCATAAAGTCGAAAATATAAGCTTACGGCTTTCAAGAAGTTCAGCGAGCCAGGGCCCCGGCAGCTGCCGGCGCAGCCGATAAATGTTATCTCGTACTCATATCTACCAATAAGAATTTTTTGTCGCATCAATGTAAAATCTTTATTTGAGTCGGGTAGTTATTTAAAACCACCGTGTTCGTCAGGTTTTTTCAACATAGTTTCGATAATAATTAATAAACATGCTATAAACATTTCAGAGTGCCTAAAGAATATTTTTTCGTTTATAATACAATGGTGAAATAAATTGAGAGAATTTGCATATTTTATCGAATTTCAGTTTTTTTTTTGTTTCTTCGTTGTTTGCCTTTTCCTCCAGCATAGCGTTACTAAACACAAAGCATAATTATTAAACTTATATTTAATGCATTTTTTAAATATTATCCTTGCAAAAATACTGATTTATTACAGAAAATATCGTACCGTTATCAGTGTACAAGAAACTATCTATAAAAGAAAACTCTTACGTTTTGAGACTTCCTGCATAGCTCAAACGACTAAATTATTTAGCACCAAAATATTTTTATTATATAAACACCCTTTCCATAATCTAATAAAGCATAAACTTAATATATAAAATGAGACATATCGTTATTACCAAAACTGAATAGGTTTTGATTGGCGAGACACATCACTAGATTCGAAGAAAACTTGCCATATATTGATCTGTCTACCATCAAAACAGTCGGTATACATTAGAGACGAGACTATTCTTCATAAATAGAATAGGTCAGATCTTGATGGATTAGATATCTTATCAAAACCCTTTGATCAGGCATTTTATGCAAATTATTTTTCTCGGTAGGAACGTATGGCGTTCTTAAACCTCCTGGGGGTTATCTCAAAGAGGTATCTGATCATTCCCGAAACAGACAACAAATTGATGAACCATCTATCTCTTCATCAGAAAACTGGCCAGATCATGATCTAGTCATCACAAAAAAATACGCAACCTATCAATGACGAGATATATTTTCATCAACAAAATGGTTCAGAACATGACGGACGAGATATTTTTTCATTAACAAAATTGTTCAGATCTTGATAGATGAGATATTTCGTCGAAACCATTTGGAGATTGTTTTAAACCCGACTTTTGAAAAGGTGGTCAGATTTGACCTTTACATAAGGAGTTACCAAGTAATAGAAGATGCACCTGGAGGATGTCCTTTACAGCAGCCACGAACATTAGGCTTGCTCCAAACTACATAGTTCTCCAAAACATTGTATTTATGTATTTATTTATATTATAACCATCGCGGAAAAAAAAACGAACCACCTTGTTTAGTTACAGCACCATTCATATCAGTTCAAATTCAAAGGTATCATTCAATAGTGTATACCTCTGCAAATTCAAATTCAATATATTTGAATAAGGGGACGTCTTCATATTACATTTTGTCTCTAACAACACAATTTATAATGGAAAACCGCGTTTTGATGTTACAATCATAGTTAATTCTGTATGGTTAAGTTATTCTAAATGTAAAATTTCATGACTTTACTATCACTATATCCCGATATATTCAATGTTAAAATTAGTTTCAATTTCAGAGATCATCTACACATAGAAGGACTCTATTCGTAGATCGAGATTGATTGTAGTCTAATCGATACCCTGATTTCAAATTTGAACATTATTTTAAACATTTAAACATATTTATCATCAATCCGAAAATTTTTAGATTTATTATGCAAGTACAACCGATTTGAGAATTACATTATTTCTCTACCTTCAAAGTGCCTACGATCCAAAAACTATTATCTGAGGTTTGTTTTGTTAGACGTTTTGTTAACATTTGGTTTCTTCCTAAAATCGCAATATTTGCAAAAATTTATTGTAACTCAAAAACTAAAAATAGGAAATAGCTGAAATTTTGCATGGCCATACTGGAATGTGTTTGTGTTTAGGTTGTTTAAAAGTAATTGGTATAAAATATTATACTCAATAATAGAAATATTATAGAGGAAGATATGCTTAAAAGTCTAAGAAACTGATTATTTTTTTTGTAGATCCAATCTTTCTGCACTCATAATTTCGAAACGGTAAGACCTAATGACATGAAATTTGGTATCTGAATTAAATTTGGATTTAGATCTGGAATTCTGCGTCAAAATAGGGCGTCCGCCTTGGAAATTATGAAATTGGTGCTCAAATTAATTAGTAAACGGTCCCTTATGCAGTTGTTTTTATCTTGTATTTATAGCAGACATAAATTCCTGTCAAACGCCATCTATGATTGTTCTCTACTGTTGAAATTTTTCGAATGAATACAGGTGTTTCGGGATTTTTTTCCGCGACTCTACATCTCAAAATTTAACCTTCATGTCGGTGGTAACTGTTGTCGGTAACTTCTCCTAGAGCTATGCCTAGTTAAAGCTACCAAATTTTCAACTTTAATTACCTCAGATTTTGACCAAAAATATCTTAACCCTCTTTTTCTTATAATGTTTCATACATATCGTATATTTCTAATAAAATGGAAAAAAGTTTCTGAAGCCAAATATGTCATCTAAGTGACCAAACATTTCACTAAACATTATTTATAAGGAATCCATGGTTAAAGAATAAAGTAACTAATAATGAAGGACTAAGTATTACACAGTTTATTTACTTTATAATAAAAACACAAAACATTGAGCTGGAATACTTTGGCAGGAAAAGTGAAGAAGTTAAGATGAGTGTGGATACAATAGTTGTATTTTAAATATTTTCAAGAGGAGAAACATAAAAATAAAAACACGTTAGTAATAACATATAATAAATGCAGTTAAAAATAATGGAGATATTTTTGAGGATAATAAATTTTGAGTTCCTCAACTTAGGCTAAAAATAAAGAATGTGAGTTCAGTTTTTATACAGGGTGGTCCCGAATTCATGGTACAAACTTTAATGGTAGGTACAGGACATTGTAACAATGATTTATTGTATAGGAATGTATAGTCGCAAGTGACGCGGTGAGGCGAAAACAGGGGAAATAACGGCCGAAAGGAAAAACAAAGATTTTATTGAAAGAGTTGTTGACAAGTGTCATGTTTACAGTAATTGTTCAAAATTGCGTCCACCAGTATAGATACATGCTTGACAGCGTCGGTGGAGCGATTGGCGTACACGTTCAAAGATGCCTGGTATTTCACGCACACCTGCAGCAGCTACAGATAAGCGAGCGACGAGATCCTCATCTGAGTCAACTGGAGTCTCATAAACAAGATGCTTTAGATGTCCCCATAAAAAGTAATCGAGGCTCGATAAATCGGGAGATCGGGGTGGCCAAGGGACTGGTCCACCACGCCCAATCCATCGAGTACCAAACGTGGCATTCAGGTAATTCCGTACATCAATGCTGAAGTGTGCTGGCGCCCCATCGTGCTGAAACCACATGCGGTTACGAATGGCGATCGGAACATCATGCAGCAGTTGTGGTAACACTTCTTTCAGAAAAATAAGATAGCTTCCGCCAGTGAGCCGCGTGGGTAGTAAGTATGGGCCAATCAAAAAGTCGTTCACAATACCAGCCCACACATTAATACTGAAACGTTGTTGAAACGCATGTCGACGCGTTGCATGTGGATTATCGGTTGCCCACACATGGGAATTGTGCGCATTAAAGACACCCTCGCGTGAAAATGTCGCTTCATCTGTAAATAGCACATAATCTACGAAATCCGGCTGCAACGCACATTGCTGCATCACCCACAGGCAGAAGTTCACGCGGCGAGGATAATCTGCCGGATTCAATGCTTGTACTTTCTGAAAATGGAAGGGGTGTAAGCGATTTTCGTTTAACACTCTGCATACAGTCTGATGACTCACACCTACGTCACGCGCAATAGTTCATGTGCTTGACTCGGGTCTATCAGCCACAATGTTCAAGATGCTTTCTTCCAGCCTTGGAGTGCGTACAGCTCTTACTCGACCAGCGCCATGTCTGTTGACGTCGAACGCACCTGTTTCACAAAGTTGACGATGTAACCGTTGAAAAATTCTATGATCCGGCATTCGTCGATCAGGATACTCCGCGCGATACATTCGTAACGCAGCTCTGCCGTTACCATTTGCACGGCCGTACATGTAATGCATGTCTGCTTTTTCTGCATACGTAAAGTCACCCATCGTCTACGGCAGCACAATTGTGAATGGCGCTTTTCCCTACTGCGATGCATCATGTTCACCAGCGGCTAGACATCTACTGCCCTCTACCGGCAATGATACCAACCGATCACTCCATTTCTCTTTCCTTTTATTTCCCCTGTTTACGCCTCACCGCGTCACTTGCGACTATACATTCCTATACAATAAATCATTGTTACAATGTCCTGTACCTACCATTAAAGTTTGTACCATGAATTCGGGACCACCCTGTATAAAATATAACATGAGGAAAATACAAATTTACATGCTCAAAATATTTTGCTTTACATCATCACATTGCCTTTCTGTCATGGGGCTTCTAATTTGTACATTTAATTTAAATACTAAATAGAGGAGCAATTTGTCCCGCTAATGCATTGTAGTGTTTACTAGTGTTCAAAATTTAAGAAATTCTTTATTTTGTCGAATTTTTCAAAACTTACTGAACAAAAGTGGTAAAACTAATGCTTCCAATCAAAGATGCAAATATTTAAAGTACATGTGCTTTCACGTGCCTTTGGGTGGTGCATTTAGAGAAATCGGCTTTTTAAGGGGGCGTGACAATTTTCGCGCTTTGTTTGCTAGCGCAGGTTAATTTCGTATTGTCTATTTTTTGCAACATTCGGTGAATCTCAAAAACAAACATTTAAAATTAATATGCACAAAAGTTTGGATGATGGAATGAGGAGGCGAATCGTTGGAATACTGGAAGCATTTCGTCTCAAGTGCAGATTGCTAGAGACTGGAATGTAACGCCCAGCGACCTGTCCAACTTAAGGAAACAGTTTAAGGATAAAGGATCTGTATAGAGAACGTCTGAGCAAGATCGCCAAGAGCCACTACGGCGAAAGGAGGTAGATATTTGTCCATTATAGAGAGACATAACCAGGAGTACAACAGCTTCTCCGCTCTCTCCATAGCAAACATAAAAATAATACGAACATTAATGTTATCATCAAAATAATTATTGCTTTTAATAAAAGATTTCAGCTTGAAAATTTCAACATAATATTCCCCTACATAACCATAACCCCAAAATTTCGCAAAATCTCCATAATATTTAAATACATTACATATGGTACTAACCTAACTTAAGTGTTTAAACCAGACAAAAACTTTTGAAGCTTATTAAAAA
This sequence comes from Metellina segmentata, assembly GCA_947359465.1. NCBI lineage: Eukaryota > Metazoa > Arthropoda > Arachnida > Araneae > Tetragnathidae > Metellina > Metellina segmentata. The sequence goes on along the minus strand of OX375878.1, from coordinate 118,036,730 downwards.
CTTTTCTTGACGTTATTACACTTAAATAAATCTATTGCATTATTTATCATACCCCAATTCTTATTTTTTCTCAAATAACAATAGTATCTTCCAAATATATTGCTTTGACTTTAAAGTTCAATTCCCCAGTATCCCTCTCAATAACATCATTGACATTCTTAATTCTTACTTCACCTGAATTTAATCCCCTACTCAATATTTCTAAACAATATTGGAATTGCCTTATCAATCTTTGTGTCCTCCATATTTTTATCTTTAATAGTAAACATCAATTGCAAGTACATTTTATATCACAAGGTACCACATTCTACAGCATTCTTGCAAATCACACCTCCATATTTCGGAACTATCACACACATCCAAATTTGTCAGCTTTTACCCTTATATTGAGGACTTAATAGTTTTTAACTCGCCAGAGTTCATCAATTTTTGGAAAGATATAAACCCCCTTAAAAAAATTCCAAATAGTTCACCAATATCCACCAATTTCCTTGACTTAAGTGAACTTTATTTTACTTTGTCTAGGGATACCAACCCTACGATTGGGTTTACGGTAACAAAATTTCCCACAGCATGAAGATTATATTAACCATACCATCCCTTATCATGACTTAAAATCTATCATTTACAAATTTGTAGAAGACAAATGGCAGAGCGAAGGGATTGATCTAACTGAGAACAAACTCCACGCTATTAAATCAAATATAACTCAATAGCAGTCACCACTTTTAAGAAGACAGCAGGTAATAATAACACGCCTCCGCATTGGACATACTAGGATCACCCATAGACACCTCCTCCTAGGAGAAGATCACCCAATTTGTAATTATTGTACTTGTCCACTAACGGTGAAACACATTTTAATAGAATGTTCTCATTTTAATAGGCAACGACTTACTTATTTTAATTCATGTACTTTGGTTTTAGAAGACTTGGTTGGAGAGAATCCTCATCCAAATATTTTTAGCTTTTTACATGACATTGGGTTTATTTATCATATATAATTGTATATAGCATTCATTATGTTATGACATCACTCATTCCATTTTATTATTAGACTATATATACTAGACTTTTTATCTTGAGTTTGGCATAATATGTCCCAAGAGGACTCAATGCCACAAAACCATATCCAATCCAATCCCACAGCATGAAGGTGACCAAATGAGAAAAGGGGGAAAATATTTTTGTGTGATGCAAAGCAGAAGAAATGCACCTGCAAGTGCTGCTCTAATAAAAATATGCTATAAATTTATAGAGGCAATTAAAGTGTTGTTGTCTAAAAGTGTACCTAAGCCGCCTGTTTGAGTTCAAATTCCCTAGAGGCCACAAATCGGAAGATTTTTATTATTTTCCTTTGAAGCAAGGTATGAACAGCCTGGCTTCGTAGTATTGAGTTGTTGGTTCCTTGATGCGTAGATGATAAGTGATAGGGCAGGTGGTAACGTAGTGGTGCGGGTCTGCTTCCATACCACAGATGGAGAGGTCACTACAATGGATATCCATCCTAAAATGAAAATGTTGGAACCGGCCATGACACGTATAAAAGTGTGTGAACTCTGGTGAGGAGTTGAGACTTTTTGTGCAAACCTTAGAGAAAACAAACGAATTTTCTCACCCCTTTGACGGAGTTTATCCATCTCTCTTTCCAGCTGTTAGTTGTTGCAATCTTGAGAGACTACTTGAGATGAGACGCCGGGAGAGGGAGGGGATGCAGGAGAATGGACGTATTACCGGTAGTACTTCTTGCAAGATGATCTGTTGCTTAGTTTCCCTCAACACCGTAATATTCTCTGACCCAATAAATATAAATGCACATTGATGGAGCTGCCGCTTCAATGATAGAATGTATTCTTTGTACCATCGGATTAAGACCTGGGGAATTTGTAAGAGCGGTCAGTAGTCCTCACAACATACCCATGTCCCCTTATATTATGCTCAAACATATACTCATTCGGATGAAGGACTATGTGTTTGACGTTTAACCATTTCTATGGTAACTGCACATTTCCTCGCTCATAGAAGTTCTGAGGATTCTAACTAAAAAAATTGATTCTAGTGACGAAACTTTCTGAAACCCTTAAGGCACGTAGAATAGTCAACCGTCTCCTCAAACTACACAATGCGTATTTATTTTCTATACGCGGAGCATTCTTGAATTTACGGAAATAAAAAAAAATAATCATAGGTATAAAATGCTCTTTATTTTCTACCATTTTGAATGCTTAACAAATTTTAAGAAACATAACACAATTGTTTCAATTGTAATTCTTTAAATCGTCGGCTTACAATTGAAGAACCCTATTTCAAACAAGATAGCTGAATTTACGTCGCACTTGATTAAAACATTGTTAAAATGGTTTAATGCGGTTGTGAAAAGGTGGTGGTTTGGAGAGATCTTTCTGAGTAAATGAGACTGTTCAGCTGGCGGAAATAAATGTTTTCCACTAGCTTACCAAATTAGTGACCAAAGGACATGATTTCAACACGCAAAATTAAAAAGAAACTTTAATTGCCAATGCGATGCTAATCACTTTCAACAAACGTCTGAAGCTCTGCAATAGCTGACACTCACAATTTTCCTATCACAGCTTCACTCCATTCATTGCTGCTCAGCTTTCTCTTTACTACCGATTGCTAAAGGCAACACATCACAATTACGATCTCAATCTTAAAATTGATTGACCACTTCTATATATATGATTCTCTTACGTGGCACGCAAAAAAGACGTTATTTGTAATCGCGTTTTGGCAACACTGTACTTGTTTGTTTATCGCGAAGTCTCGCGCATCGATTGAATTTATAGCGTCATTGGATGAAATTTTATTGAAAAAAAAAAGGAAATTTTAATGAGCTGTTGCAGTTAGTTTATAACAGAAATCAAATAAAGCGTAGGATCTTTTCAGGGCCATTTAAAAAACGGTCCTTTTCAGGGCCAACAATTATAGTTCAACAAGACGCTTGCACTACAACTTTCGGCAACAAACTCAATGAAAAAGTGTGGGTCGTTTGAGTGCTGGGAAAATGTACACACAAACAACATGCTGGGTATTCAATTTCCAAAGCAACGCTCACATTTCGAGTCAAAATTTGCACAAAGTTTTCATTTGAATTCTGATTTTAGAGATACTGTATATATTTTTTCTGTAATACAGCAAATTTAGATTTGAAAAACATTTTTTTGGTAACATATTTTGTAAACAATCCCTTTCTGCTAGAACACATGTCTTCATTGAGGCGAGCGAAGCGAGCATAGGTTCGCGCAGCGAAGCAATCCTCCGGGGGTTGGCGAGCGTTAGCGAGCAGGGGGCAGGCCCCCTAGTATAAGAAAATACACCCATTATCTTAATACAGCTATCACATTCTCACACAATACGGCAATCACGCAATGAGTGGCGTCATCTACTGAATTCGTCTACCGTTAAATTGTGTCTGAAAAGTGTAACAGCTGTTTATAGTTCTGACATTGGGCTCTAAATAAATGAGAAATGGGCAAACAATTCCTAAGGAATGCATCAATTTTGATTGTTAAGTAGAACAAAATATACTATGTCTTATACGATTAATAAAAACATCCTTCAGTGAACTATTACGAATTACTACAAACTATTTTAATTGCTAAGTTATATTTGGTAATGTATGTTAATTCGTTGGATATGAATAAGTATTTCGCTATGAATAAGTAACACTTTCCAGTAACATATTATATTAATTTACAAGTAGAATTACACTGCGTATAGCTCGGGTTGAATTGGTTAACTACCTCTCACTTTCGTTACTAAATTGTAATTCGTATTCATCACATGTAACATTTACCATACTCTAAAAATATACAAAAATGTAAATACACAATTTCACAAAGGTTAATAATTTACAAAATTAGCATTTTGCATTTTTGAACAATTTAAATTTTTAGTAAGGAATTAAAGTATCTAGAGTGTGCCTGTGTATATACATATAAAAACAAACGAGTTTCACATAGATATCATGCCATGATTAAAAATATCTTAAGGCTAATTAAACCATTACTTACCTTGATTATAGTTGTTGAACAAAAAACATCGAATTGAAAATTCAGATTTACACCTTAGATTTAAAAAAAGCTTCGAACTAATAGTAATAAATGTGTCTGTTTTTTTAGTAAAAATCGATTTTTAAAATATATCACGGGCATAAATTTTAAATAGCAAATGATAAAATAAACCAAGGTTGTCGTATTATCTACTAGTCTTGTTCTGTTTATGTTATTTACAAAGTTTTATTCTCTTTGTCGTATGTTCCAAATGTTCAGAAATTTGTATCTTTCGTAAAGAAAAAATAAGGCTCTAAATAGAAAGTTTTAACTTGAAACTTTCTTAAATATATAAGCAAATACATTTTAAATAATGTATTCACTTAACTCTAAAATAGTGTATCAAATATATAATATTACATTAATATGTATTGAATTAATTTTCTGCGACATTTGTACAAATACACAAACATGAAATTGAACATAGAACGAGAAGACGGAAAGATAGACTTGCGCAAACAATTGCAATCTCTAAATGAATGTAAGTGCTCACAGTATGCACAGTTTTATGAAAATATATTCTACCATTTAGACATAACATGGGTACGTACATACAGACTGACACCTAACGCTCAAAAGACGCAATATGAATCAGGAAGGTCCGAAACGGATAGGAAAATAGAAATGAGTTGAAAATATTTAATTTACAAACACTCCATTCTTATTTATATGTAAGACTTGTTTTTTAAAGGAAAGGTTTATCTCTTTTTTGACCTAACTTCAACAAGCGTATTGATTTAAATTTCACACTTTGGAGAAATATTGCACAATAGAAGATGGAAAGCGCTAACCAATAACGAAACTATAACTAATAAATGAAGAAAAACAAAGGGGAATACACTGGCCTATAGATGTTTTTGGAATAACAAAACGTTTGCAAAATCTTCGATACCAAACTAAACAAAAGAGAAAACTCGAGTTTCACTGCGTTGTATTTGAAGAGTATTGACACTACTACTACTACTACTATCTATTGATTAACCCTTGAAGTGATTTCGACGAGATAACACGTCCGCCAAGGGGAATTGAAAGACGATCTTATAAAAATGAGTCTTTTTTTACGGGCACCTATGAAATAAGGATATTTTTTATATTACAACGGAAGTGGTGTAGTATATTCGTTTTGCAACTTGCAGACTTCCGTGCGTACGTTCTAGCGTATTATCGTTCCGATAGATTCATTAGTGAACTCTTTTTTATGAAAATATTTCGTTGTAACACAAACAAATTTACTGATAGCAAATGTAACAAGGTTCTGGGAAGACAACTTTCTCATTAGGGCTAAGGAAGCCTCTCTCTCTCCTCAGAAATAGAGGACCATACTACGTACTCTACAAAAAATGATATACTAAACAGTCTTCCCCCCTCACACTGCCACCTATACAATAGATGGGAGAAATCTAACACTAATCTTTAACTTTCTGATTATTATAACATTTCCTATGGTACTTGCTTTCAATAGATGTGGTTATTATGTCATTAGTATGTGTGCTGAAAGGAAAACGCAATTATACTCAACTAATTTTTTGTATCCCTGTAGTACATCACCATACCGAATGATTACGAAACTTATAGTAAATGTTACCTTTTATGTAATTTTGTAAATTGATTAAAAAAAGGCTCATACATTATCCTCTTGGTAACTTTCTTTCAAACAAAATTATGTCGTTTATGCAACATCTTCTCTTAGCAATACCATACATACAACGAACAATCGAAATACTTTTTCGAAGCAGTCACCAACATTTCTGATACTCAATGAGAATGCATTTACCTCATAAACAAAATCATAAAACCCGGAATTATGTCCGAATTGAGGTATATTTTAGGATACACACACATATGAGCAAATGCTTTAATATTAAAGTACGAAAAAAGTGGAACACACTTGAAATTACAACATATGTTTTCCCTCCAGATGTATTTACTCTACTGGAAATTGTAAAACTGTGACGTACTCTATTTTCCACCTTTGAGATTTCATTCTATTTTTAAAAGAGTGAACAATTTGTCAATAAAAACTTTCTACATCGACTTTACACCGCAGAAAATATATTTTCATGTATCTATACTTTAACAATACCTACATATTTTCAAACTGACTGAGTCAATATTGCTGTGTTTTCAAAACCTTGATTTAAATGTAAAACCATAAACGATAAAAAACTAGTGTGATTTCCACTTGAAACTGTTTGAAATGTTACTTTTGGAGATTACAAGTCATAAATAATAATTTATAAGGTAAAAAGAAGGATTGAAACATGAAATTTCAATTCATATTCGAAGTATATAAGAACGTTAGGTTTTCATATCGAGCACCAGTCAACACTACAACTTTACACTTTCAATTCTCCTGTGAATAACTTCCAGTCAAAATGAAGGCCCTGTTTATCATGTTCTTGCTTGTGGTTGCCATGGCATTGGGTAAGCTTCCTTTGATTTTTTACCTTGTAAGAAATTAAAAAAAAAACTGTGTGTAACTTCCAATATCATTAAGTTATATGGGTGAATGATGATTTAACTTATCAACAATTGGAACAATACCACATCTATAATGTGGTGGAAATTTAATAGAGCATTTTTCTTAGTTCGATGCAACAAAAGAAAATAGAATAATTAAAATTCATTCATTTTAAACAACTGAACTAGATCACAACCTTTCTGTCTTAACCAGCCTTTAGTCGTTATTTTTTTAAATTTATATTATGTTTTGTAACATGAGTAGGTGCGTTGGTCTTTTCGACCGAACAATTTTTTATATCAGTTAGGAACTGTTTCAGGAATAGCCAAACACTTTTATAGGTGCATATCAATAAAAAGTATTTTAGAAAGTTATTTTTAAACATAAATCGCGAAGGCAGTCAAAAACAAATGCATAAATTCTAAAATATTAATTTAAAAGTATAAGATAATGTATAACAAATAAACATATTTTTATGTAATGTTATACAATTAATTTTTTTAATTAAAATTAAAAATTTTAATTTAACAAATATTTAATTATAACTAAGAAAAAGTGAATTGAAAAAAGTATATATTGCATACTCCATTTTGAATTCTGCTCTGTTAATTTGAGAAGACTCAGTTCAAACCGTTTGTGTATGGTCCTTGCAAGTATATTTACAATAGTCGCAGAATATTTGTCGTGTTTTTGCATTTTTTGTGTTGGAGCAGACATAACAACGTCCAATTTTACCAGTGCAGGGTCTTTTATTTTATTCGTAAAATTAATTTTGTAAATACTGATCGTTTTTTTTTTTTTCATTCGTGTGCTCTTTTAGTAACAGTGAAAGACCTTTTCATTTATAAAGCGCTACCAACAGCCACCCTGCACCACAAAAACATAGAAAAATGAATACGTACTATCCTACCAATTTGGACTAACGTCAGTAGGCCGCCGTGGTCAGTTTGACCAAACTTCTCTTTCGGATACCATAACTACTAGGAATTTCTCAATAATGTGACCAAACGAGGGGAGGTTGCTAGAGGACACTTCGAAGGTCAGCTACACAATAGCATTCCTCTCTATTTGAAAAGTTTTGGAAGGTACAACTGAAAAAGCATACACATATAACGGGAAAAGACCGACGCGCGACTAACGGCATGTTAAAAAATGCAACAAGGGAACAATACATAGCCTATACAGCCCAATATACGCTATGAAGTAGTTGGTAAATCGCTGCTAGGAACCTTTAGTGAGGAGGAACCTTTAGGAACCTAAGTGGAGGAGAGGAACCTTTAGGAACCTAAGTGGTATTATTAACTGTCGCCATGTTGGAATAGAAAGACGGCGTTGAAAAAGGAATATTTTCAGGGGTTCCCATGAAAGAACAATCTTTTTTTTACATAACCCACCAAATGGTTTCGACGAGATATATTATCCATCGAAATTTAACCAATTCCACTCTTATGACAAGATACCACTCCAAAAAGATTCTTTTATTCTGATAACGAGATCAAGATATGATCAGATTTTTATTCCATAGACCAAATTCCTGTCTATTGATCCCAGGTCGCTTTTCTTCTAATGACGATACATGTCTTCGAAACCACAACCAGAAGAGTTAAAAATGTAGTGATGAACATTAAAGGATGATGTGTAGTAACAGTATCAATCGGAAATTAAAATTGAAATGCTAAAAATCTACTCACCTCTATTCACTCAGAAGAAAAATTAGGAACAGAAAGACGTAGTAGACTATGTAGAAACAGGAAGTCGACCTCGAGAAAGGAATATTTTCATAAGGGCTTCGAATGTAATAAGGATATTTTTTTACATAACCCTCCAATTGATTTCGACGCGATATATCATCCATCAATATTTAACCACTTCTACTAATGCCAAGATACCACTCCTTTAAGATTCTGTCTATTTTATTCTGTTAACAAGATCAAGATCTGGTCAGATTTTTTTCCATAGACGAGATACCTAGTCTAGCGAGATTTGGTCGCTATTCTTCTAATGACGAGATATATCTTTTAAACAACAGCCAGAAGGGTTAAAACGGTAGTGATGAACATTAATTCATGATGTGTCGTAACAGTATATGTTGCAATTGGGAATCAAAATTAAAGTGCTAAAAATCTATTCAACACTGAGAAAAGTAGTAGCAGACAACTAAAATGTTTGCTGAGTGAAAAATCGTTCCATTTACTCTTTCTGGAAAACTTTTGCTCATTGCTAATAAGTATACTTAAATCATATCCGTTGGCAATGCTATAAAAAGCTAAATATTGTTTGTATTAAATAAAATGTTTTCTAATGCTTAAAAGTTATGAAACAATTCTCGCAAATCTGCTATTTTGTCGATAATTGTTATCAAAAACAGTAATTGATTGTATTTATTTGAACTGTTAAAAGTTCTTGAAGTAGCATTGCTGTTTCATATCTAATCAGATATGAACAATACATTCAAACAACAAACGTTAGATGTGTTACGAATAATCATACTAATTTTTTCAATTTCTTTCTTTTATAGTTCAAGCTGGTACACACCGTAAGTTAACATGAAATATCTCAATATTCCCAAATTCTGAAACACCAGTAAATGCGTAATATCTATTTTTGTACTATGTGACTCATGTATATTTTCCATGCATGAGCATCTGAACGTGGTTCCAATTTACGTGGCGTTGACCTCGTATCTTTACCTTCGGGTTTCATCTGAGACAGTCGCCAATATCCTGTTATGTTGCTTCAGTGGTGTGAAGTAAATTGAAATACCTACGAACCACGATTCAGGAAATTAATTACAAAGTTAATGTGATACATAAATTTATTTTCAAGAAAATATTTTTACGTATCGTAATATCTCTTAAAAATCATCATGTAGTAAATTTAAAAAATAATTTACTATTTTTTTATTTTATTTTATATGTATTATGTTTACATTAAATTACACGACATGAGATGGGAGAGAACTGCACAGTAACGGTGCAATTGTTGATCCTTTACATTGCACATTTTTTAAACCGTACCGCAAGTACAATAGAATTAGGAGAAACGTTCATAATAACTTTTTAGAACCAAGTTTGAGAGTATTGCTCGTGTTTTCTCTGTAACTGAAATGTTTCAATACATGTACGAAAGATAGGTCACAAAGTATTTTATGCAATGCTCTATACAGTTTTTATTTATCCTAGTTTTCAATTTTTCATTTAAAAAAATAAGCTGATTAAATCAGTATAAGTCCCTTATTCCTGGTATTTTTCTTTTCAGATTACCACGTTGAGCAGAAACCTGGTAAGATAATTTCTAACTTACTTTCCTTTATTTCGTGCGTTACGTTGCAATTTACCCGAAACTTAAACTCATTTAAGCTTAACTCGTTTTTTTTTTCATGCTTTAAACTCATTTCAGTATGAAACATTCAGATTAATCTAATCTTTATTTATATAGTTTAGATATATTTTGCTGATTAGCATGTTTTTTTAACACTAATATCAGAAATTCTAGTCTGTTCACAAAGAAAAAAAGTTTGTTTGAAATGATTCTGTTTGATTTCAGACCTCCATCACCTTGCTAGAGAGAATAGATTATTTTACAATTTTTTATCAAAGATGTCTAAAAATCAAGATTTTTTGAGAAATTTTAACATTTTATGATGTTCTGAAAAATAATTTCTTTATTATTACCTTTGACTGAAGGTCCAAGCAATCATTGTATTGTATAGAGTATTATGACACAAAAATTAGTATAATAGATCATTTCAATGTGTTCAGTACTCATTGTTTGAGCAAAGCATCTTATTGCAAAAACACAGTTGCTCAGAAATTGAGTTTAAAAATTTGGAAACATGTTTGTTTATCTTGACTGTACAAAATACAAAGTACATTAAAGTGACCTAATAAGAGATACTTTTTTAAAGTTGCGTTGGTGACTGTCTAGTGAAAAATTTAACTAACATTTTTTTTTACTTATAACACTGTCACTGGAACTGTTTTGAAATGTTGAGGGATAGTGAAATATAACTTTGTTTTTGTAATTGTTTTAGTTCTTATACTATTATTAACAATGTATCTTGTTTTTCTTTACGAAACAGCAAGCGATGACAGCAGTATGTATATCATTTTTATTTCATATTTAAAGTTTTAAATAATATGATCTAGCTTTTAACATTAGGTCATCCTTTTTACTAGCCTTTATTGTTAAAATGCAACGGCTATGAGTCAAGTGCCATTCTGGTTTCGTTTGGGCATTTGACTTTCCTAGTAGAATTGGGAAATATCATACGAATGAATATTAAAACATTACCAAATTTCCTCAAAGGTCACGATAAAATGTTTGAAATTGGTTGTGTTACTTGTAACTCTATCTTCGTATATCATTTATGATTAGTTTTAAACAGTCAATTTCGTATTGACGCAAAATTGTCGTAACTGTGCAATACCGATTTTAATTGAAATCTAGGACACCAATTTATTTCTTATACTAATCAGATCATAACAGATTATAAATATGGGCATAATTTCTATACAAAAATGTTTATTGAATAATTGTCCCTGAAAACATTGAAATTTATCATATTTATTTTCTTTCTTTACCTAGCCATCTTCGATAATGCTGCCTCTTTCATCAACGGAATCATTCCTGGATAAAATTTTGCTATGTAAATTATCTACATAGACGTTTGGATGAAATAAAAATGACTGTAGCAATGTATTTATCTTGATTTAATGACGAATAATGCAAATTATACAAATTTTACTTACGATTTCTAATATTCTGAATATTGAATTCACATGCAAATGATTTCACATGCGGAAACTATCCAAAACAACCTATAAAATAGTATTAAGAGTTATTGTAATATGCGTTTTCTAGTAAAATATATCACTTGATTATGCAAATTAGGAAAAATATGTTTGTCGATCTGAGACGAAGATTTTAAATCGAAATAGTAGATCAGCGTTACAACAAGAAATTATTTGTATTTAACTGACGACCATATGTTTGACATACAGTATCCTTTCGATAAATAGATAAAATGCATAAATTTAAATAAAATCCATATATCTTTTCTTACAAATATCCTTAAATTTGAATGAAAATTTTACTTATATGCAAATATTATTATGACGTATCCTTAAATAATTGAAGGAAATGATAAGATTTGGTTAATAGTTATACGTTTATTTATTGTTACATGGGGTCTAACTTACTTTAACAGGAATAAGGTTGCTGGATTTTATTTTAAATTTTAAAGTGGAAAATTGTAAATTCGAGCTCAGTAACAAAAAGGGTATTTTCTCTCATATTACGTTGTTCAAATCTACGTTTAGATGTCCTCGTATCTTTCCCTTGGCGATTGATGCATCCTGGATTATAATTATAATTACCAATTAGCAATCCTCTCATAATAATATATAATCCTAATAAATATAACAAAATCTGCATATAGCTCACAGAGAGACATGAGTTGCATCCTTAATTTTGTAGGAAGTTTGTTCATTGTTTTATCATTCTTAAACAAGAACCAACCTACAATTGTCATTTCAAATAAAAACGCATTAGCTTCACCCACAAAAGTGTTTAAACACTAAACATCTTCGATAGTTAATAAATTTCGAAATTAACGTCGTACTTGAGAAATACTGCGAGGTATTGCCGACTTGTGTCCTTAAATGTCAGATATAAACGAGCGTGCACGTTCTGTTACATTTCTTCAGATGTGCAGTGAACACTCTAAGGTTTCCTCCATAAATATTTAATCAGTTTTCTAATGACGATGTTTGCAAATTTTTTTACGCTGATGAAATCAAGATATCATCTGTTTCCTCATGATGACGAGAATTTCTGGTCAGTTTTTTGATAAATATGGGGTACCACATTGAGACAACCACCAGGGGGTTAAGGCATATAAAACACCGGATGAGAAAAAATAAAGTTTCTTCCATTAAAATATATTCCTACAAGCTAAATACCCGTGCTTAGCTTAGGAGTACTATTTAAGATCACAGAAAATTTATTTTATGTAGTATGAAATAATTATAAACATGCTCGATATCTATAAAGTAAAGGAAAATAAGTAACAATGTATCGCATTTTTTAAAGAAAACCATTGTACTTTTGGGTAAAGTTTTTTTTTTACATACATAAAACTTCAATTTAAGCTAGATTTTTCGTCCGCCACTAAGGCTGCAGAATATCGAGACTGTCAGGTGTGATTACACGTGAACAAGCTACGTACAACTAGCCATGGCTGAAACAGTCACTTTATAAAACGAAACTTTACATGCACAAAATAATTTTTTGAAAGATAGTCGAAGCAAAAGGTTTAAAAAGCCCATTTTTTTTTGTCAACAGTATGGAATATCCAAGAAAGTTCAATTAAACGTTTTTTACATACGCTAACCGTTCTATTAATTGCTTTTATTTATTGATGGAAACACCTAAAAGACCATATGAGCCTTTTCTCACCAGTGGGAAATCTTCAGGTTGTATAATCACCTTGACATCCCGATACACCGCTAGATGCTCCATCCTAATTTCACAGGGGGTGGCTTATGTTATGAGGAGGGACATGTGAGACTGGTATTCAAACATGGTTCTTTATTATGGCGTATCGAAAAAATCGAAGTTTCTTAGATGTTTTTGCGGTAGTGCGGAAAAGTTGTGGACTCCCATCATTAAAAACCGTGCGTAATCTTAAAACTATGGGTAAATTTATTCTGTATATATATATATATATATATATATATATATATATATATATATATATATATATATATATATATATATATATAAGAATACTCAATAGCCAGTTACGTAATTCATATATAGGACCGGAAGAAGGGGAAAAAGGATTTTTTATGTAAGCAATAAAAGTCATAAATAAAAAAATCCACATCTCTTTTCTTACATATATTCTTAAATTTGAAAGAAAACTTTATTTATATACAATATTAAAACTTATTCTTAAAAGAATGGAGGAAATGATAAGATTTGGTTTATAGTTAAACGTTCAATTTTTGTTACATAAGGTGTAACATACTTCAACAGGAAAAAGGTTGCTGGATTTTATTTCAAATTTTAAAATTGAATCTTGAAAATTCCAGATCAGTTACAAAATTGCTTTTTCTCTGATATTACATTAAAAAAATTTAAGTGGTGTTGTGACCTTATCTTTCCCTTAGTGATTGATTCATTATAATTAATTATCATTATAATTAATTGACCATAATTAATTACCAATTACGTATCCTTTCATATTAATATTTCATACTAATAGAGATTATAACATGGGCGCACAGATAGAAATTAGTTGGATCCTTAATTTTGTAAGAAGTCTGTGCATAGTTTTATCATTCTTAAACAAGAGCTAACCTACAAATCTCATTTCAGATGAAAAAGCAACAGTTTCACCCACAAAACTGTTTAAACATTAAACATCTTCAATATAGTTAAATTTTGAAATTGAAGTAAAATTTCAAACTTTGCGAATGTAAGGTATACGTAACTGTAACTAACGTCACACTGGAGCAACATTGCAGGGTATTGGCGACATGTGTCCCTAAATGTGTGAGATAAACGAGCAGGCACTTTCTGTTGCATCTCTTGCAATAGGCAGTAAACACTCCAAGATTTCATCCATCAAGAATTGAACGGTTTTTCAAATGGCGATATATGCAAATATTTTACGTTGACGAAATCAATATTTCATCAGTTTTCATCTGATGACGAGAAATTATGGTCAGTTTTCTGATAAATATGAGGTACCCCATTTAGAGTTCATACCACCAGACAGTAGAAAGCATATAAAAAAGACCTGACGAAGAAAAATAAACTTTATTTCATCCTAATATATTCCTACTACCTAAATACCTGTGCTTTGATATTAAGTACTCTTTAAAATCACAGAAAACTGCTTTTATACAATAAATTTTTTTTTATTTCCAAAGGCAAGGCTGGGTACAGATTGCAAAGACAGATCCAATACATGATACAATACAGAAATACAATACAGTACAGAATTGACCGAAGTCATTGTAGCCTTATACAAGGCCAGAAGTGATGGTCACTTGTGAAGGGGTACTCAATGCGTGGGACCTTCATTGTCCCTAACAAAGGACAGCACAATTTACATCTATGCCCTGATTCGGATTCGAACCAGGAACCTTCCTATCCAGAGGCCAACACCTTGAACACTAAACCGGTTGGTCGGCATACACTAGAAATAATTATACTTAATAATATAAAAATTTGGATAAAGACTTTTTATGTATAAAACTTCTCTGTAAACTACATTTTTCGTCCGCCCCTATGTCTGCATAATCACGAGACTATCAGAAAAGATCACACTAGAACAGGCTACGTACAACTAGACATATGAGAAACAGTTATTTTATAAAACGAAACATTACAAACACAAAATAATTTTTAGAAAGATGATCGAAAATAAAGGTGGTTGAAAAAGCCCATTTTCGTGTCAAAAGGATGGAAAATCCAAGAAAGAACCATTGAACATGAGCTTAAAGTTCTTTTAATTGCTTTTTTTTATTAAAGGCAACACCTAAAAGACCATATGAGGACTTCCTCAACAGGGGGTAGGGGGTGTTCTTCAGGTTGTATAATCACCTTAACATAACGATACACCACTAGATTGTAAGGGATATCCATCCTAATTTCACAGGGGGTGGCTTATATCGTTGGTATAAAACTAACTGATAGGGACATGTGAGCCTAGTACTCAATCATGGTTCTGTATGTTACCACATGGTATCATAGAGATCTTGAAAGCGATGTCAGGTGTTAGAAATGTTTTATACGATACTACTGGCCCACTTCTGAGGCATCAGCGAGCCATTACCGAACGTGAAGTAAGTTGGAGAATAGAAAAACCAAATAAGGCCTCCTTCATAGGCGCAACACGGTGAGGTACCTGTACGTCGTCAATATGAATGAATTCCATGCCTAAAAATGTGTATTGGGAAAAGAAAAGAAATACAGAGGTATCTATCAGAAGTAAAATGCAAGTTATTAGTTATCCTGGAGATTACAAAAATAAAAAATGTCATAAGATAAGAATAATTAGAAAGTGTCTCGCTCAGCGACTAAATAAAAGATAATTATTTAGTCTAAATAAAAGATAATTATATTTCTTATTAACCAAATGACATTATTTCATAAAAAATAAATAATATAAAATACTACTTATATAACTTAATATAAATTTTAAATATAATTCTGCATAAAATATATTGTATATCTTAAACGTTCTCTTATGGGAGATTTCATGTATATTTTCATATTGAAACCTTATTATTATCTTCAGTTACGAAAGAAATTTCGTGTTTGATGTATCAATTATAATTTTTCCCAATCATAATTTCACCTTTCAGCTTGCAGTCTTCTCTGCATGAATTCTAACCACATTTTACTCTCTCGGTCAATAGAATATTTCCAGATGTTTATATTCTAAAGAAATGAGCAATATAGAATGTTTTTAACAGATTGTATCCTAAGGAAATTAACAATGTAATATTTTATAAGGAATTATATTCTAAGGAAATGAGGAATGGAATCTTAATAAGGGATTCTATTATAAGGAAATGAACAATACAATATTTTCATTGGATTAAATTCTTAAAAAAATGAGAAATATTATATTTTTCTAAGCAAATAAAGCCATTTATTACTCAATAAAAACTATATTCTAAGAAAATATGCGTTTTTTGGAGACACTACTCCACTCAGAAATCTCGAAAAGTACTCTTAAATGGTTAAAGATTTCAACACTACTGGTGACTGTCTCAACGAAGTATCAGGTCTTTAGCAAATCTGGATGGATGAGATATCTCGTCATAAGGAAAAACTGACCAAATATTGATGTCATCGTCATCTAAACATCGACAATACCTCGATGATCAGATATCTCGTTGTTAGCAAAATTGGTCCTATCTCTGTGAATGACGTGTTATCTCATGGAAACTATTTGGAGGGTTACGTGTATAAAGTAAATGTTACGAAAATAACAAATCCACATCCGAAACTTGTCAACACGAAACAACAATTTAAACAGAATCTGAATATGTGTTTATTAGATGCAATTGTTTAAAAGCAATTTACTACAGAAGAAAATGACATCGATGTTTCCTTTAGGTATGAAGGTTCATTGTTTTCAAATGTTGTCGATTTTTAAATGCAAGCACTTCATTACTTTGTGTAAAATTACTAAAGCAAAGAATAAAGCCACTTAAATAAAAATACATATTTTATTGTTATGAAATGGAACTTCATAATAGTTTCTATACGGTCACTGTTCTGCAATTTCAAAATTCACTAACGATAATGAATCATTCCTTATGTGATTACTTTTTGCGTTTATTGAAAAGCAGACAGAATTTTAAATCTTTGCACTTTGTTTTAAGTAGAATGGAAGGTAATGCATGTAAGATCCTCATCATGTAGACTTTGAGATAAATCACATTGTCTTCCTCATTTACACTACAATATCAAGCCAATATTGCATATTGCAGTGCAAATGTAAGCGTGTCTTTAATTTTAAGATACTTTCATAGGTATAAACGTTAATTTTATTCCGCGGAGATTAAATATAAATTTATTAGTAAAATGTACATAATATTTCATGCATTTCTAAACGAAGTTTTTATTTATTTTTGTTGAATTTCAGGTAATTTATAGATCTTAACTATACAAATTCTACACATTTCCAAAATTGCAGACTTAATAGTTTAGTTACGAATATCGCATACAGATTGTATTTACAAATTATGCAGTAGTGTGCAAATATAACTGAAATTCCGTGTAATGTACAGTTAATTTAGTTCATTTTCTAATTTCAAATAATAGTAAAGAATTGTGTAAGTTAAATTCAATCAGTAATGGGGAATTTACGGTTCCTGATACATGTACAGAACTATAAGCAGATTATAAATTACTTTTTGCATCATTGTTCTTAAATCCTCATACTGAGTAGTTACGAAACTAATGGAAAATTTTACCTTTCACGTAATTTTGTAAATTTGATATATAGAGGTCCTTACAGTATCCTCTATTTAACTTTCTTTGAAACAACATTATTTCGTTTCTGCAATATCTTTACATAGCAGTACCATGCATTCAAATAGGAATCAAAACATTTTTTCAAAGCAATCGCCAGCATTTATGAAATTTAATGAAAATGTATTTACCTGAGCAATCATATCATCAAACTAGAATTCCGTAACGATTTGAGTAGTATTTTAGGATGTACACACAGATATACAAATACTTTAATATTAAAGTATATAAAAATTGGAAACTTCACTTGAAAAGAAATGGTATATTTTCTCCCGTTATATTTACTCTACCTGAAATTGTAAGACTGTGACGTAGTCTATTTTCTACATTTGAGATTTCAATCTATTTTAAAAGGATGAAAAATTTGTCAATACAAAACATTCTACTTTAACTTTACACACTATAAAATATTTCAATATATCTATATTTAACTAACCGTATATATGTTTACAAACCGACTGAGTAAACCACTTGCAGTGTTGACTAAACCTTGATTTAATTGTAAAACCATAGACGATAAAAAATAGTACTATATTGAGTTTTACAGCTGAACTGTTTGAAATGCCAGTTTTTCAAATTACGAGCTATAAATAGTAATTTTATGTGTTAAAAAGAAGGAATAAAACATGCAATCAAATCGTAAGCGTAGTATATAAGTACGTTGTGTTAACATATTCGAGAACTATTCAACATTACAACTTTACAATTTCCGTTCCCTTGTGAAACTTCCAGTCAAAATGAGGGCAGTGTTTATCATGATCTTGCTTGTGGTTGCCTTGGCAATGGGTAAGTTTTCTTTGGGTTTTACATAATAAGAAATAAAAAAAATGTATTTCTGTTTTAAAATTAGTATACGTAATCTCCAAATTGATTATATCATTCCCCGGTAATGTCATTGATTGCCTATGGTCGTGGAAGTATTCAAATGAAACTAACATGTTTCGCTTAAAGGATTAAAACAATCTGTGTAACTTCGAAAATCGTTCTTTTATCTGAGAGATTGATAATTTAACTTATATAACATCAATTTGATTCCACATCTATACGGTGGTGTGAATTTAAAAGAGCACACACACTTTTTTCTCAGTTCAAAATAACTAAAGAACAAAAATTAAAATGCATTGATTTCAAACAACTGAACTGAATGACAAATTTTCTGTGCCTAACAACACAACAAGGAAACAATATATAGCCTATATAGCCCAATATTCTCTATGAAGTAGTTGGTAAATCCCTGATAAGAACCTTAAAGTGGTAATATCTTATATCGTCATTAGAAGAAAAGCGACCTTGCCTCGATAGAATAATAGAATAATAAGATGAATGTTAGAATAATAAGATGGCCTTGAAAAAGGAATATTTTCAGGGGTTCACATTAAATAAGGATATTTTTTTACATAACCCTCCAAAAGGTTTCGACGAGATAAATCATCCATGGAAATTTAACCACTTCCAATCTAATGCCAACATACCACTCCAACAAGATTCTGTCAGTTTTATTCTGTTCACTAGATGAAGATATGATCAGTTTTTTTATTCCAAAGGCGAAATTCCTATTCTATCGAAATTCCTATTCCAAACAACAACCAGAAGGATTAAAACTTTAGTGATGAACATTAAATGATCATATGTCGTAACAGGACATGCTGCAATCGGAAATTAACATTGAAAAGCTAAAAATCTACTCACCTCTATTCACTCAGAAGAGAAATTAGAAACAGAAAACTAAAACATTTGTTAGGTAATAAATCTCTGAGATCGTTCCATTTACTCTTTCTACAAAACTATTTCTGATTACTAATAAGTGTATTTAAATCAGATCCGTTGGAGATGCTTTAAAACGGTAAATGTTGTTTATATTAAAAGGTATGTTTTCTAATATTTAAGAGTATTTAATAACGAAAGCAGTAATTTATTATATTTATTTAAAAAGTACTTGAAGTAGCATTGCTGTTTCATAACCAAGTAGAAATGATCAATGCATTCAAGTTATCACGATATTAGATGTGTTACGAATATCCATACTAATTTTTCTATATCTTTCTCTTTCAGTTCAAGCTGGTACACACCGTAAGTTACCATGAAATATTTCCATAATGTCAAACAAATTCTGAAACACCAAAAAATAAGTAATTTCCATTTTTTGTAGTTTGTGAGCATGTGACCGTGCTTCAAAATTACATCTTGTTCTCGAATCCTTTGACTTCATGTTTGATCTGGGACAGATCGCCAATAACCTGTCATGTTGCCCTAGTGGTGATAAGTAAATTGAAATACCTACCAACCATGAATTAAAAAATTAATTACAAAGTTAATGTCATATATAATTTTTATCAAAGTTAATGATACATAGAATTTTATTTTCAAGAAAAGTATTTTTAAGTATTTTAATATTTTTCAAAAATTATCTTGTAGTAAATTTAAAACATTATTTACTGATTTGATTTTATTTTATTCGAAATATTTTTACAATAAAATTACGTGAATAAAATTACGTATTAGACAGTAACGCTGCAATTGCATTCATTTGATTACATTCTCTGCCTTGGATATTTCATAAACCATTCCGCATATCAAATAAAAAGAAAATTTCATAATGTTTAGAACGAAAATTTAGAGTGTTGCTCGTTTTTTCTCTATAAATATAATGCATCAATACAAGTACATAAGAAAGTTCACAAAATATGTTATGCAATGCTCCTTGCAGTTTTCATATATCATAACTTTCAATTATTTTTATTCAAAAAATTAGTTGATTAAATTAGTACATATCCCTCTTTTACCTAATTTATGGAATTATTTTCAGATTACCACGTCGACAAGAAACCTGGTAAGATATGTTTTATTAACTCACTTTTCTGAATTTCATGTGTTAAGGTGTACCTACAGACGGGAAGGGTTTTGAAAATATGATTTCAAGCATACAATTTTTTAACTATAAGTCCTTCTTATAAGTCAGTCTCTTTTCAGTATATATAAATATAGTATATATAAATCGATAATTTACATGTTTTTTTAACAATGTTATATGAAATTCTAACATGTTCACGAAGAAAAGATTTTTTTTAAAATTATTTCCAAATATATTCTTTATTTTTCAACCCTCCATCAAGTTGCTAGAGAGAATAGATTTTTAATAATTTTTTCAGGAATTTCAACATTTTAAAATGAACTGAAAATGTATTTCTTTACTGATAACTTTGATTAAGGGTCAAAAAATCCACTATATTATTGAAATTATTATGTCACAAAAATCATAATAATGGATACTTTCATTGTGTTCAGTACTCATAAAGTTTTGGAAACATGTTTGTATATGTTGTTTCGAAATATTGATCGATTTTTGCCAAAATACATTCCAATTAAACGGAAAAAAATTTTCAGGAAATTTTTTTGAATCAGTTGGTTTGGGTAAAGGTTGCAAAATATGAGACACCTAGCTTTCTTAATATGATATTGTGCATTCACAATAACAAAGAAATACAATTGTGACAAAAAAGTATATTTAATATCAAATTCATTTATGTATGTAACAAATTATTATAATTATAATTAATTATATTATAAATAATTATAATTATTATAATTAAATTATAATTATGAAACACAGTTTTACATAATTTAAATTTGTTTTTGTAATTGTTTTAGTACTTATAGTGTTAATTACAATGTACCTTGTTTTTCTTTACGAAACAGCAAGCGATGACAGCAGTATGTATATCATTTTTATTTCATATTTAAAGTTTTAAATAATACGATCTAGCTTTTAACATTAGGTCATCCTTTTTATTAGCCTTTATTGTTAAAATGCAACGGCTAGGAGTCAAGTGCCATTCTGGTTTCAATTGGGCATTTGACTTTCCTAGCATAATTGGGAAATATCATGCGAATGATTATTAAAACATTACCAAATTTCCTCAAAGGTCACGACAAAATGTTTGAAATGGGTTATGTTACTTTTAACTCTATCTTCGTATATTATTTACGAATAGTTTTAAGCCGTCAATTTCGTATTGGTTTGACGCAAAATTGTCATATGTGTACAATACCGATTTCAATTGAAATCCAAGTCACCAATTTATTTCTTATACTCCTCAGAACATAACAGCTTATTAATGAGGGCATAATTTATTTACAAAAATGTTTTATTGAATAATTGTCCCTGAAAAGATTGAAATTTATCATATTTATTTTCTTTCTTTACCTAGCCATCTTCGACAATGCTGCCTCTTTCATCAACGGAGTCATTCCTGGATAAAATTCTTCTATGTAAATTATCTACATAGACGTTTAAATGAAATAAAAATGACTGTGACAATGTATTTATCTTGATTTACTGACAAACACAGCAAATTATACAATTTTCACTTACGATTTTCAATATTCTGAATGTTGAATTCATATGGAAACTACTCAAAACAACCTATAATATAATATTAAGAGTTATTGTAATATGAGTTTTCAAATTGTTTCTAGTGTAATTGAGTTCAAAATAATAGAACCTCTTTGCAACAAGAAATTATTTGTATAAATTTAGCACAGGTAGAAGGGAAAAAAATGTTTTCACTATGTAAGCAATAAAATGCAAAAAATTCCAAACACTTTTCTACATATATTATTAAATTTGAATGAAAAATTTACTCATATACAATTATTATTACAACGTATTCTTAAAGGATTGAAGGAAATGATAAGATTTTGTTAATAGTTATACATTATTTTTTGTTGCATGAGGTCTAACATCCTTTAACTAGAAAAAGGTTGCTGGATTTTATTTTAAATTTTAAAGTGGAATATTGAAAACTCCAGCTGAGCAACACAGAGTGTTTTTCCTCTCATATTACGTTGTTCAAACAACCTGTTGTTGTCTTCGTATATTTCCCTTAGTGATTGATATATCCTGGATTATAATTATAAATACCAATTTCCAATCCTCTCACAATAATATATAATTCTAATAAATGTAACAGAATCTGCATATAGCTCACAGAGAGAAATGAGTTGCATCCTTAATTTTGTAGGAAGTTTGTACATTATTTTATCACTCTTAAACAAGAGCCAACCTACAATTGTCATTTCAAATAAAAACGCATTAGCTTCACCCACAAAAGTGTTTTAAACATTAAACAACTTCGATAGATGTTAAATTTCGATATTGAAGGTAAAATTTAAAGACTATGCGATTGTAAGGTATAGGTAATTTTAATTAACGTCGCACTGGAGCAACATTCCGGGGTATTGACGACTTGGGTCCTTAAATACCTGAGATAAACGAGCTTTCACGTTTCTTTGCATATCTTCCGATGGGTAGTGAACACTCCAAGGTTTCCTCCATCAAGATTTAATTAGTTTTTCTAATACAAATACAAATACAAATATTGACGACCATCTACAGGCTCAAGCCCAACAAGGCAAGTCCTTTGTTTATGAATCCACCAATTTCCACTGACTATCCAATTGTATCGTAAATTCGTACGCTCCCTTTGAATTAACTATATTTTCTGGCAACGCGTTACAACTGTCTATTACCCAATTAAAGTAGTAGTTTTTCCTTAAATCCCGATTAAAATGTGTCTGTTCAATTTATACCCATGGCCCCTTGTTCTGTTATCTCTATTGAAATTTAATACCTCTGTGTCCCCTTGTTTTACCAACTTGAAAAGCTGAATCAAATCCCCCCTCCTTCTTATTCTTTCCAGTGTATACATGTTTAGCTTACTTAAACATTCATTATAGTCGAGATATGCTATCCCTATTTATTATTTTTGTAGCTCTGGGTTGAACCCTTTCAATTAATTATATATCCTTTCTCATATATGGAGCCCAGAATTGTACACCATATTCTATATGTGGTCTTACTAAGCCCTTATATAACGGCAAGATTATATTCTTATCCCTTGAAGTTACAGTCTTTTTAATATACCCCAATAACCTATTAGTCTTTTTACCCGCAGCTGAACATTGGTGTCCCATTTTAAAATCCCTGTGAATTATCACACCAAGATCCTTGACTGTTTCTCCCACCTTTACCTTTACTCCCTGACGATGTTTGCAAATTTTTTCAGTTGACGAAATCAAGATATCATCAGTTTCCTTCTGAAGACAAGAGATTCTGATTAGTTTTTTGATAAATATGAGGTACTTCATTGAGACAACCACCAGGGGGTTAAGGCATATAAAACACTTGATGAGAAAAATAAATTTTCTCCTATCCTAATATATTCCTGTCAGCTGAATACTACTAAATATAAAAGCGATTTCAAAAAACAATTTTTTTCGATATCGCTTTTCTAATAGTAAAGAAAGGGTTCTCTCTGGGTTCAATAAACATAGTACAAAATATTTTTTTGATTGGATAATATCTTCCGCCCCCGCATCGCACTTGTATTTTGGAGATTTGGGTAAAATTTGGCAATTTTTAGTCGGCGTAGGAAATATAATTATTTTTACTATTGTTATTCTAATAGTGCGGAAGAGGTGCCCACTGGGTTCAATAAGAAAGGTGTAAAATATTTTTTGATCGAATAATATCTTCTGTTCCCGCATCGCAATTGAAATTTTGCTATTTTTGAAGAAAAGTGCGCTTTTTCTCGTCTTTTCATGCTCCCTGTTTCTGACAGGAAGTGAAAGGAGGGGAGGGTGTTCACAGTTCACATTCCTCTGCAGATATATCTGAAGTAGGTTTGAATCTGGTCATTTACAAACTATCGACATCGAACCGTTTAATATCTCTTACTGATCATAAGTACCAACAATTAACTAACTCCGTTTGTATCTAAATCATCACAAATGCGACTTGGCCTCCCTTCAACTGCTATGGTTGCCGACAGGTTTGGAGTCTTGGACCGGGCTTCAAGTGTTCAGGACTCATAACTAGAAACAACTCAGATTTGGTGGTTGACAAAAACACAAGTAGCGAAGGGAAAAGGCTAAAGTTAGATAGGATTTAAAATTTGAAGTCTTAAAGCAAAGATCGGGCATTACCGTTGAAATGGCTGTACTTCGATGGTCGTAAAGATTCTACATTCATAGAGGAGAGAGTACATACTAAAAGATACACGAGAAATGCAAAAGAAGAACATTTATCTCTTATTGAAGAACCGGGTTCATGCTACATCACTCATTTGAGTCCATCATTTGGCACCGCAAAACAGATTTCCGCAACTATTATCGGATATTTTGAAGGGATCACAAGAGATCTTTCACAGCTTCTAGCAATTGGCTGTGACAGCACATCTGTTAGTACCGAATGGAAATCCGGTGTAATTTAGTTTTTGGAATTGAGACTTGGTAAACTTCTGCAGTGGGTAATATGTGTACTGCATTTTAATGAACTAACTCTGAGGTATCTGTTTGAAACGTTGGATGGGCCAATAAATGGTCCAAAATCATATTTTGGTAATATTGAGAAGGCGCTCCTTACAAGTGAAACTTTGCCAGTGATAAATTTCGAAATTTTTGACGGCGAGTAACCAACAACTGATAGACGTGACTTAAGCAAGGATCAAATGTACTTATAGAAAAAAAATCAAGCGGTGCGATTGGGTAATTGTTCTGATGAACTGAGTAGACGCAGTCCTGGTCCATTATCACTTTCACGCTGGCAAACAACAGCGAACAGAGTTCTAAGACTATATGTTAGTTCTCCAGATCCTACTTTGAAATTGAAACAAATCGCTGAGTTTGTTATGAAAGTTTACACTCCAAACTGGTTTAATATATAGTCTAAACATTCGCTGAAATATGGAGCTAAGCATGTGTGGAATACTATTTCTAGATTCAGGTATTCATCTCAAGGACGTCGTTGATGGTGTAATGTGTAGAATTCGTTCTTTGCTCATCCTGAGAATATCTTGCTGTGTATGTTGAAAGATGAAAGACCGCTTCCAATGTAAAGTCAGTACATGTATTTCTCCCACCAAAACTGAATTTTGAAGCTGCTGACTATAAGGAATTGATTGACTGGTCATCAATTACTATTACTTCGCCACCAATCCTCCGTGATATATACACTGTCGTATGTAGTTCCATTGTGCATGATAAGAAAAATCCAGAATGGGACTTAGTTCACTTCCCATGTCACACGCAGGCAGTTGAACGGTGTGCAAGTTAGTGACAGAAGAAACCCCTGAGGTTTATGGGTTTCAATGTAGAGACGGGTTCATTAGATCCACATTCCTTTAATGATTTATTATGCCTGAATTCGACCGTATGGCTGATTTCAAGCCTCTTCCTGCTGATTAAGTGTAAGTAAACTCTTGGTATTGGCATATCATAACATTCTATGGTTACTATATTATTAACAAATATTATATTAATATATTACAACTCGGCTATCTATATATATAATTCTCTTACGTGGCTCACGAAAAATATGTTATTTATAATCGCGTTTTGGCAACACTGTACGATTGTTTGTTTATCGCGAAGTCTCGCGCATCGATTGAATTTATAGCGTTATCGGATGAAATTTTATTGAAAAAAAAAGGAAATTTTAATGAGCTGTTGCAGTTAGTTTATAATAGAAATCAAAGAAAGCGGAGGATCTTTTCAGGGCCATTCAAAAAACGGTCCTTTTCAGAGCCAACAATTATAGTTCAACAAGACGCTTGCACTACAACTTTCGGCAACAAAATCAATGAAAAAGTGTGGGTCGTTTGAGTGCTGGGAAAATGTACACACAAACAACATGCTGGGTATTCAATTTCCAAAGCAACGCTCACATTTCGAGTCAAAATTTGCACAAAGTTTTCATTTGAATTCTGATTTTAGAGATACTGTACATATTTTTTCTGTAATACAGCAAATTTAGATTTTAAAAACGTTTTTTTGGTAACATATTTTGTAAACAATCCCTTCTGCTAGGACACATGTCTTCATTGAGGCGAGCGAAGGGAGCATAGGTTCGCGCAGTGAACCAATGAGGATTGCGAAGCAATCCTCCGGAGGTTGGCGAGCGTTAGCGAGCAGGGGGCAAGCCCCCGAGTTATTTAATAATTTTCAGGAAATATAATAAAAAGTAAAATACAATACAGCAATAAAAAAGTTTTTGTATCCATCTATTTTCGTGTTTGATTTATTTCTATAACATAAAAAAGTGCAATTTTCTTCAAAAACTGCAAACTTTCGATTGCGATGCGAAGACAGAAGATATTATTCGATCGAAAAAATATTTTACGCCTTTCTTATTGAACCCAGTGGGCATCTTTTTCGCACTATTAGAAAAGCAATATTGAAAAATAATTATATTTCCTGCGCCGAGTAAAAATTGCCAATTTTTACCCAAATTTTCTAAATCCAAGTGCGATGCGGGGGCAGAAGATAATATCCAATCAAAACAATATTTTACACCGTGTTTATTGAACCCAGAGAGAACCCTTTCCGCACTATTAGAATAGTGATTTCGAAAAAAAGTGTTTTTCGGCCCACCCTACTAAATACCCGTGCTTTGCTAAGGAGTACTATTTAAGATCACGAAATATTGCTTTTATGTACTATGAAATAATTATAAACATGCTGATATCTATAAAGCAAAGTAAAATAAGTAACAACGTATCGCATATTTTAAATAAAACCATTCTACATTTAGGTAAAGTTTTTTTATATACATAAAACTTGAATTTAAACTACATTTTTCGTCCGCCCCTAAGGCTGCAGAATATCGAGACTGTCAGGAGAGGTTACACGTGAACAGGCTCCGTACAACTAGATATGGGTGAAAAACTCACTTGATAAAACGAAACTTTACAAGCACAAAATAAATTTTTAGAAAGATAGTCGAAACAAAAGGTTTAAAAAGCCCATTGTCGTACCAACAATATGGAATATCCAAGAAAGTACAATTGGACATGTGCTAAAGGTTCTCTTAAATGCATTTATTTATTGATTGTCAATACCTAAAAGGTGATATGAGCCTTTCCTCACCATGGGAACGCTTCAGGTTGTATAAGCACCTTTAAATCACGATACACCTCTAGATGGTAAGGCTATTCTCCATCATAATTTCACAGCGGTATCGTGATATCGTGAGAAGGGACATATGAGACTGGTAATGAAACATGGTTTCGTATGTAGCCATACGGTATCTTAGAGAATTCTTGAAACTGTTGTGGCAGGTGTTATAAATGTGCTATACGGCACTATTGGCTCACATCTAAGACACCAGCGAGTCACTGCTGAACATGAACGAAGAATAGTAAAAAAACCGATCTGTCCTCCTTCATAGGCGCAACACTGTAAGTTACCATCACAACGTCTATATCAATAAGCTCTATGACTAAAAATGTATATATGGAAAAGAAAAGAAAAACAGTTGTATCGATAATAATAATCTGCATGTTTTTAGGTAAGCGGGAGAGGACACAAATAAAAAATGTCACAAAATACGACTGTCAGGAGTGGTTTCACGAGGACAGACCACTTATAACTAGCCATATTAGAAACAGTCACTTTATAAAACGAAACTTTAGAAACACAAAATACTTTTTAGGGAGATGGTCGAAACAAAAGGTTAAAAAGCCCGTTTTTGTGTCAACAGGATGGAATATACAAGAAAGTACAACTAAACGTATTTTACATGCTTTAAACGTTCTCTTAATTGCTTTTATTTATTGATGGCATCACCTAAAAGACCATATGATACTTTCTTCACCAGGTTAGCTCTTCAGTTTGTATAATCACCTTGACATCCCTATTCACCACAAGATGGTAAGTGTTATACTCCATCCAAATTTCACACGGGGTGGCTTATGTTATGAGGAGGGACATGTGAGACTGGTACTCAAACATAGATGTGTATTGGAGCGTATCGAAAAAATCGAAGTTTCTTAGATCTTTTTGCGGTGGTGAGGAAAAATTGTGAACTCCCATCATTAAAAACCGTGCGGAATCTTAAAACTGTGGATGAATTTCTTCTGTTGCCTCTGTTGGCCGAAAGTTCCCAAAATTTTACTGAAAATGAATGAAATGCAAAATTTAATACATAAACACAGATTTCGTTGATCAGTTTGGGGTAGTGCTTACAAGTTGTTATTTTTTTAGCAACATCAACCATAAAATTTTTTTAGAATTATAGGTCAATATCACTGCCAATAATATAGGTCAATATCCAAATTTCGGAAAATGAAGATAAAATTTTAAATAAATACACGTCACACTTACCTCATTTTAACGTGAACAGAAACTTTATCTTACCTTTCAAACATACAAATGACAATTAGTGAAATGACAATGAAGCATTACTGCTTGTAATAATTTTTGGTCTCAAATTCTGACACTTTTTTCTGGATTTTAGTGTTGCTCTTATAAATTCATCCCTGTTCTGCGGCTCAACTGTTTTTCCGTAGACTGCTGTGACTAGTTTCACAATCCGTTCAACTGCTTGCGTGTATGAAGGAAATTTAATAAAGTCCCAGCCGTACATTGTCATACCGTCCTGTATCATCATCAGAAGTTCTTGAGAACCCGATCTCTTTTAGAACTGGATGCGATGTCACATAACGAGCTTTCCAGTCAATGAAATCTACATAGTCTGTAGCTCCAAAGTTAATAGTAGGAATAACGAATCAGCGAACACAATATTTTCATCTGTGCTAATTCCCCTTGCCTTGATAATCCGCCGAGCAGCAAGGGTACTAATATGGCACCTCTCATCAGTTAAAATGACCAAAAGCATGTTTTATGGAGCCGCAAAGTAAACGTTGCGAGAAATAACTGGTTCGATTACGTCATGATACTCCGTATGCAAGTACCGAGATGAATTGATGAAATGCCACAGGTGTCTTGCACCGTCCTTTATTGAATGTGGAATATTAATTTAGAATAATGTGGATGTGTAGAATTTTAGAATGTATACAACCAAAATTAGCAACTCATTTGATGGGTCTGATGTATATATAAATATAACCTCAGTATCCGATTGGCAGTTGTCAGCCAGCGTGTCAAATTCAACGTTCCCGGTTAGCTAGATCTGAACAACAGACGCCAGAACTAATGGCGGTGCAAATGTCTAGTAAGTATTTCTGAAATGAATTAAGGGTGGTAGGATCAGTTTCTGGCAACTCGCATTATATACTATTAAAAGCAACAGTTGAAAACTTATCGAATCCTTTGAGGTTTCGTCCAATACCTACGGTGTAAAACGTGGGGCCAGATGACTTGCTGTCTATGGACTCAAAAAGATGTCGTAATGGCAACTCATTTAAATGAAGTAAGCAGATAATTCATTGAACTGGTCACTGAGGTTTCAATTCAAACCTGCGAATTACACCATTATACAATACTGTGTTCACTACCGTGCCGTCACACCCGAGAACAATAAGGTTGCTAAAATCATCCAATAAAGCACTTGCTAAGTATTCGTAAATGTATTAGATATTTCAAGGCTAGATCCACTTTCAGGTGTAACATGTCCCATGTACGTACCACAAGGTTCCGATCTACTAATACAGTAATGCGCTTAAATAATTGTTCTTTGGAACTGCTTGTCTTCGAGTATTTCTGATGTCAAAGTTTTGTCATGCCGTCCATCAAAATAAACGCCAGCTAGAGTGGAGTGGAACGATTTTCATTTTATTTTGAGACCAATTTCTTGAAAATTTTCGATTTTCCCCTCCATATTTTATTTTTGTCCGTGACAAAGCTGGCATCTGATTCCGATATTAAACACAATTCTTGCATAACACTCGATGCAATAGCATCCATGGCTCTGTTGGATACGCCATATCTTTGACTGACAATAACTGTGCTGTCCAATTTTAAGCGTGTTTGAACACTCGATTGTGTATTGTGCAAGCAGTAAACAGTTGTACAGAAAAGTACCAAAATAAATCAAAATTCGATGACCTGAGGTGGCAGAAGATAGTAACTTATAATTGTAAAATTTTTTTTAGTTGTTGTTGTTAAAAAATAGTAACATTTAAGCACTACCCCAAACCGATCAATGAAATCTGAGATTATTTATTACTTTTTGTATTTTAATCATTTTAGTCCAATTTTTCGAACTTTCGGGAATTCCTAACTTTTTTGCTCTACCGCAAAAAGATCTACGAAATTTCGATTTTTTTCTATACGCCCTACTCTGTATGTTACCTCAAGGCATCATAGAGAACTCTTGAAACCGTTGCCAGGTGTTAGAAATGTGCTATACGTCACTACTGGCCCATATATGAGACACCAGCGAGTCACTGCCGAACATGAAGTAAGTTGGAGAGTAGAAAAAAATAGCATCCGTCCTCCTTCATAGGCGCAACACGATACCATCACGTCATTAATATCAATGAGCTAGCTCCATGCCTTAAAATGCGTATTGGGAAAAGAAAAGAAAAACAGATGTATCGATCAGAAAAAATCTGCAAGTTTTTAGGTATGTGGGAGATGACACAAATAAAAAATATCACAAAATAAGAATCATTAGAAAGTGTCCCGGTCAGCGACAAAATTTAACGGCAAAAGAGCAACAAATATTATCTTGAAACAAATCTAAACTTTTGTTGCATATTTCTTTCGAGTGTTTACATTTAATTAGTCGTAAACCATTATTATTTCTTATCAGGTTTTCCAATGTTTACATGGATTCCACCACGAGGGTTAACACAACAAACTCCCACACACAATGGAGTCACTTTTAAAATGAACTATTGAGAGAGAGAGAAAGATTCTGTTCTGCTCACAAAAGAAATTGGTATCGTCGTATTTTTGAATCCTTCTTCTGGTTTGTCATCGTAACGAAACAAGTACTGCGGTGGCCAGTTACTGGTATAAAAACTATTCGAAATTGTTACCACTTCTGGGAAAGGGGCACTTTGTTTTTCTCACTTGGATCTTCATTCTACTTGGAGTAATAGGGTTAATTATGCATCGGCGAGGTATCTCGACAGTATCAAATTAAATAGATGTTGTTGTATTTTCATAATTATAGTTCAAATGTTCCCTCGAAAAAAAAAGTAATTATTTAGCGAAAATGTGTAGTTAAAACGTATTCATTTCTAATTTTTTCAACGGTTTTTAAAGTTTATATGCCCTTTATTCTCTGAATGCTATTTTGAAGGAATGTAATTCGTTTTCTAGCTTTCTGAGGAATTGAATACCTTTTGAAACATTTACCTTTGAAAACCTTTAAACCTAAAAGTCAAACTCATAGATACTGCCACTGTATTTTTTACCGAACAGTTTGTTATGTTGTTTTTAAAACACATCTGGGGCGTAAACTACGACTTAACGAAATTAGTTACTGTAAAATATAATAATTTCACATATTGATTGGAAGATAAACCTTGATATTTTCGAAGTTTAACTGCTTTTATTCTAACCACATTTTACTCTTTCGATCAATAAAATCTTTCCAGATGATTATATTCTATGGAAATGAGCAATAGATAATATTTTCAACGAATTACATCCTAAGGAAATGAACAATGAAATATTTTAAACGGAATTATATTCTAAGGAACTGAGGAATGGATTCTTTACAAGGAATTCTAGTCTAAGGAAATTAGCAATAGAATATTTTGAATGGAGTGCATTCTAAAAAAATGAGAAATATTATATTTTTAACGGATTATATTCTAAGGAAAGGAGCAATGGAATATTCCCTTGGGATTCTACATTAAGAAAAAAAGCATTTTATTATTCCATAAAAATTATATTTTAAGAAAATATGCGATTTCAAAAAACACTACTCAACTCACAAATCGAAAATTACTCTAAAATGGTTAAAGATATTAACTCTCCTGGTGGCTGTCCCAGCGAAGTATATTGTCTTAAACAGATCTTGATGGATGAGATGTCTCGTCATAAGGAAAAATTAACCAATTATTGATCTCATCGTCATCTAAACATTTACAGTACCTCGATGACGAGATATCTTGTAATTAGCAAAATTGGTCCAATCCTTGTGAACGACGAGTTTTCTCATTGTAACTACCTGGAGGGTTATGTGTAAAAAATTATTTTTGCGAAAATAATTAATCCACATCCGAAACTTGTCAACAGGAAATAACAATTTAAAACAGAATATGAATATGCGTTTATAAGATGCAATTGTTTTAAAAGCAATTTACTAGAGAAGAAAATAACTAAATTGATGTTTCCTTTGGGATTAAGGGTACATTTTAAAAAAAAATATTGCATATTTTAAAAATAACATGCATTTTATTACTTTGTGTCAACTTAATAAATAAAACGAATTAAGCAACTTAAATACAAATACATATTTATTATTATAAATTGGAACTCGATAATAGCTTCTTTACGATCTCTTTTCAACAATTTCCAAAATCACGGATAATAATTATATTCCTTAAGTGATAACTTTTTGGGTTTATTGACAAACAGACAGATTTTCAAATCTTTATACTTAATTTTTTCTAGTAGAATCACAGTTATTAAATCGCCGAAATAGAACTCTTTGATGCATCCATTCTATAGAATATCATTGGAAGCATAGAAGGTAATCCTGGAAAGATCCTCATAATGTAGACATAGAGATACATCATATTGTTTTCCTCATTTGCACTGCAATATCAAGCCACTCTTGCATATTACAGTGCAAATAAAAGCGTGGCTATAATTATAAGTTATATTTTAATGTGTATAAACGATGATTTCATTTCGCGAAGTTAAAATATAAATGTATTAGTAAAAAGTACATAATATTTGATACATTCTTAAACGCAGGTTTTTTTTTTAATTTCAGGTAATTTAAGTCTTAAATGTACCAATTCTACATATTTCCAAACTGCCAGACTTTATAGTTTCAGATACGAATGTCGCAACGAAACTTCTTAACAAACTATGTTTAAATGTGCAAATAGAACTGAAATTCGGTGTAATGTTCAGCTCATTTAGTCAGTTTTCTAAATAAAAATAAATATATTGAAATATATAAGATAGTTTGTAAGATAATAAAACAGTACTGTGGTGCATTTACGCTACCTTATATATGTGCAGAACTATAAACAAACTATAAATCCTCATACTGTGTAGTTACGAAAAAAATGGTAAATTTTACCTTTCACGTATTTTTGTAAATTTGATAAATAGAGGTTCATACAGTATCATCTTGTTAATTTGCTTTAAACAACATTATTTCGCTTTTGCAACATCTTTACATAGCAGTAGCATGCATTCAAATAGCAATCAAAACATTTTTTCAAAGCAATCGCCAACATTTCTGAAATTTAATGAAAATGCATTTTCCTGAGCACCCATATCATTAAACTAGAATTCCTTAACGAATTGAGAAATATTTTAGGATACACACACAGATGTACAAATACTTCAAAAATAAAATATGAAAAAATTGGAAATCTCACTTGAAATGAAACGGTATATTTTCTCCCGTTATATTTACTCTACCTGAAATTGTAAGACTGTGAGGTAGTATATTTTCTACATTTGAGATTTCAATCTATTTTGAAAAGATTGATAAATTTGTCAATACAATTTAATTTTAAAACCATAGACGATAAAATACTAGTACTATTTTAAGGTTTGCACATGAACTGTTTGCTGCCGGTTGAACTGCCGGTTTTTGAAATTACAAGCCATAAATAAAAATTTTATGAGGTAAAAAGAAGGAATAAAACATGCAATAAAATCATATTCAAAGTATATAGGTAGGTAGCGCTATTCGATTAGAGCACCATTCAAAACTACAACTTTACACTTGTCGTTCTCTTGTGAACCACTTCCAGTCAAAATGAGGGCAGTGTTTATCATGTTCTTGCTTGTGGTTGCCTTGGCAATGGGTAAGTTCGCTTTAATATCTACATTGTCAGAAATAAAAAAAAGTATTTCTAATTTTTAATTAGTATACGTAATCACCAAATTGATTCAATCACACCTCTGCAATGCAATTGATTTTCTAAGGTCGTCGAAGGATTCAAATGAAACTAACATGTATTTCTTTGAGGCTGAAAGCATCTGTATAACTTCGAATATCATTCCGATATCTGGGTGATTTGATGATTAAACTTATATACCACCAATTTAAACCTTACCACATATATAATATGTTCTGAATTTAACAGAGCATTTTTCTCAGTTCGAAACAACTAAAGAAGATAGAATTAAAATGTATTTATTTTAAACAACTGAACTGAATGACAAATTTTCTGTCCAAAACAACACAGCAAGATAACAATATATTGCCTATATAGTAGGGTGGGCCGAAAAAACTCAAAAATTGTTTTTCAAGGCTTTATACCCCTGAAAAGTTGCGAATTTGGAAGACTAAAAAGGAGTAAAAAAGAAAATAAAATCGGTTTATGTCTTCCGGTTGCGCATGTGCTTTAAAATTTGCCAAATTTTGGAAAAATTATCATTATTTAGATAGTATTTAATATTTTAAAATTAGCCTCTTTCCAAATATAAAAGCTCAAATTTTTATGCATTCGAACCTAAAAAATTATGCCCAAATATTATTTACATCCATCAACATTTTCCGGTCACGCATTGCCTTCAAAGTTAATGAAATTTTTTTAAAGAAATTACAAATAAAGGTAAAATCACAGTTCAAGGAGCATGTTTTGATTTTTGGTTTTCCTTATTGAATACAAGTTTAAATGCTTAAAAACAAATTACTTTAGACCATTAGTAATATTTATAGACATATTTCTTTATTGAAAAAACTAAGTTTTTGTGTGAAGAGTTGCAAGTTCAAGAAAATCATCTTGAACAATTGAACATCTCCTTTTTCATTCATTCTTAACTGAAGGTACTTTGAAATCTGATTTATGGGCGAAGTTAGGCATGGTTGACCTCGACAACAGAGTCGTTCTGATAAAACCATCCCTAGTCTCAGCTCCGAAAACTTTTCCTGAGGCTTCTGTCACAGTTGCACACATAGTTCAACTGCCTGTGCGTGAATTGGGAATGTCTTGAATGTTATATCCCAATTAGGAACAGAGTCACTTTGACTATGTGATTTAATCGCATCAGCACTGATTTCTTTTAATAATGGGGGAGAAGATAAATCACAGTCCATCTAGTTATTTATTTCAGAGTAGTCTTGAGCCTTAAAATTGAGTTTGGGCGACATGAATGTTCTGATAGTAGTTCTTTTTTGACCTAACTGTCTCGCCTTTAGAATTCGTCGAATTCCGAGCTCTCATGTGTTTTGTACTATATAGTGTCATGCCTAACATTAAATGTTCTGGATGAGCAAAAAGGCCATTTCTTTCGATCATAAGGTCGACAATATTACATAAATCTTCAAGAAAGTACCTTGAATATTGTAATGATTGGTACACAAGTTTTGGTCTCTCTGTAAAGTATTTACTCGTTTTAGTACTAAACCTCATTAGCATGGATGACTTCAAAATAAGTACAACTATTTCTTGAAGTACAGGTGTGGGACTTTCTTTACTTTACTACAGTCTGATAGTTCGATTTCCTGTTGTCAACCACCTCAAGTGTGACAATTGATCAGGATCTCGTACAGCCAAATCCTCTTTACAGTTTCCAGACTTTATTGTCATGGAATTATCGAGTACACATTGCTGATTCTTACTTAGTATACTTCTGTCTATTGTGGGGATCTGACAGACAATACTCTTGAAGCCAATCATTGGACATTTTTCGCAGCCACTTAGCTTTTCACCGATTGGCCTTCTGAAAGATTTCAGACCCTTTGATTTACCGTCTTGGTATTGAGACAGATGCCGCAATGACAGTACATTGAAATGGAGAAGGCAAACTGCCCATTATAACGGTTTCCTCTAATATATTTTGATTCGGTGAATCAGACCGTTTTTTCAACCTGTATTGATAGCAGTACCGTCACATTCCATGACAACTAATGTTTCAAGAGAAATACCATGACCAGACAGATAAGAAGTAATAAAAGTGACAGTATCATCAGAACTTCCAGAAGTTAGATTAACATGACCGATGTAGACTTAAGCAGGTTCTTGAATTAGCGAGAAATGCTCCTCCTTTTTTACTCTACTGAACCTTTTTGAATGAGCTAGATCTACCACTAACGTGTCGTCCTTCCTTCGATTCAGACAGAGACCTTGTAGTGAAAATTTCGTCAAATTTACTTCAGAATCCAGCACTAACATTTGTTTTCCTCTTCTTTTTATTTTGTTTTTGTCTATAATATGGGAGATTTAGCAAGCGCGAATGAACCAGCGTAACTTAGTGTCTACCAAAAAAGTACTTCATGGTAGAGTTGGGTTACACTGGTATTTATACTACCCCTTTGTAAGTTAAGTTTTTGGAGTGGTAGCTAAGCTCGCTACAGTACTCCCCCTCCAGAATTTTAGCAGTCGCCGAAATTCGATAGTTGACGTCACTTGTAGAATGATTGCCATTTTTGCTTTTGACTGTAAGAGCTGTATTATGATTACAGTTGCCGTGCTGCCTTTTTCATGTTATTTTATCCATGCGGCAATTGCACGAATGGAGGATGTGATATAACATTAGCAGTTTCTGCTATCACAGCGCCCCCTAGTGGTAGAAAGGTAATTAGTATCAACCATGGCGAATTCTACTGGACATTGTGTGCCATCCATCGAATTTTTTTGTAAATTTTTATGCATGTTTAAATCACGAACGTTGGTCACCAATTTAGCAATCGCGAATGAACCAGCGTAACTTAGTGTCTACCAAAAAAGTACTTCATGGTAGAGTTGGGTTACACTGGTATTTATACTACCCCTTTGTAAGTTAAGTTTTTGGAGTGGTAGCTAAGCTCGCTACAGGAGACGTCAGACTCCCTATAGACAGGATGACATTATCCAGTAATTAATCCAACGTCGTGCAAAAACACTTGATGCGATTGCAGGGGTAGCGCGATCAGAATTTCCATAACAATTACTCAGTATTGTAATAGATTTTAACTGAATTCACATCTGCCAATTATTTGAGGAAACTTTTTGGCACTTTAAAATCTGGGTCGGTATCTCTATAGTTACTAGAAGTAAGTTGTTAGTTGTTATAAGTTGTTAGTATTTTTTCCCTTGAACTGAGATTTGCCTTTATTTGTAATTATTTTTTAAATTTCACTAACTTTGAAGGTAATGAGTGTCCGAAAGATGTTGATGGATTTAAATTATATTTAAACATTATTTTCTGTGGTTCTAATGCATAAACATTTGAGTTATTACATTCGGAAAGAGACTAATTTAAAAATATTAAAAATTATCGTAAACATGTGAATTTTTCCAAAATTTGGCAAATTTTAGAGTACATGCCAAACTTGAAAACATAAGCCGATTTTATTTCTTTTTTTTATCCCCTTTTATACCCTTTTTTTAGTCTCCCAAATTAATAACCACACCGCTGTATTACGACTTGAAAGACAAAATTTGAGTTTTTTCGGCCCACCCTATATAGCCCAATATACGCTATGAAGTAGTTGGTAAATCCCTGATATGAACATTAAAGTGGTATTATCTACTGTCCCAATGTCGTAATAGAAAGACGACCTTGAAACAGGAATATTTTCAGGGGTTCCCATGAAAGAACAATCTTTTTTTACATAACCCTCCAAATGGTTTCTACGAGTATATTATCCATCGAAATTTAACCAATTCCACTCTAATGACAAGATACCACTCCAAAAAGATTCTGTCAGTTTTATTCTGATAACGAGATCAAGATATGATAAGATTTTTATACCAAGGACGAAATTCCTAGTCTATTGAGCCAAGATCGCTTTTCTTCCAATGACGATACATGTCTTCGAAACAACAACCAGAAGAGTTAAAAATGTAGAGATGAACATTAAAGTATGATGTGTTGTAACAGGATCAATCGGAAATAAAAATTGAAATGCTAAAAATCTATTTACCTCGATTCACTCAGAAGAAAAATTAGAAACAGAAAACTAAAACATTTGTTTGGAGATAAATCTCTGAGATCGTTCCATTCTGCAAAACTTTTTCTCATTACTAAAAAGTATATTTAAATCAGATCCGTTGGCGATGCTATAAAACTGCAAATGTTGTTTGTATTAAATGGTATGTTTTCTAATATTTAAGAGTATTTTTAATATCGGAAGGCAGTAATTTATTATATTTATTTGAATTGTGAAAAGTGCTTGAAGTAGCATTGCTGTTTCATAACCAAATAGAAATGAACAATATATTCATACAGTCACACAATGTTAGATGTGTTACGAATGTTCATACTAATTTTTTTTTAATTTCTTTCTCTTTCAGTTCAAGCTGGTACACACCGTAAGTTACTATGAAATATTTCCATATTGTTAAACAAAATCTGAGACACCAGAAAATGCGTAATTTGCCTTTTTTGTAATTTGTGACTCTTGAATGCATTCATTGCACCGTGTATCAAAATTACGTGGTGTTATCCTCGGATTTTTTCCTTCGCTTTTGTTCTGATCAGTCACCAATAGCCTGTTATGTTGCTCCAGTGGTGTGAAGTAAATTGAAATACCTACTGATGACAAATGAACAAATTAATTTCAAATTTTATGTAATTTTTATTTTTATTACAAAGTTAATGTAATATATAATTTTATTTTCAAGAAAAGTATTTTAATGTATCGTAATATTTAAAAAAAAACATATTGTAGTAAATTTAAAACCTAATTTTCTGTTTTAATTTTATTTTGTATGTAATATTTTTACAATAAAATTATTCAACAAGAGAGGGAAAATTATTGCACAGTAACGCTGCAATTGCAATGATTTGATTGCATTTTTTGCCTTGCATATATCATAAACTGTACCGCATATCAAATAGAATAATAAGAAATGTTCTTAATTTTTAGAACCAGGATTTAGAGTGTTGCTTGCTTTTTCTCGATAGCTAAAATGTATCAATACAAGTACACAAGAAAGTTCACAACGTATTTTATGCACTGCTCGTTACAGTTTTTATTTATCCTGCTTTTTAATTATTTTTACTCTAAAAAATTAGCTGATTAAATTAGAACATTTCCCTTATTTCCCTAATTCATGGCATTATTTTCAGATTACCACGTGGACAAGAAACCTGGTGAGATATATTTTCTTAACTCACTTTTCTGAATTTTATGCGTTACGTTGTACTACACACGAGAAGAGTTTTGAAATTATGATCTTAAAAATGCAATTTTTTAAATATATGTCATTGGTTTATGCTGAAACTCATTTCAGTATGAAACATTCAGATTAGTCTAATCTTCATTTATCTAGTTTATACATAATTCGCTAGTTAGCATGTTTTTTTAACAATGATATCAAAAATTCTAATACGTTTACAAATAAATTTTTTTAGTTTAGATCAATTCATTGTGTACAGTACTCTTTGTTTGAGCAAAACATCGTATTGCAGTAACACAGTTCCTCAGAAATTGAGTTTAAAGTTTTGGAAAAATGTTTGTATATGTTGTTTAGAAATGTTGATCGATTTTTGGCAAAATACATTACAGACAAGAGGAAGAACATTTTTAAGAAATGAAATTTTTTTATCAGTTGGTTAGGGTAACAGTTGCTTAATATGAGACACCTAGCTTTTTTATATGATATTGTGCATTCATAATGACAAAGAAATACAAGAGTGACATAAAAGTATATTTAATTTAAAATTCATTTATGTGTATAACAAACTAGAAACATAGTTTTTCATAAATTAAACTTGTTTTTGTAATTGTTTTATTACTTAGAGTATTATATAAAATGTATTTTGTTTTTCCTTATGCAACAGCAAGTCATGAAAATAGTATGTATATCGTTTTTATTTCATATTTAAAGTTTTAAATAATAGGATCAAGCTTTTAACTTTAAATCATCCTTTTTATTAGTCTTTAGTGAGAACATACAACGGCTGTCAGTCAAGTTCCCTTCTGGTTTCGTTAGGGCATTTGATTGTTCTAATGTATTTGTGAAATATCATGCGAAAAGATTATTTAAACACTCCAAAATTTCCTCAAAGGTCACGACAAAATGTTTAAGTTTGGTTGACTTATTTTTAACTCTATCTTCTGATATTACATGCAAATAGTTTTAAATTGTAAATTTTGTATTGGTTTGACGCAAACTTGTCACATCCGTGCAATACAATTTCCAATTGAAATGTACATCATAAATTATTTATAATACTTCTCAGAACATAACAGATTATCAATCATGGCATAATTTTGTCCCAAATAATGCTTATTATATAATTGTCCCTGAAAACATTGTAATTTATAATATTTCTTTTTCTTTCTTTACGTAGCCATCTTCGACAATGCTGCCTCTTTGATCAACGGAATCATTTAATTGTTTCCAATGTAACTGTTGTACATAGACGTTTGTATGAAATAAAAACGACTGTGGCAATGTATTTATCTTGATTTTATGACAAATATAGCAAATTTACAATTTTACTTACGATTTCTAATATTCTGAATGTTGAACTCACATAAAATAATTTGTCATATGGAAACAATTCTAAACAGCCTGTAATACATTATTAAGAGTTATTGTAACATGAGTTTTCCACTAAATTTTTTAGTTGATTATATAAATTACGAAAAATATGTTTGTCGATCTCCGACGAAGCTTTTAAGAAAAAATAGTAGAGCAACGTTGCAACAAGAAATTATTTTTATTTAATTGACGTATATATATTTGACATATAGTATCAATTCTATAAACAGATATATATATTTTACAATACTCAATAGACAATTACGTAATCCAAAATTCTTGCCGGAAGAAGAGTAAATAGGTTTTTATGATACAAACAATAAAATGGCATAAATAAAAAAATCCACTTCTCTTTTCTTACATGTGTTCTTAAACTTGAAAGAAAATTTTACTTATATGCAAAATCACTACTTATTCTTAAGGTTTTTGTAAGAAATGACAAGATTTGGTTCATAGTTATATGTTCATTTTGTGTTACATGATAACTAACATACTTCAGTAGGAAAAAAGTTGCTGGACTTTATTTCAAATTTTAATTAGAATCATAAAGATTCCAGCTCAGATATAAAAAATTTTTTCCCTCTCATATTACGTGGTGTTGTACTCGTATCTTTCCCTTAGCGATTGATCCATCATGCACCGTTACCAAAAATCCCCTTGTGTTGCTCCATAGCAATGATAATTAATTATCAATTAGTAATCTTCTCGTATTAAAATTTAATACTACTTAATGGTATAAAATCTGAATATGGCTATATATCTCCATTTAAGGACACAAGTCGCCGATACCTCGCAGTGGTTCTCTAGTGTTACGTTAAGGTGCGATTGTAAGGTGTAGGTATCTTTAATTAACTGCGACTTGTGATGGTGATTCATATCGTTGTATTCCACAACTATCCTGGACCTTTTTGTACTCTATAACCTATTTGGAACACCAAAAACGAATGTAATATTCAATATGGGCATGGATTAAAAATCAGTCTTATTACAAGCCTTTAATGTCTGAGATGGCACTTTCTGTTGCAGTTCTTGCAAAAAGCAGTTACCACTCTAAAGTTTCGTCCAATAAGATTTTACCAGTTTTTTTAATGAAGAGACACGGAGATTTTTTTATTCGTTGACGAAATCATGATCTCATCAGTTTTTTTTCTGATAGTGAGAAGTTCTGGTCAATTTTTGATAAATATAAGGTAGCTCATTGAGACAATCACCAGAGAGGTAATTCATATAAAACACATGTGAGGAAAAATAAACTTAATTCCCTCCTAATATATTCCTACTATTTAAATATCAGTGCTTCTCTAAGGATTACTCTTTGCGATCACATAAAACTGCTTTTAGGTATGTACTAAGAAGTAGTACTGAACGTGCCCCTGCAACTGTTAGCCTCCGCTCGCGTTCCCAGTTCTCTAAATTTCTTTTATTTATTTATGGCAGTGATGTTGTTCATATATCATTTCTTATTTCAATCAATTTAATAAGGAACGTAGAATCTATTTTCACATTAACTGATTTCATATTGAAATAAAATGAACACATCGATTTGACATTATGGGGGCAAAACACCTAAAAGACAATATGAGCCTTTTATCCACAGGGGGGCGCTCCACAGGCTGTGTAATCACCTTGCCATCACTAGATGGTTGGGATATACCATCTTAATTACATAGTGGGTGGCGTTTGTCATGCGGAAGGACATGTTAGCCTGGTACTTTATCATGGTGCTGTACGTTACCACAGGGCATCATAAAGAACTCTTGAAACCGTTGTCAGTCGT
Organism: Metellina segmentata; assembly: GCA_947359465.1. Taxonomy (NCBI): domain Eukaryota; kingdom Metazoa; phylum Arthropoda; class Arachnida; order Araneae; family Tetragnathidae; genus Metellina; species Metellina segmentata. The sequence goes on along the minus strand of OX375878.1, from coordinate 117,993,992 downwards.
TGCAAATGTACTATACGGCACTACTGGACCACTTCTGAGGCTCCAGCAAGTCACTGCAGAACAGTAAGTTAAGTAAGTTTAAAAATAGAAAAAACACGATCCGTATTCCTTCATAAGCGCAACAAGGTGAGGTACCATCACACCGTCAATATCACTGAGCTTCATGTCTAAAAATGTCTATGGGGAAAATAAAAAGCATATAGAGGTGTGTATGAGAAACAATCTGCATGTTTTTAAGTATGCGGGAGATGACGCAAATAAAAACAAGTCACAAAATAAGAATCAGTAGAAAGTGTCCCGCTCAGCGACTAAATGTAAGATAATTCTATTTCTTATTAACCAAATGACATTATTTTATAAAAAATACAATACATTTTATACAAAGTTTTATTTAAATTTATATTAAGTTATATAAGTAGGATTGTATATTAATTTATACCTTAAACGTTCTTTTATTGGAGATTTCATGATTATTTTCATATTGGAATCTTACTATTATCTTCAGTTACGAAAGAAGTTTCGTGTTTGATGAATCAAGTATTAGTTTTCCCAAACATAATTTCACCTTTCAGCCTGCAGTGTTCCCTGCATTAATTCTAACCACATTTTACTCTCTCGGTCAATAGAATCTTTCCAGATGTTTATATTCTAAGGAAATGAGCAATAGAGAATGTTTTCAACCGATTGCATCCTAAGGTAATGAACAATGGAATATTTTAAAGGGAATTATATTCTAAGGAAATGAGGAATGGAATCTTAACAAGGGATTCTATTCTAAGAAAATTAGCAATAGAATATTTTCATTGGATAACATTAGTTAAAAAATGAGAAATATTATATTTTTAACCGATTATATTCTAAACAAAGGAGCAATGGAATATTTCCTTTGGGATTCTAAACAAAGGAAAAACCATTTTATTACTCAATAAAAACTATTTGAAACGGAATTATATTCTAAGGAAATGTGGAATGGAATCTTAACAAGGGATTTGTTAACAAATTTAATCTTACAAAATTTAATGATAAAACAGTTACAAATATTAAGAGTATTGCTTGACAAAAATTACATATTTCCGTCATCATTCTGCAATCGTGCTCGGAAACGTTCGTTACGATTTCGGAATTCACCCTATTAGCAATTTGTTGCTCGCTGCGTGCTCTAGCTCGACTAAGCCTGTCGACAGTATTTCTGGCCAATCGTCGCTGAAATCTTTCATCAAGGGATTCCCTGGCTCTCTTCTGCTCAAATTGTAGTAAATAGATCGCAAAAACCTCATTTTAAATTCCTAAATTTAACAAAAAGTAACAAATGTACCTATAATGCCTAAGCGAGTAGCTCAAAAGAACAGCGAAATGCTCACTGCCAGGATACAATGCCAACAATTGAGATTCGTAAATAAACTGATAGTTGCCAACGGGAAGAAAGAAATAAATACTCTTTTTCCGTCATACATTTTATAGGTTGTTTGAATGTCCCGTTCTTTACGAAGTGACCCATAAACGCGAGTTCTGCGTATGTTATCATTGACGATTTATTAAAGAGAACGAGTAAAAAGCTCACGATAAAGGCGTCATTGGGTGACACAGGTGCTGGAAAATCAAAAAGCTTGTGGCAGGATTCGTCTTAGGAAGGATTTATTTGCCTGTTATTTTTACTATGAAAATATTTTAACTAAAGAAAATATATCTACAAATTCTATTTTTACTTTGTAACTAATTTTTAAATTTTCTTACGTACAACTTTAAACATATCCTTTTATTTATTTCCTTATTATAGAGTATAGGATTTTTGAATATTAAGGAAATAAAAATATTGAACTTCATATTTCGCCGGCATAGAGAAAACTCGGTTTAAAGAATGTCGATTAGCTTTTAGGTAAAAAATATAAATTGTAACTATTTTGACAGTATGAACAGAACAACAGATTGTAATATCTTGTGAATAGATTACAAACGAAAATGTATTTCTCGTCATCATAAAAATAAGAATTTTGCATCGAAAAAATGTCAGTAGATTTCTGCTCTACGCTATACAGGGTGTTTCAGTGAACGGTTTCAGAACTTCTAAGAGGGGTAGAATACATCCTGACGAACCAAAATCATATACCAATGGGCAGTCAGAAATGCTTTCCTGACGCGGTAGATGGCGTTGTGCCAAAATCCCGAGCTTTCGTGTAGGGAATCTTCATTTCGCACAAGAACGCCAAGTTAGTAGGATGGATGATTACACGATCGCAGAGTTAGCCGATATACATTTGGCGTACGGGGCTGCAAATTGTAGTGGGCCAGCCGCACAGCGTTTGTACGCGGAACGATATCCGACGAGGCGTATCCCCAGTCATAATTTCTTTGCAAGACTGCACCAGAGGTTAGCTGAGACAGGTTCATTAGAAAGAGCTGACAGGGACAGGGTAAGAACAGCACGGACTGCAGACGTCGAACAGAATGTGCTGCAACATGTACAGGGGAATCCAAGAACGAGTACACGGAGTGTAGCAAACGCAGTCGGGGTTTCCCATTGCAGCGTCTGGAGGATTCTCCGAGAAGAAGACATGCATCCGTTTCACGTGCAGAGTGTCCAGACTCAGCAACCGGAGGATTATGCACCTCGTATTGCTTTCGCACAGTGGTACCTTGGAAAATGTGTTACAAATCCCCTTTTTCCTGCTGAAGTGTTGTTTTCCGATGAGGCATCCTTCACAAGGGAAGGAATTTTCTACACGCATAACGACCATATCTGGGCGGTCGAGAACCCACATGCAATACGACGTCGTGCAGCACAGATTCGATTTTCGGTCAATGTATGGGCCGGTATTATGGGAGATCACCTCATCGGACCTTACCTGTTACCGTCCCGTCTAACCGGACCTAACTACTTGCTCTTTCTGCAGCAAGTATTGCCACAACTTTTGAGAGATGAACAGATTTCTGCATCGACGCAACAGACAATGTGGTTCCAACACGATGAAGCCCCTGCCCATTATAGCGGAGATGTTCGTAACTACCTGGATGTCACATTTGGTCAGCAGTGGATCGGACATGGTGGTCCCGTGCGTTGGCCTGCTCGGTCACCCGACCTATCATGTCTTGATTTTTATTTATGGGGTCATCTGAAATCGCTAGTTTATGACACCCCTGTTGACAATGTTGAGGAGCTGGTTGCAAGAATTGCAGTAGCTGCCGGAGAAATTCGAGATATGCTTGGAGTATTCCAGAATGTTCGGATGTCCATGCGTCGGAGATATGAGGCGTGCATTGTAGCCCGTGGAAGAAACTTCGAACACTTACTTTAATCCATGTACCTTTTGCTTCTTTTCATGTATTATTAAAACGATTTCTCACCTACGGTCTCTTTTCTGTACGGTGCTTCTGTGTACAACACCGCTTCAGGAAAGCATTTCCGACTCCACATTGCTATATGATTTCGAGTTGTCAGGATGTACCCTACCCCTCTTAGAAGTTCTGAAACGGTTCACTGAAACACCCTGTATATAATCAAGCATGCATATCCATGCCTACAAAGATACTTGTAAAGTTGAAATTTTTAAGCAGATTATTTTTTTTAACAATATAAAAATTTCTTATTGGAATATTTCACTAATAATATGTTATGTAATATTGAATGTGTCGTTCGATTCGGCTTATTTTGGTAAAATGTATTAATATTGAAGTGCGACGATTTTAAATTTTCTTTAATTGGGAGGGGAGGGCAAAAAATAGAAATACATTTTAAATAGCCACCTCTTTATCTTAAATTTAGAAGTATTATGTTTCCTCAATTTCACTGTTCGTCTAAATACACATGGATGGACACATCAATTTTGATTAGAATATGAACATATTACATTTTTACATATGATAAGATTTAATCGTAGACGATGTGTGGCTAAACAATACTTACAAATAGACTACTTAAATGATAGTATGAATGTATTAAAGTAAGTAGAGCTTACTTTTTAACCCGCGATAAATAATAAAGAGCTGTTATATATATATAAACTAAAAAAAAACCTCGAACTATTAAAAAATACGTACAATTGCGGGTAAGGTAATTTTCAATTCACGTCATACTAGAACAATACAACGGGCTATTGACGACGGTCCGGGATCAATCCCTTAAGTGAAATATCCTAGAACAAACAACACAACATAATTTTGAACCACAGTTAGATGACGAGGCAACACACACACCTGAGCTGGCACTTCACTCTCCAAACCTCCACAGCAATCCAACGTGAGGACTTTCGGCCACGACAGATTTTAAGTGCACCATTCGCTTACAAATATCCATGCATTGAACCGGATTCGAGCCAGGAACCTTCCATCTTGAGGTTAGCACTTTAACCACAAGACCGGTTGGTCGGCGTATAATTAAGGGACAACTGTCAGTGAAACTGAACTGATGAGAACACTCCACACACTACAAATCGGGGTTTATTTGCTCTTGAAAATTTTCTTTTTCTATTCAAGATTGCATGTCATCCGTATTATTTATACTAACTACATTAGCAAAGGCTCCTCTGTCTTCTATGAAAAATTTTTAAGGTTTTAACTTTTTAAGTCATCTTTCATATTTTAACTTAAAATTTTTTTAAATCAGGTTTCACTTTAACTTGTTTTTATTCTAAATCACTGTATTTATATTCACATCCTTTTAATATCATCACATAAAAATAAAAAAATCGCATCATTACATAAATTATTTACTGCACAACTCATCTGTAAATAAACATCATCTCATTTTTTCATGCATACCCATTTATGACAGTCATATTTCGTTCACAACTAGTTCTACTTTTAACTGCCTTAAATTTGTTCTTCTTTTCAGTCTTGTTTTGTATCCGTGTTTATTTTTGTATTCGTGTTTGTATTTTCTTGTATCTTATATTTGATAGTTTATATTTAAATATCTTATTTTCCCGGTGTGCCACCGGTTTATATCTTATTATGTTTCCGGTGTGCCACCGGTTTTTAAGTTCTATTTTCCGGTCTACCGGATTGTTCTATTTTTATATTCAATGCCGGTTATACCCGTGCTACTTGTAAAAAATTCAAGGAGCAATGTGCAACCTCCCCCACACCTGATTCGTTGGAAATAATAAATAATCGATTGGCTGGCGTGGGGTCCGTAGGGGCCTCCTTTGCGCTGTGGTGGAAGTCACCCCCCCCCCTTCCCGCACGGAACACAATACACTCTACACCTAACGGTGAGTGGTTCCGGGGTGGGTCTACAACTACATTAGCAAAGAAAAGCTATGTAACACAAACCATATAAAAGTAAATAAAACTCAAATACCGCGAAGTTACAAGAGAAGCCCCTCCCCTTTTTCGTTTTTACTATGTACACCCATCATACCGTTCAGGAACTGTTTTAATCATTTATCGCTTGAAAACCTTAAGAAAAATAAATATTTCTATATTCCTAGTGCCGGCCCGTTTCTTCCCGATATCTCCGGTGATTGAAATAAAAAACACAGTACAAATTCAGTGCGCGCAAACACTCACTTTCCTTTGATGTACCAACAAGAACGTGGTCGAAACTGCACTTCGCGTAAGCGGGATTTTACTGCGCTCAATGCGCCATCGAAGGTCAAGTCAGCCGCAGAAATCTTATGTCTATATGACGCTATATTTATCTTCTCTTTTTTATATATACACTACCCTACAATAATAGACCGGACGCCAGCGGATTTGCATAAATTGCTACTACTTGCTTGGATGTGTTTTTCGTGATGTGTCCTGAGACTTTTGCATGTTCTTCCTCGTAAATTGAAGGCATGCCCAAAGTTAAGGGTGACACGGAGTGGTCTTCCTCCTCCTCAAACGAAGAAGAAGTAGTAAATTGAACGCCGACGCCTACATAAACTTTCGGACAACCAGGTCCTTCCTACGCTCTGGCAATTTTATGGAATGGACGAATGTTACTTGCAAGACGATAACGCTCCGTGTCATGTTGCAGAATCTGTCAAGCAGTGGTATAAATATATCGACGTTAAACGTCTTCCCTGGTCTGCTCAGAGTCCCCACCTAAACTCCGTAAAACATTTGTGGGACGCGTTAGAGCGACGATTACTGACCAGAGAACCACGTCTGAAATCTACAGCTGAGCTGGCGACATTCATGTAGCAGTAATATACACTCATTGCCATAAAAATTTGCGCACCAAGAAAAAGTCGACAAAATAAAACGAAATTTTACACATGTAAGTACTACTTTGATATAAGTAAGTGATTTGAAAATCAAAGAAAAATGATAATTTATTTAGAAAGAAGTACAAATTAACGGAAGTTTTAGTACTCTGTTGGACCCCTTCTAGCGCGAATGCACGATGCGATACGAGCGGGTATTGAGGCATACAAGTTCCGTATGATGTCCGGATACATCTCGTTCCACAGTTGCTGTAAACGCGCCTCTAGTTCGACCAAACTCGTTGGGTGTCCAACTTGCCGTCCCAAATGATCTCAGATATGCTCGATTGGTGACAAATCTATCGATCGAACGGGCCAGGAAAGGGTGGTAATGTGGCGGAGGTAGTCTTGTGACATCCTTGCTGTGTGTGGCGGAGCATTGTCTTGTTGAAAAATGCCTCCTGGGAGCCCTGCTATGAGTGGCATCACATGTGGCTAAAGGATGTCGTGGACGTACCGCTGGGCTGTCATTGTGCCATGGATCAATATTAGGGGCGACCGTGTATCGTAAGCAATGGCACCCCATACCATCACACAAGCAGGGGGAGCGGTGTGTCGCTGTAAAGCGAAGGCAGGATTGCGGCTTTCACCACGGGGCCTCCACACACGAACACGACTGTCATCACTGCTCAAATTGAATCTAGATTCGTCGCTGAAGACGACCTGGTTCCATTCCATTGCAGTCCAATCCCGTCAAACACCACTCCAAACATGGGGCGTCGGTGGGTGGGTGTCATTGGCAGCACACGTAATGGGCGCCGCGATACCAGATATCCTTCAGCCAGGCGCATTTCGATGGTTCGGGAAGACACAGGGGCTCGTAGTGAATGTGCTGCCTGTGTCTGGATAGCGGCCAATGAGGCAGTTGGCTCTACGCGTGTATTTCGTATGATGGGACGGTCTTCTCGACGACTGGTCTGTCGAGGGCGCCCTGAACCTGGTCGCCGTGTAAATGGCGACTATTATGTCCACTGGTCCCAACACCTCCTCACAGTAAAATCAGAACGGCCTACTTAACGAGCTACTCGCCTAGCTGACCACCCAGCTTCCATCATCCCGATGATTCTTCCCCTCCCGAACTCTGACATCTGCTCATATTGTCTTCTACGGTGGCGTAACGGCATGTCTACCTCAGCGTTTCCTTTGCATTAAGTACACTCAAACAAGCTCTGCTTACAAGTTTTATACTCCAACGAGAACGAAGTTCAACGCCCTCTAGTGGCATTACACAATGCTCAATAACGCTGTATTTCTAATCACTTGCATATCTGGCCGACATGTACCTTCATGCCAAGTTTCGTTTCGATAACACAATTATTTCTTGGTGCGCAGATTTGTATTGCAATGAGTGAATGTATAGGTATTTTAATTAACGTAGCAGCGGAGCGACACAACGATTGGAGACGGTCTGATATCTCGAAGTGAACGATTCGAGGCAGCACCAAGTAATTTTGAAGAATAGTTAGATTACGAGGTTACACCTTATATGCAACTGTTACAAAATTAATTACAAATTCGGACAGCAGTTTTAATAGTTTGAATCTGTTAAATTATTTTCGTTTCTATTGCTTATAACTCACACCATAATTTCAATAGAAAACATTAGGTGTACTTTGAGACACACAGATGTGTAAATGCTTTTAAAATTGATAATTCAGAATAATGGAACTCACTTGAAATCAAAATGGTTATTTTCACCCTTCATATTTGCGCATTCAACATTCCAAAACAATAAGAACTACGAAATACTCGATTCTCTCTTAATATGAGATGTTAAAAATTAAAAAAAGACTAAATGATTTTATATCTCCTTATAGCGTTTAACGTAAAACTAACACTTCATTATATTGAAACAGTAGGGAACTTTCAACTATGACATAACATCATAAAATAGAAATATTTTCATACCTCAAAGTAATAAACATATTACATTTTTGAAAATGCTTACGTAAGTACGTTTATAATGTTTGAAGAATCCTTGTTTCAAATAAAAGAAACTATAAATCGAATAAAATATTGATTTTGGGTAAAATATGATGTAACTATTTGGAATGGAATAAAATGCCCGCATTCGAGAGATTAATGTTCTTAAAATAGTTTCATGGGACATAAAAAAGTAATAAATTATCTAGTTTGTATCCGAATTTCAAGGTATATAAGAACGTTGCGTTTTCAGATTAAGGAAACAACCCACAATACAGCGTTATAGTTAAAGTTCTCCAGTGAACAACTTCCAGTCAAAATGAAGGCTCTGCTTGTCATGTTCTTGCTTGTGGTCGTCTTGGCTATGGGTGCGTATTCTTTGATATTGCGTATTCTTTTGGTCAGAAAGGAGTGAATATATAATATTAAATTAGTATTATCTATCATCAAGTTATTAATACTATACATTCCTACGATAAAGCTGATATTAAACCTGGGGGAGGGGGACATAGTTATCTACTTTTTGCAAATAAAGATATTGCTTTGAAATTTTTAATGAAGACATAGTATCTAATTTAAAAAAAGAAAATAACAAAAAAATAGTGCTTGATATTCGTTGAAAAAATTTTAAAATTTTCAAAAAAAGTGACTGTGCTTACTTTTGATATAACTTGAGAAATTTATTCATGAAAAGACACATTATTTACATTTTCTTAATGCATATAATATATTTAAAAATTTATCTTCACAGTTTTTTAATACATGCATATAAAAAATAAAAAAAATGTTCATTTTAAAATAAAAATGAGCATTTTTTTTTTAGTTCCTAAATTATAAAAACACTTATATTTCAAAACATATCAATAATTTTTAGAATTCCCGAATGCAAATAAATCACTTAAATATGTATGAAGCATATGCATACCAAATTTCATGCAATTATCTTGAATAGATTTTGCATTATATCATTTTAAAGTTGAGAAAAGTGTGAAAAACCCACCATGGAAAAAAATCACTTTAAAGTCTCATTTTTGCAAATTAGTTACAAAAGTGAAATTTCAGTACCTTATATCTCCGGGTACGTAAGTAAATCCGTTACTGTCTGTAGACCATTGATTAAGGTTTATTTTGGCTTGTAGTACCTTTCTACGATACAATTTGTATGCAATTGTACTTTTGTTGGCAGCTTTTCGGATACGTCGACATATTTCTGGTTTCAAAACTTTGGTACAGCTGTCAAAACATTGTTTTGTTTATATCTTCGGTTCTACTCAAGATATCGTCATAAAATTGGTGTCAAACGAATTATAATTAAATTTCCTATGTTTTGAGAAAATAAAAAAAAGGACTTTGTGAAGGTTTTTTGGGTCCCGGTTCTCCTTAATTGGCAGAAACACTTTCTGTAAATCCAGATAAGGTTCAGTAAGATGTGTGTGATTGTTGGTTTATGTTATAAACAAGCAAATTGAAGAGTATCATACCAATTGAGTGCTGAATTTAGTAAAGTACAGTTTTGCATGCAGAAACAGCGACAGACATTAATGACAACTTGTCTGTCCTAAAATCAAATTGGGACAACAAATCGACTAATTGGTACTATGAGGTAGTTGGTAAATCCTTGATAAGTCATTCAAAAGGGTATTATATTTTTGTCTCAACGGAAGTAGGTAGTTACTTAACGCCTAACTGTAGCAGAACAGCAGGTATTAGAGACTATGCGGGGACGATTATGGAGGTCAGGATGCAAGGACACCCAGTAATTTTGAAACACGGTCGGATGACGAGGTTAAAAACTGAATGGCCACGGCTGAAAGAGTCATGAAAAAGTCGTCTCGAAAAGCAAATGTTTTCTTACTATGCTAACTTAAAATAAAGGTCCTTTTTAAATTTATAAAGATGTATTTCCCGAAGATGCGGCATAAAAGAATGTATCACAATCCAAAATTAAAATTGAAAGCTAAAAATATACGCATCTCTATTTACTCCAAAGAGAAATTGGAAACAGACATATATAATGTTTTTTGGTAGTTGACTCCCTGAATTTCCTTTTTTGCAATAATTTTCTCTTTACTAATAAGTACATATCAATCACGTACACTAGAAAAAATTTTCAAACAGAAAAAGTTATTGTAAAAGGGTATCTTTTCTAAAATTTAAGTTGTTTACAAATGTTAATGAAATCTACTATTTTATCATTAATTACAGCAGTAATTCCTTTAATATTTGTTTGAGTTATGAAAATGCAAGAAGTAGCATTATTGTTTTATACTTACAAAGAAATGTGAAATATATTCAATTAACAAATGTTGAATATGACAGTCTGAACAGCAGTTTACCTACAAAAAATAATGATTTTCTTTCTTTTACAGTTCAAGCTGGGGTCCACCGTAAGTTACGATGAAATTATACATTGTTCAGTTAGAAATTCAAGAAAAGAGATGACATTTTACGTAGTATTCAATAAGTGATTTTTATGAATTTATTCCACTAATAAATATATTTATTATTAAACTAATATAATATTCAACTTTTGTTTTAGTAAATATTTTTATGTAGCGTAGTGTTTTTAAATTAATGGTCGCCTTTTTTTAATTTTAATTTAATTTTTAATTTCTTGTCTTATATTTATTTTGAGTTTTATTTTTACAATCTAGTATTGTTTTAAAAAGCAATTTTGCAATGCTCTGAAATATCAAAATATGGGCCACTGATTATATGATATTACTTTTTTAATCGCAATTACTTTTAAATCTGTACCATATTTAAAGTATTTTAAAATACCAGAAAATACGTTTTATTACATTTTGCCACTTGTGCACATTAATTTCGTTCAAATGAGTAAATTAATTAAAAGTATCATCTATTATACAATATTTAATGATATTATTATTTTTATCAATCGTAATAGATTTAATCCTAGCCAATACACTTAAACACCAAAATATGTGCCACTGTGTTGCCATACCACCTTTATAATTCTTTCAGTTTCAGAAAACCAATGGAATAAAAACAATTATTATATATTTAATGAAAACAAATAGTTTCATTCTTATACGTATTGTTTTTGTAAGGCTGTAAAATTTCTTCTTTGTATTCATTGTGTAAAGTAATAACTGTGGTAAGCTACAAATCATTACTACTCAAATAATGATGCTTGTTTATTGAACTCCAATCGCCACATCATTTAAAGAATGATCAAAATTTTAGTTGCATTTTTAGATGGATATCAAATAATTTTGTAAATTGCCTTTCGTGTTCACATATCAAGAATTTGTCATGAACCCTTTATTAAAACTGAAGGGTAGTATGTCTATTTCTCGTACATTTTCCGGAGTTCATGAGATATTTAAATTTTCTTGTTATCTTGAAATTAATTACTTAAATAGTACATAACTTTGAAAACCTTATTATAATAAAATGATTTAATGTTATTTACATCATGTGTGGATACAATTACATGGTAAACAATATTTTAATAAGAAGAATTATACCGACGAATACCATAAAGAAATACACTACTCTACAATAATAGACCGGACAGCAAGATGTGATGGTATAAGGGAAATAATACATGCTTTAATAAGGGGATGGTCCCCCACGTACTGCAATCAGACTAGCAACCCTTCGGGGCATACTGTCAACAAGGTGTTTTGATACACAGCTATGGGTATTTGTTTCCATTCCGACTGTAAGAATGTCACCAGCTCAGCTGTAGATGTTCTATTTGATCACAAATTTCAGCCACAAATGTTCTATGGGGTCTAGGTCAAGACTCTGGTGAGAACAGGGAAGACGTTTTACATCCGTATCTCGATACCACTGCTTGACAGATACTGCAACATGGCATGGAGCGGTGTCGTCCTGGAAGTAACATTCGTCCATTCCATAAAATTTCCAGAGCGTAGGAAGAACCTGATTGTCCAAAATGTTCATGTAGGTTTCATATATATTTCTAGAATTATGGAGGATCAGCCTCCTTTTTCCTTTTTACCCCTCTGACGAGTTAAGATAGTTTATTTAAATTAAACCCTTATCAGAGCTCAAGATGTGTGCTGATAAAAAGCAACTAGATGTGTGCTGATAAAAAGCAACTAGATGTGTGCCGATTTTGTGGTTTGAAGTGAACTGTGTGTGAGTTTAGCTGAAACTAAACAACAGACTTTTTAACTACTTTCGTGTCTGAGATAAAATGGATACCTATCAACTCACCCGATCGTTAATACTTTTGCAACGAACCTTTTCTTTCTCCTTTTGATTAAAATAAGTCAACAGTACTTTATTGAAGCTATTTGAACTGATTACATTCTTTGCTCTTGTGAACTGTTAACTTCTTAAGATAGTATAGTCATAGTCAAAGTGAGTGGGGAGGTCAGGAAAGCCCTAAGGTGCTGATTCCACTAGGGAATATTGCACCAAACCCCATTGTTTTTCGACACTCCTGTCAAAGAAAGCCAGATTCTTTAAGAATGGCCAAAAGGCTTTTGACAGGTTCTTCGTGAATTGTATCAAGTTCTGCTCCAAGACCTAGACTTGAGTACCTAATGTGAAGCAGAGCTTCGCATTCAAAAAATTTATGGTGGGCTGTTTCCTCCACCATATCGCATTTCCTGCATAGAGGTTCTTCTTTAAAGATTCCCATCCTATGAAGGTGTTTTCTTAGGTGATAGTGGCTTGTGAGAAATCCAACTATCTCCCTCATCTTATCCCTGCTAAGACGAAGGATCTGAGATGATATTTTCATGGAAGGTTCTTGAATCATAAGCCTCGCATGTTTTTGATCGGTGGTTTAGTGACTCTAAGTGAAATCCCTCAGATGCTCAGTATATTAAAACATGATTCATCCAAAACTATTAAGAATTTACATTTCATTGCTTTTAGAAACAACCAGCAACGAAAACATAGGTCAAATTGAAGATCCTTCAGTGGTTTCAGTTCTATTTTCGCTCCTTCTTCCGAGTGGGAAAAACAGATTCTTGCATTCCCCACTTCTGATTTAATATTAATTTGTGATGGTATCCTTCGAATTGATATCGACCACTCCCATGATAGTGTACAGCTGTTGAAAATCATAGACGAATGTTTACAACAAGGGTTCCCGCATTTGAGTCAGCAGAAATCCGACATTTCCTCTTCTGAGGATGAGGAAGACAAAACGAATCGCTGATTTCGGCGCCACCTCAACAGTTTCTTTCCCCCTCTCTCGAAACGGACGCAGACAAAACAAGAACTATAAACATTAATCCATTTGATATGCGTTCAAGTAACGATCAGCGGTTATTACCCGAAATGAATAACGCGATGTACTTTATGCGTGAAATTTTAGATTATCTTGAACCATTTTCTGGTCAAGGCATTTTCAATGTTCAAGCTTTTATATCAAACGTCTCCGATCTGGCACCTTTATATAAATTAAATGATCTGCAAACTTTAACCTTAGCTAAAAGAGCTTTACGAGGACCTGCAGCTAAACTATTGCATTCTTTAAATGGAATCCATACGTGGAATGCTCTGAAAGACCATTTATTATCCGAATTTGGTGAGCGGTTGAACAGTGCTGATGTTCATAAGATCTTACGTGCGCGACACTTACGCACTGTCGAAACATTGTTAAGTTAATTGTTAATTTAACAGTTAATTGTGATGCGTGAAATCGCTTCTAAGTGTAATATCGAGAAATCTGCCCTCTGTGATTATATCATCAATGGTATTCCTGAACAGCGAGGTAATAAAACAGTACTGAATGGATGTAGAAAAATTGCTGACTTAAGGGAAAAAATTAAAATTTTCGAAACATTTTGCTCTTACGAACGTTTATATTCCATTATTTCAAAGAATTTTAATGACATACTGTAACGTCGACAGTCAAATTATCGTGTGGACTCTTCACAAAATTATCGCGAACGAATCACTCAACCAAAACAAATGAATCAGAGTAATCTAAGGTGCTACCTATGTGGTGGTAAAAATCATATTTCCCTCAACTGTGAACACCAAGGAAAGGGACCCTATTGCATTGTTTGCAACAAATATGGTCACAAAAGTCACGATTACCCAAACAGTTCGAGAACTAAACACACTGGTAATGATGTAAAGAATGTCAGTCAGATTCAGTCCTATCAAACCATGTGTAAATCCGTGAAAATTTTAGGAATACAGTTAATAGTACTTGTAGACATAGACTCGCAAGTAACTCTTCTCAGAGAGGATGAATGACGAAAGATTGGTAGCCAAGAACTTGTTGATGTCGATGGCTTTCTCACTGGATTTGGATTTTCTCGAATACCTGCCATTAGATCATTTCGCAGTAATGTCGAAATCGAACACCATGCCTTCACAACTGCTGTTCGTATGGTTCCCAATAACCCCATGTCTTTTGCTTTAATTATTGGATGCGACTTAATTAATCAAACTCAACTAACCATAACTCCTACAGGCATACATATCACGAAATTTCACATCGATAATTCTTCAGACGAACCATTTGTGCTAGCTATTACTGATGACTCACCAGAGTATGACATTGCACCAGTTGTTACCCTCTACATTAAGTCACAAGTTGAGAGTTTAATATTTCAGTATACACCTAACAAAACGAAAACTACCAACATTGAGATGTCCATTACTTTTAAAGACCAGAAACTTTTTTTCCGTCCTCTCCGTCGTTTACCATTCTCGGAACGTGCCATAGTCAAAAAACAATTTTACGAATTGCTCACAAACAAAATCATAGAATCCTGCTCTTCAGAGTATGCCAGTATTGTGGTTGTGGTGAAAAAGAAAAATGGCGATCATAGAGTTTTTATTGACTACAGACCCTTAAACCGGACAATAGAAAAATATCATTACCCAATTCCCAACATAGACGATATTTTGGATAAATTGCAAGATGCTAGTGTTTTCAGTACCATTGATTTAAAAAACGGATTTTTTTTATGTGTCCGTTGACGAAATAAGTCGTCCCTATACAGCTTTTGTCACTAATAGCGGCCAATATCAATTTTTATTTATACCATTTGGTCTCTGCAAATCCCCTTCAGTATTTCAAAGGTTTATAAATATTGTTTTTCATGAATTGATTGTTCAAGGATTTGTTTCGACGCACATGGACGATATTGTTATCACTGCAACAGAAGAAACCGAAGGTATCGAGCGTCTTAAACAAGTTCTTAAAGTAGCTAGTGAATATGGCTTACAGATAAATTTTAAAAAGTGTTAATACTTGCAAACTAAAATTGAGTTTCTTGGACATATTGTTGAAGATGGCAATTACCATTTGTGTACTTTACCCTTCTCCTTCGAAAACAGCTGCCCTTGTAAATTACCCAGAACCTAAAAATGCTAAAGAATTGCAGCGCTATTTAGGTTTAACAGGATCTTTCAGAAAATTTTTACCATCTTGTTCCACTATTTCTAGTCCTCTTATTAACCTTCTACGTAAAGATGTCCCTTTTCAATTTGGTGACGACGAACAATTTGCATTTAATCACCTTAAGATATTACTTTTCCAAAACCCTGTTTTGCAGATCTACCACCAAAATGTAGATACTCAAATTCATACAGATGCCTCCATTGACGGACTTGCAGCCATTTTAATGCAACGTTCAATTACTGACAATGAGTTTCATCCTGTATATTACATGTCCAGAAAAAATTCCGACCCTAAAAGAAAATACTCCAATTATGAGCTCGAAGTACTCGCTATCGTCGAAGCTCTAAAAAAGATACGTGTATATGTTCTTGGTTTTACCTTCAAAATTATTACTTATTGTGATGCTTTTAAGAAAACTATGACTAAACGAGAACTCAGTACCAGAGTCGCCAGATGGGTTTTTATGCTAGAGAACTATGATTATCCAATCGAACTTAGATGTGGCTCTCGAATGTCAGATGTAGACGCTCTCAGCCGTGTTCAAGTGGTCACCTTAACATCACCTGATACCCTCATTCTCCAAATACAACGTTAACAAGACGAAGATTCTAAACACTCTCCGCGCGCGCGCGCGCGTGCTACGAAAGAAATCCATAAAAACCAATCATATGAAGACTATGTTGTTCAACATGACATCCTTTACAAATTCATTAATGGTGCAGATTTACTTGTTATTCCATCTTCTATGCAGACAGAAATAATTAAGAATGCTCATGACGAAGGACATTTTGCTGTGAAACGAACAGAAGAGCATATTAAATCTCAGTTTTTCATTCCCCAACTTACTAAGAAAGTGGAACAATACATTAAAAATTGTGTTACATGCATAATAGATAACCGCAAGACTGGTAAACAAGAAGGTGTTTCCACTTATCAGCGTAGTATAAACACGATGCCATTTGAACTGTTATTTGGTGTAACAATTAAGTAAAGATCTGATCAGAACATTCAGCAACTTCTTCAAGAACACATTCAAACCAAATTTACCCAACAACGAGAAAATCTTCGATAAGCGGCTAAAGAACGAATTTGCAAAGTTCAAAATGATAACCAACGTACCTACAATTAAAGACGAAAGAAACCTCAGAAATATAAAATTGATGATCAAGTTGCCATCAAAAGAATGCTCTCTCCCGGTATGAAGTTATTTCCCAAATTCATCGGACTTTACCGTGTTACCAAAGTTAAGCCAAATGATACCTACTACGTACAAAAACTTTCGACCTTTGATGGACATGATCGAACTTGTACAATAGCTGAATTTATGAAGTCATGGATTAATAACCTGAAATAATTATTTTTAAAATTCAGCGATAAATATTTTTTTTTTTCAGATGGAACATTTATTTGTGTCATATCATTTAACATAGTGCATTTTTCATTTCTTCATTATTTTATTGTACATATTACTATTTCGCAAGAACATAGTTCTAATATTAATTTATGTATTTATTTTTATAGAAGCTCATGTTTTTTTCATCTTTAAAGCATACGGACTTGTTTCATTAATTTTACTTTATTACTTCCTGTTTTGAATTTCTGTTTATTATTTCCTTTGTTTAGTTTTGATTTCCCGTTTTGTTTATTCAACCATAATGTTTTTTTTTCAAATATTCCCCCCCCCCCTTCTTACTTTCATTCCATAGTGATCGATACGGCTTGTATTTTTTTGTGTTTTCAGGATTTTAGTCAGATATTATCCAGATTTCTCACCATGTTTTATCTGATTAATAGTGTACTATATTTAAATCGTTTTATTTTTCTGTATTTTATGCATCCATAACTAATATTTACTTAATTTGTTTTTAAAATTGTATTTAAATGTTTTTTTGCACTTAAGTGTATCTTTATTATTTAATTACTGATTCTGTTTTTAGATTTTATTCTGTTCATTTTTTTGAGTGTCATGTCATATTTTGAGCGCCAGCTGTTAACATGGGAGGTCGCAACCATTACAGGACGGCCGAGTTGTAGGATTGGTTTCCGCCAAAACCCCTCTCGCCCAATGTCCAATAGGAGTTCCCTCCTAAAGCGCCCTCTATATAGCAGTTACTTCCTCATAGATAGCTGCTAAGATGTCACACTGATAAAATGTTTCTGGCTAAGATTTAACTCTCAAATATTATTTAATGGTTTGCTTAACTTTAAATGTTTGTCCCAACCGTGTAACTGTCCTCAATGTACTAATAAACGTTTATAATTAACTAATATAGTGTTCTGCTTGAACATTTCGACAGATGTATATATATAAACATATAAATAAATAAATATATATATATATATATATATATATATATATATATATATATCGTTAAAGTTAGAATGAAAATTTCAACGGATTTGAAATCTGTGGAAAGGATTTTTTTCATTAGATTACCTTCTACATTTGATTTTCTTTTAAAAAATAACTTTTCACAAATGAATATCTTTTATATTTTTGCAAGAGATTGTGACGTAACGCCTATTGAATCTCTTAGCAATTCAATGGGAATTGTTAGCAATCGCCAGGGTTGGCGAGCAGTGGTCACACCTGACTCTACGAAAATAGCTCACACTGGCAAGGGAAATTTTACACTAGATCGATACCTTATACATTGATTTTCTTTTTTAAAATATTTTGCAACTGAATATTTATATTTTCGCGAGAGATTGGAACTCTTCGAAATTTGAATTTGGCCGCATTTGCCAATGAGGAGGCTGTCACGGCGTTGCCCGTGATGTTGGTTTGTGAAGCAAATCAAATGGAAATTCGTAGCAGTCATCGGGGGTTAGCGGGCAGTGGTCACACCTGGCACCACGAAAAAACTGTCATGGGAATCGCCCTGCTGTCCACTGAGTGGCTAGTACCAAATAAAATATTTTGAAACTTAATAATTTTTAGAAATACAATTTATAGTTTGCTGTAAAACTAAAATATTTGAATACATTCATGCATCCACAGAGTACAAGTCCTCAATCTTAGTTTTTAAACATTCGATTCTTCATAGAAGATTTCAGTACAACAAAAAAGTTACAAGTTACTCATGTATGCATTTTATTTCAGATTACCGCATCGAAGACGGAAAGAAAACTGATATTCGTAAGATATTTTTTCAAATTTACCTTATTTTCATTCTTTAAATAAGGAGAGATGGTACTTTTAAAATAAGAGTGTTAATTTTTAAAAGAAGCTTGGTGTTATATTTTTACAGAAATTTTTGTACAGTGGATTTTTTAAGCATGACTGAATATCAAGGAGAACGAAATAACTATATTTATTGTATATTTTAAGATATTATTGTTTATCAAATATATTTAAAAGTAGAAAACAATACAAGGAAATGGAATTATCAAAAAGGTATCTGTTAAAATTTTCGGAAAACAAATAGTACAATACTTTTATACAACATAGATTTTCTTTTAGTTCATACATGACTTTTTTTGCCTATTGTTGGTAAAGTCCATTGTGTATTATTTGAGTTTAAGGTAAAAAAAAGGCTTTTACTTTACAATATATGTACAGAAGTTTACCAAATTATAAATAACTTTAATTATTCCCAATAAATTGGCACACATCTCAAAACAATTTATATTATCAACAAAAATAACAATTCAGTCACGTCTAAAGTTTAAAATTTTAGAATCAATACAAATACAAAATTGCATTAACATATGCATCAGAACACGGTAAAAATAATGTCCGTAAAATAAGTTTCCTAAGGCGCTGTAGTCGCGAAGAACGCTGTTACGGGGGATACGGCGCCACTAGCGTGTGCCCTTTTTCCCCCTCTACCAATCCCCACCATGGCAATCTGTCTACGACGCTTACGGCCGTATTCACAAGTCCGAGTTAACTCGAGGATCAACGATAATCCGCGAGTTATCGAAAAAACCGTATTCACAAGTCCTGATCCGTGGTTTAAACTGCCGTTTCGGTGTTACATTTTGATCCTCAGAAATCGGCGAGTTAACTCACGAGTTACATTTAACGCATGCGCAGTACCATCTTTTTGAAAAAGCAAAATGGAGGACACATTTCATTCTATGCTCAATTACAGTATTCTTTCGACGACTGGACTGGATCTGTCATTAAACATATTTTTATTAAAATTCAAAAGAAAAATGAAAATAATGGTAGCTGCTTAAATCTTAAACAAGCAGCTTAGCGAAAAGATAGATGGGGCCACCTCTGTCCTATAAGCCGGAGAGAGCGAACGATAGAAAACGACCATGGCAGATACAAATTCGTCGTAGAATAAAAATTATTCTGTTGATTTATTACGAATGAAAGATAATTGACAATGCAAGTTACTTTTCACGACACCAACACACACCCATACTGACAAGTATAAAGATAATCAGATTACATACATCTGTCAAGACATTGTGTACAATTCTTTCTTGCCAAATTTAGGTTTCCATAAAAATCCAATTTGAAATTAAATACCTTTGCATTTCTTTTCCCAAACCCATATTAAAATGCTGTGCGAGTCCTATTTATTCACAATTTGGAATCAATTCTACGGTGAAGTACGTGCTTGATCAGTATGAATGCATATTGGGGCGTCGGAACCAATGTAAACAATACCACGTGATCGTGAGGTAGCCAATCACAGCGAGCGTCTCATTTTAATCCCCGGATCACTTAACACGCCGTTTGAGAATACCGTTTTTGATAATCCTCGAGTTAACTCTTACTCGCGGATCAACTGATTCTCGAGTTAACTCGAGACTTGTGAATATGGCCGTTAGAGATGGAGCTCCCACTCGCTTCATCCGCCAGGTGCGAATTACGATCTGTAATTCGCTTTTCGTGTGCAAAAAACACTGCGTCGGTGGACATTCATTCCCAACAATGTGAAGTCTACGGATAATAGTGTATGAGCGTACAACAGACTTAAACAAATGGTGCAGAGAACTTAAAGACAGACGTCCACGACGAACAGCGATTGAGGAAGTGGAAGAAGCGGTGCTAAAAGATCGAAGGGTTACGGTTCGGGAGCTCTGCGAGATGATCCCTGATGTCGGCAAGACCTGCATTGACAAAATTTTTAAAGACCATTTAGGGTATGCCAAGGTGGGTCCCAAAAAGCGGCCCGCGATTTTCTTTAGGCCTACGAAACCGATGGCTAGGAATTATTGGACTCCATTGTCACTGGGGAAGAGACCTGGGTCCACTACACGACACCGGAAACGATAGAACAATCCCGTCAGTAGAAACATCCAGAGTCGCCGAAGCCGAGGAAGTTTAAACAAACATTGAATGCCGGCAAAGTGATGGCCAGCGTGTTTTCGGATAGGAAAGGGATATTGTTGTGTGAATTCATGCCTGCCGGGACAACAATCAATGCTGACTGCTACTGCGAGACATTAAAGAACCTTCCCTGCGCGATTCAAAACAAGAGGAGTGGCATGCTCACGATGGGAGTGCGTTTCCATCAGGACAACGCTCGTCCGCACACCGCCGTGTAGCCACCGATCTCATCAACCAATTTCGATGGGGTACTGCCACACACCCGCCCTACAGCCCGGACATAGCACCAAGTGACTATCATCTCTTTCGTGAATTGAAAAAATACCTGGGTGGGAGGCATTTCAGAACCGGAGAGGAGCTGAAAAAAGAGGTTTTAAGCTACCTTCGAAGCGGCGGTAGGAAAGTTCTACGACTCAGGCATAAAGAAAATGGTACACCACATGCAAAAATACACCGATCTCAATGGCGGATCTCAATGGAATTAATAAATAGGTAAAAAATCTAAGCTTACCAAAAATGTATCATTTATTGCAAGTAAACATGTTGTTCATTGTGAAAAATCATTGGGAACCTTATTTTAAGGACAACCCTCGTAAATTAATTAGTGATGACAAAAATTCTGGAACAACAGAATTATTAATAAACAGAAAATAAATTCCTATACTTCTTCTCAGTCAAACGAAATACTGTCTTACATACCATAAAACATTATTTGTTTTAAATCTTTTTGTTTCACAAACTTAAGATTCTTTTTGCAATAGTGTTTTATTACTTATTGTATTATTTACAATGTAATTTGTTTTTCCTTATATAGCACCAAGTGATGAAAATAGTATGTATATCGTTTTTATTTCATATTGAAAGTTTTAAATAATAGGATCTAGCTTTTAACATTAGGCCATCCATTGTTTAGCCTTTACTGAGAACATACAATGGTTATCACTCAAGTGCCCTTCTGGTTTCGTTTTGGCATTTGACTTTACTGGTATAATTGCAAACATCATGCGAAAATATTATTCAAGCACTACCTCTAAAGTCATGACAATATGTTTGAGATTGGTTGTGTTATTTTTAACTCTATCCTCATATTTTACTTGCAAATAGTTTCAAATAGTTAATTTCGTATTAGTTTGACACATACTTGTCATATCTGTGCAATACCAATTTCAATTGAGATTCAGGTCACCAATTTATTTCTTATACACCTCAGAACATAACAGATTATAAATAAGGACATAATTTCTTTACAAAAATGTTTATTGAATAATTGCCCCTGAAAAAAACATTGAAATTTATCATATTTATTTTCTTTCTTTACCTAGCCATCTTCGACAATGCTGCCTCTTTCATCAACGGAATCATTTGATTATTTTCAATGGAAATGCTGTACATAGATATATGTATCAAATAAAACATCTGCAAAACAATGTATTTATCCATTTCTACTATTCTTTACTTACGATTTCAAGAATTCGGGGGGAAAAATTCGCGTACAAATGATTTTACACCAACGAAATATTGAACACTGCATTCGTATTTATTAGATGATCTCTATATTTAATACATAGTATGTATTCTATGAATAGAAATGTATCTTATATCACACAATAGGTAATTATTTAACTGACAATTAGTAGTACCGAATAAAGGTTATAATAAACAATTTTTTTTTTGTGTAAGCAAAATATGCCAAGTAAAGAAGTCATCACAAATTTGATTTCAATTTCATTGTCTACTTAATTTAACATCATAAAGAGAAAAATTCTATTTAACTATTGTTTCACATTCTTAAATATAAAAGAAATTTTTACTTATTTACATTATCACAACTCGTTCTTAAGAAAATCCAAGAAATTTATTTTCATATCTGTACATTAATTTTACGTCACATGTGGTCTAACATTCTTGTTGAATTCGGTTGAAGAAAACATTTGTTGGATTCTCTATTTCAAAATTTTAAGTGATATCTTGAAGATTCCAGATTAACTACCCAAAAATGGTTTTATCTCATATTAATATTTTATACAATTTGGGTAAATCAAAATATCTTAATATTGCACATTCAGAAATATGAGATTCACCCCGAATTTCGTAAGCGTATGCTTAAGGAACACAAACGTGTGCTACCGAACACAGTTTCTAATGAACCGGAAACTCGAAGTTTACAGTTCAAATGAGAAATTATCATCTTCTTTCACTTAAGCTTTTAAAATTAAACACCTGTGATCAATGTTAAATTTTAAAATTCAAAAGTAAAATTTTATTATGAACCTTAGAGTTAAGAGATAAAGGGTTAAAACTTTTTTTTTTCAGTTTGTTCATTATAAAGCTAAAGTATGTAAAAGAACCGCTATAGGAAAACAATCGATTTTGTTTGTTTGTTATAGAGTGTATTTAACGAACGAAAAAGTTTCAAAATCCTTTATATTTGTAAAAAACAACTCTCAAATGTAAAAAAAAAAAATTCCAAAGAAATAAAAGCAAGCTACGAATGACTGTTTCCGTTTCTTCTATCTTTGTAAAATGCAGATTTGTAAACATCTTTGTTTTTTCAAAATTACTATACGGTTTTAACGGGTGGGTATAATTAAAGTATCCAGAGTACTGAATAGAAAAAAACCAGTGGTTTTAGAACGCCAAATCTGCGTGGTATACATTTCAAAACATGGGAAAACAAATGACGGGGAAAAAAATATTTAGTTCCGAAAATGACCCATAAGGGAAAGGATGGCGCTGCGAACAGTTCCTAGTAAAAGCATAATTTAACGAAATGTCATTACAATCGTAATGCTATTAATTACAATTTGAAAGTGGTATAAGAGTGCGATATATATTGACAATAGTCTTAAACAACAAAATGTCAATTTAATTAATGCATCTAAAACATGTTACACTTGGAACGAAGGAGGGAAGAAGGCTGTAGATAAACAAGTTATAAGCAATGTTCAATGTTTCCACCGTGTTGAAGATGCAACAACTGGTACTGTGTTATGGCGTGTTCAATAACTTGACGTAACTGGTTCTTGTGATGTTGCATGTGTGCGAGATTACGCTGTCCTTAAAATCTGCAAGGTTCCGAATCCCTCTCTGATAATCCATGCTTTTTAGGTAAACCCCTCTGCTAAAAGTCACAATGGCTCAGATCTGGTGAACGGAGTGACCATGAAGATGGGAATGCGCGACTGATTTACTCGATTTTCTGTAAAAGGCTGTCCCAACAACTGTTGAACAGGTCGTCCTATGTGGGGAGGTGCTTTATCTTGTTGGAATATGGTAGAGATGAGCGCTCCTCGCTGTTGGAGCTAAGGAATAACGCAGTTTTGCAACATGTCCCTATAACACATTGCAGGAACTGAACAGGTCTTTAATCACTGTAAATGGACTTCTTCAAAAAATTAGAAATCAGCCAGAAATATTGCTGTTAACCCAATTCAAACAGTTGGTTTTGGAGAATGTAAGGGAATCTGTTGAAACTGGCAGAGATTTTCCGTTACCCAGATGCGCTGTTTTGGGTGTTCATTGCTCCACAGAGAACAAGGTGCATCATCATTCCAAGATGTTCCAGAGTCAGTTGTCATCTACCTACATGCGTGCAAGAAATGTCAAAGCAAACGTTTCACTAATATCTGTATCAGAAGCTTGTAACGCTTTGGGTTGCGCTAGATCTTTTGGAATAACTTTCCAAAATTTACCACAAACACTTTCGTATTGTTTCGTAGGGCAAATTCAACTGTCTTGTTACAACTCGAGAACTACAGTTTCATGTCTCATTCTGCCTGGTCTGCTCAACAATAGCCGTTGCAACCTCTTAAGCGAATTGCGTCGTCACAGGCTTCCGACTTCGTCCTGGTCGAACTGAGAAGCTTAAAGTCTTCTAAAAGCGTTGAACCATTCTCCGGATATCACATGCTGTTTGAGGACCTGTGCGAACCGATTTCAAACGTCTGTACTCGCGAAGAGCAGCAGCACAGTTTTCGTCATTCTTGTAAAGCCACTTTAATAATAAAGCACGGTCAGGCAATGAGAGTCCCATAGCGATCGTCAATGTTCCCACACAGCTTTGAACGTGTTATAAAGCAAACTGTGTTACATACATGCAATAAAGTCCATAAACTATTTTATGTATCGCTCTTTATAATTTTTATTCATCTTAGTTTTTAATAATTCGTTTCTTAATAGACGATTTTATTCTAAAAAATCAGCTGATTCATAAATAACAAGTCATTAATTTATACAATTTATTTCAGATTAACGTATTGACAATGACGGAAACAAAATTGAAACTGATAAGAATATTTTGTCAAATTGATTCATCTTTTAAATACCTTGTTTCCATTCATTTTTTTTAAATAAAAAGAGACTGTTCAATTAAAATGTGTATACCAACATATCGTAATAAAAAAAATTCTCTGAAATTTCTTAAAGAAGCTTGGTGTTACATTTTTACAGAAAAGGTCTACAAAGTGGATTTTAATTACGACTGAATTTAAAGGAGAAAATATCTAACTATATTTACTATGTACTTTTTAAAAAATATTCTGGTTTATCAACTATATTTAAAAGCACAAAACGTAAGCCAAGCAAAGGAAATCATAAAAACGTATTTGGATACATTTTGGGGAAAATACAAAACTTTTATACAGCATCGTTTTTCTTTTAATTCATGCATGACTTTTTCTTCTATTGGTGATTAAGTGCATTCTACAATGTCAGATTTTTAGGAAAAAAGGTATTTTTCTATTAATTATGGGCAGTACCGTCGTTTACCGAAAATTTTTTAAAAACACAGAATTTAAGTACAAAAAAATTTAAAACCACCTTTGATAACATTTTCATGAAAAATATGAAAGCATTCATCGTGTGGGTTTCTTAATTTTAAGCATAATTTTTCCGTGTACCAAAATCAAAACTCTTGAAAATAAACTTTTAATTCTTACCAATAAAATCGAAAAGATTAATAAACGGAAAATAATTTCTAAATTTTCTTCACTCAAAAGAATTACAGCCTTAGATACAAGAAAACATTTTCTCTCTCTTTAATATTTTTCCTTCATAAAAACTAAACACATAAGATTGTGTTTTTGCAATTGTCGTATAGCTTATTCTATTATTTACAAAGTATTTTGTTTCTCCTTACGTAGCAACAAGTCCATCGAGTCATGAAAACAGCATGTATTTCGTTTTTATTTCATATTTGAAAGTTTTAAATAATCGAAACACGCTTTGAATATTGTAATTATTTTTATCAGCCTTTATTTTGAACATACAACGGCTATCAGTCAAATACCTTTCTGTGTTCGTTTTGGCAATTCACTTACGTAGTATAATTGCAAAATATCACGGGAAATGTTTAATGAAACGACTTCCGACGTTCATCAATTGTCTCGACATAAGGCTGAATTTTGGCTCTGATAACTATTAGTTCTATTTTCTGATATTACTCGCAAATAGTTTATTTGGCATTGGTTTGAAGCAAATTAGTCACAAATCTACAACACCATTTGAAATTTAAATTCCGATCACAAAGAATTCTAAATCCGTTTAATATATTAAAAACTAACAATTAGTTCAAGACGTCGCAGAAAAAAGTGTTTGTAGAACCATTTTTCTTAATTTTTTCAAAGTTTTGACCGATTTTTTTTCAGTTATAAGTTACGATGTTCTGCAGTACAAAGCGCGTTCTTTGCTACACCTTTTTTTTTCTTTTTTAGCTACGGAACAACCACCGCCCAAAATACCACAAACACTTAATAAATAACACGTCTTATTTGTCAATTAAAAAAATATTTAACTTCAAAAGTTATCGACAGAATTTCAAATTCTGAAGGTATGCTTTGTTTTTAAATGAATAAAGTTAATTAATTGTGTGTCTTATATAAAAATATGTATTGCATATTTAGCCGCTAATTGAGTTTTACGTCTGTTTTTGATTTTACTGCTGTTTTCAAAATTCTGACAAAATGCTTGCAGAACAATTGTATTTGCTTGGAGTTGTGTTGCAGAACACTGAATTTAATTCTCTACCGGGAATGATTTCTTCACAAAAATTATAATAATATAGTTGTCCTTTAATACATTAAAATTTATCATATTTATTTTTTTTATTTTCTTTCTTTACCTAGCCATTTTAGACAATGCTGCATCTTTGATAAACGGATTCCTTGGTTAAATATTTCCAATGTAATTGTACCACTTAAATATTTTTATGAAATAAAAAATCTGAAAAGCAATGTATTTATCATGATTTCATTATTTAATTATTCAGGGAAACATTTCGCATTCAAATGATTTGATATCAACAAACATTTTATAACTACAATATCTGAAGTAGGGGAAAGTGGGGCACACATTGTTACACGTTTTTTAATTTTTAGCTGTGGCATCAAGATACGCATCTATATGAAGCAAACAAAGCCTTTAAAATGATTTTTTATCTCATACATACATCTTACATATCGTTAAAATTAAAAAGAGTAACAATTATTTCCAGTATTTAATGTTTTTGGTAGTGATGTACACTGTAACTGTGCCCCACTGTCGGGTTACAATGTTACACTCTCTGGTTACAGTGTTACGTTATAGTAGCAACAGTAAATATAAAGTATGGGCTTTTATTAAAATTAATTTTAATTGAAATATACAGATATTTAATGATTCCTTAAGCAGGCTTAAAATAAAATACAAGTTTGGATTAGTTTACGTATAGTTGAACAGCTCTAAATATGTGGAAAACATTAGCAATGATTGTAGCCAACAATTACAAAGTTGCTGATAGAATAAGATTAAAGAAATTGTAAACTTCTTTTATATTTTAATAGGAAGATAAAATCAGCATGATATGGAAAATCAGTTTGATAGGCATTTCTGCTTAACTCATTGTCCTTCCTCATGGAATTGGGAGAGAAAGTTAGGAAATGATTTTTTATTTTTCAAATTAATAAACTTCATTTGTATGTGAAAACTTATAAGATGGAAAATTTCTTTTGACGTACAACACTTCAAAATCAAAAATGCTCTGATTCAGAACTTCCCACTTTTGATTATTTTACGTATAGTTGATCAGTTTTAAATGAGATGAAAACATTAGCAATGATTCTAGCGTACAGCTACAAAGTAGATAATAAAATAAGATTAAAGAAACTGTAAACTTATCTTAGATTTTTATAGGAAGTGAAATCCACAGGGAAAATCAGCATGTCTGCTTTTCTCATTGTCTCTCCTGATGGGATTGGGAGAGGTAGTTTGGCAATGAATTGTGAAATTTGAAATGAACATACTTCTTTTGTTCGTGCAAAAATATATGCAATGGAAAATTTATTTTTACGTACACGACTTCCAAATCTACAGTGTTCTGATTCACAACTTCCCAAATAGAAGGAATTTTATGTTCTTTAAGGTGTTCTTCCTCATATATAGCGTAATCACCATTATTAATTGTTGTTGTCTGCAGCAATGTCTGATTGCAATTCTGAAAAAGAGATGTCGTCACTATCAGCATAAAATGGTGAATCTTCATCTTCTGTTGATGACATCTTGGTAGGCCACTGCCCCAGTTTCACTTTGCATCGCTTCTTGGGAATTTTTTCATCTTCAATACTTCCTCTGCAATCATATTTTTAACTGGCGTATCAGTCAAAATTCAACATTTCACCCGTCATCTATTTTATGCAGTGTTTCGGGGAGGGGCTTTAGTGAAAGACCTTACTTCTTAAGGCGATATAATTATGTTAGCTTGTGAATGTTTCAAATGAATTAATAAAATAAAACTGCTAATCATGTAAATAAAGATTGTAAATATATACAAATATACACAAAGATAGATATAGAAAGATATACAAACCTATATGGAGGAAAAGCTTTACGAAAAAAAAAGACTAATTTATTTAAGTTATCATTCATATTGATAGTTAAAAATTTTAATATGAAAAATGCAGAGCTATAAGAATAATAAAATTTACATTGTGAATAATATGCTTGTTTTTAATGTGTTAATTCGACAAATTATGTAACAGTGTGCCACATTTCATTCTGTAACACTGTACCCCATCTGACATAGCTTGTAACAAAACAATTTTATGACTAAATCATGTGAATTTAGATCATCCATTTTAACTAAGAAACACTTTAACACAATTAGCTTTACTACTAAAATATTATTCATTATAAAATACGCACAACTCATGAAAAAAAATTATTTACAAACACAAAATTTTACTTTTAAAATGCAAAACTAGAGATTTGCTTGCAGAAATATAACTTATGATGCAAATTCTTCCAAAACACATATACTTCTGTAAAACAAGATTGCAATCAAATTGGAGCTAATTTTGCTGTTACTTTAAAATGAAATTCACAGTAACACTCTGTACCCCATGTAACACTCTGCCCCACATTCCTTTACCTAAAAAAATTATTGTAATATGGATGTTTTAGTACATTTTACACGTTGGTTACGTAAACTACAAACGATGTAAGTACGTCTCAATACTACTCACATAAAAGTTTGAAGATTCCAAATAATAATACAACATTGCCACACAATATTCAGCAATCTCTAATGGATTATCTTTGTATTTAATACATAGTATGTATTCTACAAATTGAAATATACACACACACACATTATAACACACAATATGTAATTACTTAAGGGGGTCCGGGACATAAAAATCATCACATTTTCGAAAAACATTTTTGTATTTGAAAAAATTCTCTGTGTTTTTCTGCTTAAAATAACCTCTGAATCATGTTTCTATCAGAATTAGAACAAAATATATAATTTTTTTGTGGTTCGTTGTTTTGAAAATCTAACACTCAGACAGTTATTGCCATGGCAACACGATCTGGCAAAAGACGTTATTTTAAGTCTACGAAGACCTTTAAATTATACAGAAAAAAGATAGAACTTACAAAAATCAAACTAAATCGAAGATTAAAGAGCAAAAAAGGAGTTGGCTACTAATCTGGATGCTTTTTAAAGGTATTTAAACATTTTATTAACTGTAAATCTGTTTTTAAAACTTTAAGTGCGTTTTTCTCCAAAATAAATTTTTTTCAAGATTTCCTGTAGACAAATTGTTATAAGTCAAGAACCGATAAAGTTTAAGTGATGAAATTTGGAATATATATTTTTCAAACATTATACTTTAATTTTGATTCAGCAAACTTTAAACAATTGTTTACTCTTTATAATATGACTTTTTTTTTAAATACCTTAAAATGTTTAAAAATTTTTAATTAAATATTTTTCATTTTTTATTGAATTAATATTTTTTTTAAATTGCTGAATCGAAACGAAAGTTTATAAATTTGTGAATAATTTAGAGCAAGAATTTTGAAAATTGACCAAGAATATTTTAAGTTTTAGCAATTTAAATTACCCATATATTTGTTTTAAATTTTAATTTAAAATTTTTAAAAAACTTTTGGAAAATTTTTGTGTTGTGATTTTGCTTGTTAGTTAAATGGGTAATCGGTACAAAAAAAATCTCAATTTGTGCTAACTCATATTTATTTGTAATGATATTTCAGTGTTACAATAAAATTGAACAAATGTCTCAAACAACTAAATGGCTGGTAATTTTGTATGAAAGAGAGATTCCATTTATTGACAAAATGTTTGTTTATTTTTTTAAGGTCGCATCAGGTGCTTTAATCTTAATTTCACGAATTTAGTTTACACAGTAAATAAATATTTATTTAGTGGCATATTAAATTGAAACATTTTGGGATCGTTTCGGTTTGATACATAATTATTCGGACATTAACTCCTATGTTTCCATGCTATTACAACGTTTTGATAGTGTAAGTTAGATTCACAAGCTTCATTCATTTTATTCTTAGATTTCGTCTGAATATCGCTGATATA
This sequence comes from Metellina segmentata, assembly GCA_947359465.1. Lineage (NCBI taxonomy): Eukaryota > Metazoa > Arthropoda > Arachnida > Araneae > Tetragnathidae > Metellina > Metellina segmentata. Next base: position 117,963,351 of record OX375878.1, on the reverse strand, counting down.
GTTCAGTTATTCTATTATTTCGTTTGTGGTGTGAGCTTTTAGCTTTCCGAATTACCGAGTACTCATTCTTACAATCATCCTTATTATTTATCAGGCTCTGAATGAATGAATCGAGTATATTATTCACAAAGCAAGAACTTCTTAATGATCAAAGTGGCACTCGTTTCTTCTTGTAGTTTTTAAATGTGATCACGAAATTTGATAATAAGCATCCATCATTTTGTGTTATGGCTGATGCTTAGTCAGATAAAATATACAAGTTTATTACAATACATTAAATATAAACACAACCACAGTAGATTGTCGGGAAAACGACACTTTTTAAAAATCTCGCACAGACACCTTCGGGGTGCTTTTCCTGTGAAATCCTATCTGTCTCAGTGGACAATTACATTTCATAAAGTAATTAATAGTCTGACTCTAGTGGTAGTAACAGTCACGACCAAGTTCTAAAGAGAATAAGACTGTAAAAAGATACGATTAGATCGTTTAGCGTTCTGTAAATCAAAGAAATCGATCGAGTTCCAGTTGGATATACCCCTACATAACTTCCTTGTTGAATGAAACAATTACCTCTACGGTTTTAAAGCTTAACTGTTAATCTTGTACACAAAATAATATTTATTAAATCCCGAATAAACTATATGTTATCGATACTATGAAAACGCACAAGACTATGAAAATTATATTTGCTACATCCTAATCATAGTTTTGAGACTAATTTAAGTCATATGCTGTTACAACTTCGTTGGTATAGGAAAGACAATTTCTTAAGAAACAAATGGTATTTAATAGAACATAAAATATCCATTTTTTCACGGTTCAGTTTTGCTCCTTCTGATTTATTTCTTACTAGCCGGGCTGCGCGGCTGCGCCGGCCAGCGCTCGGAGGTGTGTAATAGTGCTTTTTTTAATCTTTTCTACACACCGTAATTGAACATGTTTTGATTTGTATATTTTATTCATTTTTATGAAACAATTCTTTAAATCATTGCGTATTTAATCAAATATTTAAGGAAAGTTGGTCGAAATATATATATACCGCTACAAAATTACCCATGTCTAGTGCGCTTTTTTGCAGGAAATAGACATATCATTAAAATCTAACTCCTAAATAATATTTCTGCAATAGGTAATATACCGGAACACATAATGCAAACAAAAATAAAATTCTAATCCTTGAAAAAATGCAAAATTCTGGAGAAAAAAAAACACGTACGTATCTATTCAAACGTGTAGAATTTCGATTTCCTGAATATATCGTGAAATAGAATAATGCGACATTAGACTTTTCAACGATATTGACAAAGACGATAATGATTTATTAACAAAAATAACACATATTTATATTACTTGGGCATCCTCAAATGTGTCCGCAACATCTCGCAGTCAACTCAAATACCCAAACACGGAATTCTAAATCAAATTAAAAAGTAAACATCAATTCTGACGCGGCCAGATACCGGGTAGCAAAATAACGTTTAAATTACTTTTACATCAAATAAAGATATAAAAAGTCAGTTCAAACATAAATATTACAATTTAATTCCTTATTTTGCAGAGAAATTGACCTCGGCTATTTGAAAACAGCAAAAATTCAAAATATCTGGGTTATTTTACGTTTATTGTTGCCATTCGACGATACATAAATAACGTCCATTTCGGGTCCACGTACGTTAGTGTTTTATATATATATAGATAGACTTTCCTTCAATGGGAAGCTTTATGATTATTTTCAAATTAAACTTATTACTGTCTTCATTTCTAAATTTAAGTTTGGAAAATCTAGTAATTAGTTTTAGGTATTTTTTACTCTAATGTTTTTTAAATTAAACTTACTTTTTATACATATACAGTCAATTAAAAATATTTCTGGATATCCATGCTTTGAAGGACATTTCGTACATAAAGCAGAAATGAACATGCTTAGTAATTTTTCTTAAAATGCTTTAATCATTTTATATATATATATATATATAATATGCACTGCAATTGCAAGGACGGTTTCCATTTGCCTATAAAATATTAATATATTGTTACCTAAATCCATATAGCACTACCGATAGGATGCAACTAAAAAAGTTGTGCTGTACAAATGCATATTTTCTACAATGTGCTTACATAAAATTCAGAAAGCGGAATTGCTACTACTTCTTAATCTTACTATTGACTCGATCCGACAAAAGATCTCCTGAACGTTGCAGTTGTTGCAAGTAAAATCGGTCGTGAACACAAACTCCTCTAACGAAAAAATCTCCAAAAGATCTACATCTTGATATCGTTAATGCATGTAATATTGAAGTATGTAAGATATTTTAAAGCACGGTTATGGTGCATTCCCATTACCTGTTAAATTAGACGACTACAGGTTCCGATAGAGCGTCCCCTGAAAATAATCTAATATTTCAAATCATTTCGTTTATGCAATATCTCCTTATATGAGTATACAGGAAGAGATCCCTATCAATTCATTTTTCCGACGCTTCTATTACCTTTTCGAAACTCAATTCAAAATGAATTTACATAGGCAACCACATGATACAATCCATAATTTCGTTAGAAACAATTTAGGTACATTTTAGACGCACAAACAGATGTGTAAACACTATGACATTTATAACATAATAAATGGAACTCACATGAAATCAAAATGTTTATTTTCACCTATAATATTTGCGCATCCAACATTTCAGAGTGACTTGTGCTTCTGCGTTTCCCCGAATACGATATCGTAGTAAATTAAAACAGTATGAACAGTCTTTCTATCACCTGAATAAACGCAGCTAGCAAAGAAAGAACACATTATTCTAGTGAAGCAATAAGGGACGTTTTTACTCTGACATTGTGTTGTACAGTAGGAAATATTTCCATACTTTTAGATAAATACATAAAACATAATGCACAGTTATGAAGGTTAAAGTAAATACGTTTATATAAGTGAAGATTTTTGGGTTTAAATAAAATAAGCAATGAATCTTAGAAATGCTTTTTGCTTTTACATTTAATATATTGTGTGTATTTGGAAAGGTTTAAAATGCCGCCTTTGAGAGATTAACATTCATGAAATAGGTTTAGAAGACATCAAAATGTAATGAATCATGCAATTTTTATCCACATTTTAAAGTACAATACGTATGAACGTTGCGTTTTCAGATTCAAGCACTAGCTCATAATACAACGATACATTTATAGTTCTCCTGTGAACACCTTCCAGTCAGAATGAAGGCTCTATTTATCATGTTCTTGCTTTTGGTCGTCTTGGCAATGGGTAAGTTTCTTTGATTTACAAATTGTCAGAAAAATAAATGAACTTCTAATTCCAAATTTGTATATTAGTATTCTACAAATTATTAACTACACATTCCTATAATAAGGTTGATTTCAAAATGCTAACATACCTCTATATAAGAAATGACCAAAATGAATGATATAAATCACCAAGATGAAGAGTATCATATACATTTAGGTGGTGTTAATTCCACAGAGCATTTTAGAAATCACAAATAACTCCATAATCCAAATAGAATTAAAATGATTTGATTTTAAACAACTTATCTCAATGATAACTTTTCTGTCCTCAAATCAGATTGAGGTAAGATATATATAATTATAGATTGTGAAATACGCTCTATAACAAAAAAATCGACGCACCAAGAAGGAGTTGTCCGATAGAAACAAAAATTGGCAGATAGGAAAATTATGTACAGAATAGAAAATGATTAAAATTTCAGAACAATTTAATGATTTATTTCAGTGTTACAGTAACGAGCTCAATAAGGTGTAGACCCGCCTCTAGCCTGGATGCATGCTGCCACACGGCGTGGCATAGACCAATAAATCTCCCGGATGGTCTCCTGCGGTAATTCTTGCCAAATTTGCTCCAATTGTCGGACTAAGTCACCAACATTCCCTACCGGATGCAGTCGCCTTCCCATCATATCCCAGACATGATCGATGGAAGAGAGATGTGGTGATCTGGCTGGCCAAGGAAGTGTTTGACATGCTTGAAAACAGTTCATAGCAACACGTGCCGTATGTGGTCTGGCTTTGTCTTGCTGAAAAATAAGCCCAGGGTACTGCGAAAGGAACGATAGCAAAACAGGTCTCAGAATGTCGGCAACGTACCGCTGTGCAGTAAGTGTACCTCTAATGACGACCAAAGGGGTCCGGCTATCAAGGGAAATGGCACCCCAGACCATAACTCCTTGTTGAGGGCCCGTGTGGCATGCAATAGTGAAAGCAGGATCGGCACGCTGCCCTGGGCGTCTCCAGACACTTCTTCGATGATCGTCAAGACACAGTTGGAAGCGGGATTCGTCGGTAAAGACTATACATTCCCAGTCAGCATCATTACAGCCTGATCGATCCAAGCACCACTGTAATCTGGTTCGACAGTGTGCAGTCTTGACTGGCAGGTGGCGTAACGGTCGATACGAGAGTAGATTTCGCTCTCTCAGCCGTCTGTGAATGGTCATGGTGGACACACGTGTGTGTGTGTCGCACGATTGATGGTTGATAGCGATGAATCAGGCGCTGTGACAGCTGATCTGATAATCACTGTCCTCGCGATCTGTTGTGGCCCTACGTCGACCGCTACCATCATGACGCTGAAATCTGCCATTGTCCACCCACTCTTGCAATCATCTTCTTATCGCCGCATCGCTTCGACTCACATGACGATCGATTCTCCGATTTTCCCAACCTTCCTCTTTCAATCCAGTGATACGACCTCTTTCAAACTCTGAATGTTGCTCGTAATGAGCTCGAATCCTGCGACGAGGCATTTTTTCAGTCGTTAAAAGGTATCCTAAATCGCAATGCAGCAGAAAATTTTAACAACAGTTCACGAACAACTCCTTATATACATCTGCTGAATGCGCAGTTCCGATGCGCTGGAAATCGCACTATTCATTATTGGACACCTTATTTTAATCATTTGCATATTTGGTCAAAACATTTTTGCATACGAAATTTCAAAGCAATCAGATGATTCCTTCTTGGTGCGTCGATTTTTTTGTAATAGAGTGTATTTGGTAAATCCTTGATATTGCCTTCAAAGTGGTAGTATCTTTTCTCGCCATGGCGGACCGAGACGAATAGAAAGGCGGTCTTTTAAATACAAATCCTTTCATAAGACACAATTGTAAAATATTTTTTAGATTAAAAATTTAATGGGATGAGTAATGTGCAAAGAAACTCATAACAGCATTTGTTATAATCCAATGTCAAACATAAAGTGTTAGCAATCTATATATACACACTTCCAATGACTTAGAGAATAAATTAGAAACCTATTCTTCAAAAATTTGGTCGAATATAAGTTATTGAGATCTTTCAGTTTTCTCTTTATGCAAAGCAATTTTCTCATTTCTTGTAAAATTATTTAAATCATAATAATATGTATAAAATGTTAAAAGTTAGGAAAACATCTGTTTTGAAACATTTAAGATGTTTTTAAAGTTTTATAAATATAATATTTCATTTTTATTTATTGAGTGAAATTGATCAATAAGTTAATAATATAAAGTTTATAAATATGTGTTTGAATTGTGAAAGTGTTTAAGGTATCATCATTGCTTCATACT